>JADLZL010002345.1:0-117987 GCA_015844335.1 Chrysopogon serrulatus | reverse complement strand
GCAAGTTGGCGCAGTCCCATGAGAAATGATTAGATGAATGTCAAATTAGGGGGGAATCTCTCGTCTCGGATCACCGTGCCTCCCCTCCCTCATGCATGCATTGCTTAATGGCAGATTGGCAGTGGGCAGTGGCGCTTGCTTGCAGGTAGCAGCGCATCCCAGAGGGGATGGATAGAATACAATAGAATATACAATGGCTGGCTGCATTAAGTCATCCTGCTTATCATAATAATGCTCGAATTATTAGTAGATCGTGGTGCTCCCTCGTGGTACAGAATTTGTTAACCAGTTCCTTATTTTACTTTATTTTTTTTTCTCTCAGCTGCTGCTGTGGACGTCTCTCTAAATAAATTGCTGCGAGCAGCTCTATTCTAATATAGTATATCCCGATCGAATATAATACAGCTGGGGTATATGCTATGAAAGTCCATGTGTGAGCAGCAGACCATGCCATTGCCAGTTGCCAAAGAACTAATATACCCCAGACTAATTTCTTTGCTCTCTCTGTATACACACGCACCTACGACGATGTACTCCCTCCGTCTCAAATTATGAGTCATTTCAACTTTTTCATAGAGTTACAGAATTTCCAAATTTAACCAAATTTATATAATAAAATAATAGTAGTTATCCAAATAAGTATAATTAGATTTTTTTTTTTATTAATTGTATTTTTATAGTATATCTATTTAATATCATAATTCATGATTAAAATTAAGATATTTTGACTCTCCAAAAAAGTTATAATGACTTAAAAACGAGAGAGTATGTACTTTGTGTTTATTCATTACTAATCTCCCGCCCTTGTAAAATTTCTTTATTACGGCGGGTGAGTCGTTAAGGTTCTCTAAATGTATGTTTACGTTCTTTTGATGACGATGAATCAACAAGGTACGTTATTATCATCTGTCTATACGTTACCAAGCAAAGGCATCAGTATCGAGATAAAGGGTATAAGGCCCGGCCTGCATTGGTCCAAAAGGGGACGGAATGTGCTGCCGGTAAAGACGACATTCCGGGTTGGGAAGAAAAGGCGGAGGTACGATACGAACGAAGGAAGCTACAGAAGCAGGAAAGGGAGAATGTCCATTTTATGCCGTGTTTGTTGTTAAACGGAGTGCACGTCACGCGCGCTAGCTTGCTCTTTTGCTTCGCCCGGAATAAAGCGCGGTGCCGGCCGGCCGGCCGGCCCGGCGCTCCCGCTTTCCTCTCTAGCTCATTCTCATCATCCTCCGGCCGGCTTGGTCATGGAACACGTACGCGACCCGGCGTGCTACTGAGATCGGCCGGCCATGGGCTATGGTCATATATCCTGGTGGAGTCGTGGATGGTGGATCGCCGGCACCGTCACGTTTCATCTGGCAGGCATCCATGGATGAGCAGAGACGATCAGTGAGAGAAATAAACGAAGTTACTGTTTGTTTTTTTAATTATTTGCTTGATGATGCTGCAGAGAAGGAAAGGAAATAGACGTATTTTTCAGGCAACGAGGACAGATGAGGGAGGGTATGATAAGGTTATGATTAGCACGCCACGCCGTGGCCCGTGCCCCGTGGGGGTGGTGGCTTGAGAACTGGGAGAGAGGGCTCGCGATCGAGCATGTGACGCGTCGCCGGCCGTGTCTCGTGCCGATGGATCCAGTGTCCGAAGCTAGCAAGCAGCGAGCTGCGAGCCCCGCCGGCGGTTGAATCTGCCCCACTCGATTATTGCGCGCGTCGTGGCCTCGTGGGGCACTGCACTAGTGCACAGTTCGCGCGCAGCTCGTGACTGCAGCCTGTCCCTGCACCCATGGCCATGGGGCATCGGAGTTCATCCTTCCGACGATCGATTCATGGCGTGCAGCATATGCATGCATGCACCTGGATTTCGACAGGCCGGACCTAATCTGCGCCAGCCCGTGATCGAGTAGAAAATCCACGACGCGGTACCTGTATGTTAGGAAACCAATGGGCAGAAATTATCCCAACTGTACTAGGGTGGTACGTTCAGATTCCAACTTCACCCCCGTTGTTTACATTTACAGACATCTACCCGTGCGACAACCGATGTTCTCTGAACGTGGTTCAACTGTCGTCTGACGCTTGGAGATTGTCAATTCGGGGGAGGTCCGACTCCTACCCAACACTGCTCCCCATCTCCGATACAACAGGAGATGCTAGGTAGGATGATGCACGCATCATTTCGCAACGATTGTGAATTTGGCAGCACCCTCTCGAGCCTCAGATTCTCTCGAGTCTAGACGGCGAATCTACTGTGCTACGACGACGCAATGTGGCTGGAGCGAACACTGGTGCGCGCAGCAGCGCACATTCCTTCACTGACTCGCATGCACTGACTTCACGCATGAATTTGAGGCCGCGCGTGCTTCCCTCATCAGGCGACTGAGATAAAAAGTGAGCCAGCATCTGGCCAAGACAAAGGTAGAAGAAGATAGATACCGCCGGCCGGGCGGCGGGTGCTGCATGCATTCCGTCCGTCAGTCCGTCGCATAGAAGCGAGCAAAAGCGCGCAAAGGCAGAATTGCCCCCCTTCTTTTTGTTTCGAGCTTTTTCCTTCTAATTCCCGCGTGCTTCCGCTGGCACGGCAATGGCATCATCCTCTCAGCTCAGTCTCGGCAAGCCACTTTTCCCAAGTGGTATTCGCATCGCATCACGCCGAACGACGACGCCCGCGCCCGCGTCGCCGAATCGACCACTGCGCCGCGCCCGATGCCGACGGGACCTCGCGGGGCGGGTGCCGTGGCGGCGTGGCGCCCCGCGGGCGCTGCGATTCGTGCGCCTACGGCGCGGGACGCGTGCCACACGCCGCCTCCCCTCGCTCTCGCTACAGCGCTCTCGCCAACCGAACGGCATGTAGCGTGAGCTGCAGAAATCGCGCGCGCACGAGCCGTGCCTTCTCTCTGGATCGATCGGACATGCATACTGGGATATTAATGGGGTGGTGCAGAGTGCCCCGCGCCCACCGCGTTCAGCCGTTCATGCACGAGCCGACGTGGCCAATGATTTGCATCGCGTAGCAGGAGATGCCGATGGGCGATGGCTCAGATCGAGGAATTCAAGTGTTTTGTGTGCTTTTGGATTGAAATTTGTAGCTTTCTGGCGCTGGTGGGCCGTTGTTCCATGCCGAGCCGTCGAGGCGCTCGGCCGCCAAGTGACGTGACGACACCCTCGTCTTAATTTCCGTCCTTGGAAGCGACGGTCACCTGGATCTGGATGATGGCTACTAGCCAGAGATGAGTAGCAATCTGCTATACTCTACTCCCTCCGTCCCGCTGTCGGTGTCGTTTGAAAAGCGTGCGCTCCTCACATTCGCGCTTCCCGAGCGGCAGACTTCGGTGGGGACGGAGGGAGTAACTCCTTATCCTGAAATTACTAGACAGGTTTGTGTAAAAGAAATCTTTACGGTTACGGATCAAACTCGAGGCCTTGTTTAGATTACCTCTCAACTTTCAAGTTTTTTCACTCAATCTCCATCGCATCAATTTGTACCCGCATGTAAAGAGTATTAAATATAAGTAAAAAAAATAACTAATTACACGGTTTAGTTGTACATCACGAGGCGAATCTTTTGAGCCTAGTTGGGCCACGATTGGACAATATTTGCCACATACAAACAAAAAATGCTACAGGACTTTTCAATCTCTCCCATCACATCAATTTTTACCCTATATATTTTTTTCGATAAAGGATAATCATTATCCGGCCTCTACATCCGGGGATGTACACGACCAATTATTACAAAAAAGAGAGAAAAAAAAAGAGAGAAAAAGCCATAGCCTTATACATAGACCAGGACATTACAAAGAATTGATATAAATGCTTCCACCCTCTATTTGATCAACGAGAGGCGTCGTTGGCTTGCTCTTCACGCCACAAATGAGTCCCGAATGCCGCGGTGCGGGGCATGGCTAGGAGCAAGTGTGCTTGTGTTAATGCCTTCAAGAAGGTAAATGACGCCCGCAGACGCCATCATCAACGATCGAAAAGCACCCGGGCTCGTAAGGGCATACGCCCCGAGCCCTTCCTAGCAAAATGCATCAAGCTTAGAAAGGCTTTCGCAAGGAAGAGAAAGTTACAAACGCCTCCGAGGGGGGAATATGACGCCCGATTGCGTCATCGCCGCCCGCCCCGAGCTAGCCAGGCAGGGTTTTCACCCGTATTCCAAGATCCTACAAAAGCACATCCAAGGCGAACCTGCAGACGACGAGATGCCGGAGATGATCGGCAGAGTCTTCACCACCGCAATGGCAAAGATAAAAAGTAGGGGCAGCCCGGCGCCGTGGATTAACCGCGGCCGCCATAGGCAGTGCGGGGCATCTTGCCCGTTGGCCACCGCGCCCCTTCACTCGTATGCATGTCGGGGCTAGGGTCGCCAGATCCGAGCACAGCGTCCTTTGATGTGGACATCGGAGCCGACTAGCGGGACACACAGGGAAATGACGTGGTCTCGAGTCGAGTGCCTAGTGCGGGATTGATCCAGGCCACGACCTCGTGGGAGGACAGGTTGGACGGCTTGTCGAGATGGCCGGTGCCAACACCGCCATCCCCATCCGGTGCCCAGGGGTCCAAATCGCGACCCCGGGCGCCGCCATCCGCCGCCGGCGGGGCACGTGGATCCGGCCGGGAAGGGCCAAGATCCGGCCCCCGACGTCTCATGTCGGTTCACCGCCCGGGGAAGAGGGGCCGGGGACCACGGGGACCAGATCCGCCACCCGAGGCCCCCGATCGGCCCCACCGCTGCCGTTCGCCGTCGAAGAAGAGATAGGGTTGGAGGTGGAGGGGGAGGTTGGGGAGGGAGGTGGGAGAAGGGGGTGCTCGCGCCCAAGACTGGCCGGAGCCCCGCCGCCGCCGTCATGGGGAGCCGCGCTGAAGCTTTCCGAGCAGTTCCCTCCGGGCGGCGGTAGGGAGCTGAAGGCGAGCTGCTAGGGCCCGCGCGTTGGTGGAAAAGCCATCCAACTCAGGATTTGTGTAACACTTGAACTGAGCTAGCCCACCGGGAATAATTAATGTGGAGGAGCATTAAATGTTAGTAAAAAAATAACTAATTGCATGGTTTGGTTGTAAATCACGAGATCGAATCTTTTGAGCCTAGTTGAGCCACGATTAGATAATATTTACCAAATACAAACGAACTGCTACATGACTTTTCAATCTCTCTCTTTCCCCATCTAAACAAGGCCTGAGTTCGTTTCTTAGCGTGACGGCAGCGGCGATGTGTTCAAGACATTTAAGAGTAGCTTGTCGTTAAGGTATGCCAGAGGAACTTGACGTTGACATGTAACTTGTGACGAGTCAATCCGTCAAATTCTCGGAAGTGAATCTCCACTTTGGTTTCCAGTTCCTACATCGACACGGCACTCATATAACATAAAAAAGCAGCTAAACTTTTTTTTTTTTTTTTTTTTTTACTGCTACTAAACAAGGGATGAAGTTTCTCCATGCCTGACAGAACATGGCCCTAACCTTGTCAACTGATCAACTCAGTGACATATACATCGCCTCGCTATTTGTACAGCTCGATCAAATCCATGATCCACACCCACTGACTCTATACATGTACTGCTAGTAGAGTAATAACAGATTAAGTAACCTAATTAAAGGCCGGGCACTAAACGAAACCCCCGCAACCCCCGAAAATCACACCAAACTAATATAAGAACAAAAAGGGCACTTCATTCTCATTCATTTTACTTTGTTGGTCGTCTTGATCTTGTTGGATCGGGTCTCCTGGCTCCAGCTCATGAGCTTCCGGAAAACCCCTTGCCTTTCCTCGCAGTTGGATCTCCTCCCGAAGCTGCTGCTCTTCCGCTTCTTGCTGCTGCAGTTGCTGCTCCAGCTCCCGAGCTTGGCCGCCTTCCGGTCACCGCCCGCGGGGGCCGCGGCAGCGTCCTTGTCCGGCACCACCGGTGGCGCCACGCACCGTATGAGCGCCCAGTCGACGCCGGCGAAGAACGGGTGGCGCTTGATCTCCGCGGCGCCGCGCGTGGCGCCCATGCGGCGGCGCGGGTCGCGCTCGAGCAGCCGGCCGATGAGGTCCCGCAGCTGGGCGGCGTCGGCCTCGCCGTCGAGCTGAGGGTAGGTCACCTGCTTGGAGAGGATGTTCTTGAGGGTGGCCTCCTTGGTGTGGCCCTTGAAGGGCGTGCGGCCGTAGACGAGCTCGTAGAGGAAGACGCCGAAGGCCCACCAGTCGACGCCGTTGCCGTGGCCGCTCCCGCTCACGAGCTCTGGCGCGAGGTACTCGTGCGTGCCCACGCAGTCCTTGGAGCTCGCCGACGTCGGCTCGGCCACGAACTCGAACCGTTCCTTGGCGTCGATCTCCTCTTCGTCGTCGTCCCTGCCGCCATTGCTGGGGCCAGAGAAGCACGACGGGAGCAGGGTGATCTTCCTGCGGCGGCTCTGCTTCCGCACCTGCCGGCGGCGGACGGCGGGCTCCACGGACGCCGGGAGCGCGAGGTCGAAGTCGGAGAGCACGACGTGGCCGTCGCCCCGGAGGAGGACGTTCTCGGGCTTGAGGTCGCGGTACACGAAGCCGAGCGCGTGGAGGTACTCGATCGCGAGCAGCACCTCCGCGGCGTAGAACCTGGCGGCGGCGACGGGCAGGCGGGCCCCCGGCCTGCGGCGGAGCACCGCGTGCAGGTCCCCGCCGGAGCAGTAGTCCATGAGGAAGCATGCGTAGCGGCCGGCGTCGAGGCGCGCGTAGAGCGTGGGCACGAATGGGTGGTCGAGCGAGGAGAGGACGCGCGACTCGGCGAGCACGTGGGAGACGCGGGACGGGTCGTCGTCGCGGAGGTCGACGACCTTGAGCGCGAAGAGCGGGGACGAGGGCGGGGAGCTCTTGAGGCGGCAGAGGAAGACGCGCGCGAGGTGGCCATGGCCGAGCTCGCGGACGAGGTGGAGGTGCGCGAGGCGGAGGACGCCGTCGGGCGTGGCGGCGCGCGCCGCGGCGAGGTGCGCCCAGTGCGGGGACGCCGAGGAGGAGTGCGGGCGCGGGGAGAGCGACGTGGAGGAGGAGAAGGACGGCAGCGACAGCGAGCTCCGCGTGCTGAAGGTGGTGGCGGTGGTGAAGGACGAGGTGGAGGCCGAGGCGGTGGAGGTGAAGGACAGGTCGAGCCCGCCGGCGGCGCTGGCGTCCGCGAGCGGGGGCGGGAAGTGCGGCGAGAGGGCGGCGTCGGAGGAGAGCGGGGAGAAGGGCACGGGGTCGTGGTGGTGGTGGTGGACGACGTCCATTGGTGGCGGTGGCGGTGGCGGCGGCGCTAGTTCCATGTGCATGCAGAGTGCGACGGGCGGGCGGGGCGGGGAGGAGCCGAGGAGGGGAATGAACGGACGGACGAATGCGAGTCGAGTGGAGTCTGCGCGGGGGCGGGGTGCTTATAAAGGCCGGCGTCGGTGAGAAGGACGGGAGCGAGGCCGCGTGGGCCGTGCCGCCTGCCGCAGAGGCGGGTCCGCAACGGTCTCGAGATGCCCATGTCCATGAGGTGTTTCTGCAGTTCACCGTCTTGTTACAGGGGTAAAATCTTGGTGCAGAGAACTACTCGTTTTCGGCAGATGTTGTTTTTTAGATTGTGAACATGGTGGTGGTCTAAAAGCTCGATGCTCGCAGTGTCCAGAGTATCGGGGCAAAGCTCGAAACCAGGTACCAGGGTCGCCTCAGGCACGTTCTCCTTTTTTTGGCCCGATGAGCCGATCGAACCAGGTTCCCTGAAGAGATCGACCGGCACGTCAGTCGTCAGACATTTTGACCGTTGAACCACACAGCATTCTAGATCGGCGTCGGCTGTTATTACCCTCGGCCGGTCCTCAGATTCGACCACAGTTCTGCCATCAGCACACCACAAGAACTCTTGGCTGTCCGGGACACTTTTCCAAAGCATATTGTCGGGGTGTTCTTATAAGTCAGTCGATAAATCAAAACGACTAATTTATTGTGTGAAAAAAACTATTTTAAAGACTAATAACCTGCTGATAAGACAAGTGACCGTCTGATCTTCACGCTACTAGTACTGGTACACCCGTCCATCGACCCGTGATGAGAACTGAAGTCGTACGATGTACAGTCACGCAAGCTGCCTAGCTGCCTAGCTAGCTCCTCCAAGCTTTCTTTGAAGATAAGATAAGGTCCTCAAACGCTGACAGCCGGGCTTGTTCTTGTTCGTCCCCGCGGCGCGCGGCCGATCTGCATCTATCATCAACTGTGTGTTGGTCATTAGCTGCTGAACCGAACATGACTACATGATGACGGTGTGACGAAACGGCGCCGATCTGTGATCTGACTCGCGTTCTTTTTTCTATCTATCTACGGGTTGCACTTTGGAATGATTCACGAATGGAGAGTTCCGATCGGATGACAGATCGAGATCAGTCGCGCGCATGACTGACATGCTGTTGCACATTCAGTTCGCAGTTCGCACGGGCCTGGGGCCCGGCCGCGACGACCGTGGGATCGGCATCTATTCATCGGCATGCATCGACATGATCGATCCATCAACTAGCTGCTAGCGAGTAGCTAGCTCCATCCGTCTTTCGAGGCTTCAAGTGGGATGGGATCGGTCGGCGTCCCAAGGAGGCAAGGATGAGCTTCCAAGCAGCGCCGAATGGAGATCGATCCGGCCTATCCGATATCTATTGTAGCCTCAGTTCCATTCCATCTTTCTTTAATTTAATATAAATCTCAATTCCCTAAGTCCACATTTCAGGTCAATCCGTAGCCTCATTATTTTTTTAACCAGCAGAAGGGATTACCCCCTAGAAGAAAATTTTATTAAAAAGAGAAAAGGAGAAACAAAGAAAGACTAGCCTCTATAGTCTTAACACTGCAATTTTTTTTCTTTATACAGTGCTATCTTGGAGGGCATTTTCAGACAAAGCAAAATATGATTGAGGTCATTTGGAACATGTGGCCCCACTACTAAACCCGGTTTGCAGGCGGGAAACACCCTTGTTAGATTAACTGATGACAGTTACCACCTGCTCCAAAATACGGCCTATGCATTTGTCTATGAAAGCTATATCTAGGCGAGTATCTCGTATTATAAGTTTACAACTACTCTATATGCACCAGTACTTTGGCAGGTTTGTCTGCAGTAGTATAATGGTAATGCCCGCGTACGTGTATGCCACACTCTGCGTCAATATCAACTTCCAGTACATGGAATATATACGATGGTGCATGATAATGTAGATGTCTTTTTATTAATGAAATATGCGTGAAGTCGTAGTTGAAAAAAAAAAAATCATAATGCAGATGCACCGAGCTAGTTAGGCAGGTGGCATGCATATATATAGCTCGTTCGTTCGTGTGACTTAGGTGCGTGTCAGCGTGTTAAGAACAATCTAATTCTTTTCTCCAAGGAACAAACGCAATGCGCCTAATGCCAGGCTTGAGGAATAAGTAGGTAAAAGCCCCAATTCCCGGTCGTAATTCTAGTGCTGAATGATGCCCCCGTCTACCAAACGCGACACCTTTCAATTGGCTGATGGATGAACTTGTTCGCTTGTCCTCTCCCTCTAACTTATACTACCTGGCAGCAGTTACATCTGCCTAGCTTTAAGTCAAGGACTAAACAACTCGATCGGACGGAAATTGTGCTACACCACGGATGATACAACCTACCTGTTCATTTAATTGTTTGAAATTGTTTTTGTGTCAAACAGCTTCTTGAGCTGTTTGAAATTGTTTTGTGTCAAACATGTATTTTATGTAAAGCTCTTTAAACATTATTTTGCAAGGTATTGATATGTGAGATGAAGTTGAAAATAGTTACTTCTCCTAATTTAGCTCACTCTGATGGGTAGGGGTGGCCATTCGATTTGGTTCCTTGGTTATTGATGAAATTCGGTTTCTATAAAATAGGAACCATTCAGTTTCAAAAACCAAGCATTTCAATTTACAGTTATTTCTTTCGGTTCCAATTCTAACCGAAGCAACCAATTTTTTTCCGTAGAGGTTAATACAACAAAAAAATATAGGTTTTAAAGAAAATTTAGACAATACTACCTTTATTTTAGATAATAATAATTGATAAGAGAACAATAGCAATGTAGTAACACAAACACATAGCAATTCAATAAGATATCACAACATAATTTTACAAAATACAAGTGAATTATAACTCATGTATTTCAGTTCATTCGTTTATCTGAGTATAGAAACCGAAATTTCTTCAGTTATTTCGGTTCCTCGTAATCTAGGACTGAATAAAGAACCGATTTTTTCGGCTCTGGCTATTTCGGTTTCGATTTTGGTTTTGGCTCCGGTTATTTGGATTCAATCTTTTATTTTCGGTTAAAAATGCCTATAGCTTACAAGTGGGTTCCTATATGGATTCTGTGGGAGTATGTTTTAAAGAATTTCATGTGTAGATTTATTTATGTCAAATAGTTCATTAAAATAGTATGGAGCTAAGTAAAAAAAATATTTCACTAGTGAAGCAGTGCAGTGCCAAACAGAGGACAAAAATTTGATCCACCTTGAACTCCAAATTTACGCTCGATCGGACATGGGTTTGATATGCCTGTGACTCTGGCAATGCATGTCATCTCAGGCGCCGTCCACCCTCGAGATTCTGTGATCACCCACCCCTGCAGCTTGCATGAGGCGCATATTCACATATCAGCCGGCCTCGCGCGCGCGCAGCTTGCTCCCTCATTTTCTGCTGGTGAAAGATTCCCGATTTTTATTCCGCTTCCGCATGCGAGGCGGTGAAAGAAAACCTGCGCAAGTACAGCATCCGGGGCGGCCGCCACATGCTATAGATTTCGCATCGCGCAAATGATTGACGCGCGCGCTTTGCCTTTGCATATGCCCGGGCCGTTCGACACCAAAATCAGCAGAGAAGCTTTGCGGCCGGCCGGCTCCATCATCCACGATGATCCACCTGCGTGCCTTTTGTAATCGCAGCACTTTGTGCTCAACAAGTTGCGGACGCTAATGTTCGAGATCGTCCGCGTCTGCCTGGCCGCTTAGCTGAAAAACACCAAGAATCAAGCGAGAAACGCCAAAAGGCAGCGTGGAAGCTCTCAAGCTCTTGTGGCTGCGCAGGATTTCAGACGAGCGATATCTCAAATGGATTGCGCATTGACGCTACTCTTTTGTTGTCTACTACAAGTTGATAAGCAGGTGGTTCAGCTAGCTTGCATGGCACCTGCAGAGGGGGCAGGAATACTTGTTATTAGGCAGAAGCAAATCTCAGACGACTGGCTGCTACTGTTACAGATGAGCATCCGGCCAAGTTGGCGTTAAGTGACAAACTGACGATTATACTCTGAAAATACAGTAGATCTCCTAAGTGAGATGGCCCGAGATGACAGTGGGGATCTTAGCTGGGGCCTGAGGGAGATTGCTAGGCAACACCGTACCCAGTGGCCGGCTCACTGCCCTATATACCGCCATGCATACCGGCCCTGCGGCAAGTTGCAACCGACCAAACAGGTTTTCCACGGCCAAATTAGCCGCAGCGCGATCTCCGATCTGCTTGCCACACCGCGTGCAACAGCTAACGAAGCCAGTTGACTACGCATATGCTGCTGCTCATCGATCTGTTTCTCCTTCTCTCTGCTGACTCACCTAGCAGTAACCTGCACCTTTAATAGTATTTCTCTGCTGAATAATTACGCGAGGTTACCAATACACACCGACTGGACTGCGTGCGGATCAACCGCCCTGCTGTCTATTTTAGTACAGTATAATAGTAACATACTACTATTCCTAGTAGCTAGTAACATGGACTTGGAAGCTGTATAGAATCAATTCAGCCGTACAATCGTCACGTGTAACGCGCGTGCTACGTACTGCTACCGGTAAAACCGAACCTGCAGTGTGAGTGTGAGTACGTGTGGTTGTGTGAAAGAAAGAAAGATGCCGCGGTACATACACGTGGATGATGCAAGAGCCGAGGTTTAAAAAAAAAAAAACAAAATGCAAGAGCGCAGAGCTAGCGGTGGCTCGCATGCACGGCACGGATGCAGGTACGTACTGTATCTTATAGTCGTTGCTGGTTCCAAGGAGGTTAGTTGGAGCCAAGAACAAGGTCGATCACGTACACACTCTACCCACACATGTAAGGATGACTTTGCCTGTGTGTGTCGATCGGCGCACCCGCGCGTGCAGGATGTTGGGGTTGGCGAATCCGTGTTGGGCATCGCGGATCCCCATGCAGAGATTGGAGCGTTCGCCTTCGCCCCTCACTCACTCAACAGGCTGGAAGTGAAGGCTGCTTGATCCTTCCGTTCGAGAGCTCCGTTTCCACGCACAAGTCAGCGAGTCAGCGCAGCCGCGCGCGCATGCACAACGGACAACCATAGCCAGCTTGCGGTAAGGTAAGCAGGAGTACGTGCACCAGCGCTAGCTGCCGCGGGATCTGAGATAGGAGTAGCTGCTAGTAGCTTCTTCTTTTTTTGAAGTATACTACGCGTGACGCGTCCGTGATAAGCTTGAGAGGTGGACGTACGTAGGTAGATCTCAACAACAGCTAGGCGGATGGTCATTGGCGCTAGCTGCAGCTCTCTCTCTCCTCCGGTCCCTGCACAGGGGAAATCGTGTTGTAGTAGTCCCGTGTCCCGAGTTCAAACGACTGCTACTGCTAGTAGCTGCTGCTGAAGACTGTAGTGAAGTGTACGTACTTGAACACAAAAGCTCGACGACGATAGCAGATCACTCATTCGTACACCAGGCGACGACCTGCCCCTGGCCAGCAGCTCGATCGGACGCTTCCTCGCGTCTGCCAGACTGCCACACACACACACACACACACACACGCACTGCCGCGTATACGTGGCGCTATCTATGAATACGACGCGACGTATGCGTACGTCTCCGGCAAGGGGCGCCCGGCCGGGCCGACTACGACGACGTCGTGTAGCGCACGTATTCATTCCATCTCTAGCTACTCCAGCCAGGCCACTCCCCGTGTGCGTGTGCAACTGTGCATGCATGTTGTAGTAGCTAACTGGCGCTGATGAGCCGGCCGGGATGAGCACGTTGGCCGGCCGGCCGGCCGCGTCGATCGACAACTAAGCTGGCGGCCATGCAGGCCTGTCCGCCGCGCGGCGCCGGCCGGCCGGCGACCGCGGCGCGTCGTCTCTGCAGGCGTACGTGTGCCTGCCTGCCTCCACGTACTCCCCCGCGCCTTGGGCTGTACTGTACATACGCGGCTGCGCTAGCTACAGCGCGAGAACATGCATGTGATCGGCCGGCTGGCCGGCTAGCAACAGGAACATTGCGTCTTCTCTCGCGCACGTTTTCAATCTTATCATCAGAACAAAGCTGAGGCCAGTCGATCGAATAAAGCAGCAGCGCACTACGGAGCCGGCCTAATAAGCTCGATCGGTACGCCACCATATATACCTGCAATTCGATCCTCTGATTAAATCGAAGGCTACTAGTTAATGCTTCACGCAATTCAGTGGATTTGGTTAGTTAACAAAGCCGGCATTCACGCGGCCTCAAGCCATGCCTAGCGCCTGCTGATGATCGATCAACCGTGTCTAGCTAGGATATATTTGCTAGTAACCTAGTACAGTGATAAACTAAGATCATAGTATCATTGCTCATCATGTCAGGCACACACTCATCACCACTCGCAAATCCCAGCAAGGTTTCTTTCCATCATGGCTTCATGTGACTTTCCTCAAGGAGAAAAACGACAGTGGACTCGAGTGGCAACGTGCAGGCATTCCCTGCAGCTGCAGCTGCAGCTAGCAGAGCCGGCCCAGCCAGCGTTTTATTTATATTTATACATTCAATTCACAGTTGTGCAGCGCACACTTTTGTTTCGCCCTTTAGAATCGAACAACGAGCGCTCCTTTTCATCTGCTGCTTCGTCTAGCGGCAACAAAAGCGGGCATTTGAAAAGGGTTAGTTCAAGGGATCCTTTAACGCTTTCGCAAACTTTGATGAGACGACGAAAGCTTGCGAGCATCCATCATTCCTATTAGTCTTCCCTCGTCCCGCCGGCAAGGCCGCGCGCCAACTGTTCGATCGTCGTCTCTTTCTAGGCCCAATGCAACCTACCAATCATTGTCGAGCTGGGTTCATGAACCTCGCTCCGGCGCCATGGCCCCGGTCTTGGGGTCTTTCTTATGCCCATACATACCTGTAATATGTATGCATCCGTTCTCTGCTTGGATCTTTCCATTTTGGAAACAAAATAATAACAATACATTAGTAATACTAGTGGTACATAAACTATATGCAGCTTCATTGCTCTTAGAAAAACTGTCTGCAGATCAAGAAAACCTTACTTCTGAATGGCAATGGTGAGAATGCCAAGAATGCAACCTCTAATGACCGAATATTGGTCTGTAGCAAAATGCTTAGTCGTCGCATGGAAAAACTTACAATTCAACACTTAACACGTGTCGTAAAGTACTGCAAAATATACTCTTTTGGTTGAAGTTGAAGGGCTTTACTTTATTCCACTGCTGGGAAGTCTTTCAGTAACTGCGGATACCGGATACATAGGCGACTAATTCAGCAGTTCAGTTGCAATATTAAAATCAGGACTTTTTTCTTCCAAAAAAAAAAAATCGGGACTTCAATTGCGTTTTTTAGTGAACGGAATAGTTCCGGCCTATAAAGCTGCACACGCAGCCAAGGACATTAGTTGTTGATTGACTCTGAATTAAGAAAAGCACTGATGAACGAATTTGTTAGAGCGATAATTCAACTAGGAACAAAGCCACATTGTCTCACATGCCAATGCCATGGCCCTTCTATTTTAATCCACCAGCCCCCACAGTCCGACCCAAAAAAAAAAAAAAAATGACAACCTCCTAATCATCATCATCATAATATGAGCCTCTTCCTCCCCTACCTCTTAGGATCAGGCGACCGGTGGTTCAGACAACATACAAGGAGGGCGTAAGCAGGCAAGCCACTTGTACATTTATTTATTTAATTTTATCTTCATTCAGAGAGTTGGCTGATCGATCCATCAGGTAGAACTGACGCCTTGCTCTCCTGCTGCCTGCTGGAGGTTGCAGCTCATAATGCAGCTGGATGGATCCATGGATCGATCGTCAGGTCCCCTTCAGGCTCGAGAGGCCATGGACCACAACGTGTCCCTGTCGGAGGAGCCAAAGCCCAGAGCGATTGAGATCGCCTGCTTGAGACGCCCCCATTGACCGAGCTTTGTTTTTAATGGATCATCAGTGGCCTGCAGGAGCTTGATTTGCAGCTAGCGATCGATCTGACCACGCATGAGATGGTTGATGCCTTGATGCTGCCATGGTGTGAACTCAGCGGAAGGGAAGGGCGATGATGGCCAATTGGGGCCGCCTCTGCTGGTGGTTCGCGTGCAGGGAGACTGTGAGACTCCTCTAACTAACTGCATCATAGCCAGACGTAATGCACCTGTTCCAGGCAGTTGTTTTGCTTTGGATCAGATCTGTCTGTATTAGGTCTCGTCAGTGTCAGGCAGCCTATCTGCCTGCCACGCAACACTTAACGCTTCAGACCTTTTCTTCACTCCTATATTAGACTTTAGAGGTGCCTGATCCTTTTGTTATGGGGCAATATGTAATTTTGTGATTGATTGTTTGATTATAGAAAAATTGCAAATTGATTCTTGTGAGTTTTCATTTGAATTATAGTAGTTGGTTTTCTAAAATTATTACCTGAAAATTCAGGAACCTGAAATATGACAATTCTTTTTTTTTATCATCATATATAGAAAAGGAAAAGGAATTCTAAAGGAAAATAGCCGATACAACGATTCCGGATCAAAGAGAAGTCCAGCCCAAGCCAACTCGCACGGCCCATATCATGATTGCTAAAACCGGCCAACTCGCACGGACGCGCTGGCCTAGACTCTTTTCAGCCCACGGCTTGTCCACGACAACAAAAGCGAGGTCTGGTCCAGTTGAACGGCACCTGGGCCGTCAGACTCACGTCGCGGTCGCGGCGCGGCGCCCCCACGGCCACGTCACCGATTTCTCCTCGGTTCCTCCGCATCCGCACGCTTCCGGCTCCCCCCCGCGCCCAGCCGTCGCCGTGATCGCCAGAGCGTTCCTCGGCCGCGCTGCTCGGCCCGTCCACTCCAGCGAAGCTTCCGGCAGAGGCGATCGCCGGTTCGAGTCTCGGCCGCCGAGGAGTCGAAGACCATGGAAGTGTGAGTGCTCGCTGGCACCGTCATTTCACTGTCCCGCTCCCAACTAAGTTTCCGCATCTATCTCTGGGCTCCGATCTGACCGCGTCGTCGCAGGGTGGCGTCGGCGCCGGGGAAGGTACTCATCGCGGGAGGATACCTGGTGCTGGAGCGCCCCAACGCCGGCCTAGTCCTCAGCACCACCGCCCGCTTCTACGCCATCGTCCGCCCCCTCCGCGACAGCCTCCCCGCCGACTCCTGGGCTTGGGTGAGCGCTCTTCAACCGCCATCCCTCTAGTACTCAGAAGCTACAGCGTGTTGCTCTTGCTCCTCACCCTGGGTGCCCTGTACCGATTGCTAGGCGTGGACGGATGTCAAAGTGACTTCCCCTCAGCTCTCCCGGGAGGCCACATACAAGCTGTCCCTAACGAAATCGACGTTGCAATTGACATCTGCGAGGCAAGTTGCTCATCGTTCTTAATGGTTGCAAATTTGCAATCTCGTGGTGGAATGCTCTTGTTCTGTTACATTATCTCTGAACTCAGAGTCTGGTGTTAATGTCACTGACAGCATTAGTGTGGTATTTCTTTATTTTTTTTGAAACTATTACTGTTGTATTTCAGGGAATCTACAAACCCTTTTGTGGAGCAGGCTATACAGTTCTCCGTAGCAGCTGCGAAAGCAACCATTACTGATAAGGAGAGGAGGAATGCAGTTGATAAGTTGCTGTTGCAAGGTTGTAAAGCTTCTCTTAGTTTTTTTTTTTTCTGCTCTTAATCACCCCATCAGGTTACATACTTGATGTATACTACTCGAGCATATCATTTTTTGTAATATGTCTCAACTTCTTGTCGCAGGTCTGAACATTACTATTCTTGGCTGCAATGATTTCTATTCTTATAGAAAGCAGGTAAACCTTCTTAATTTTATCAGCATACTCATTACTCATTTGTATTTTAGCTTCTTGCAGAGCTCTACTACACCCCAAAACCCAATCCAACTAGTAAAGAAAAGAGATTTGATGTTAACATGACCCTTGTAGATCCTTTTATTTTTGTTTTTAATTTGAACCATCAGCTACAAAAAATGAACTACCCAATCTTGAACATATATTTTCTAATATCCACAAATTTTACTAAAACAATAAAACAGTCACCAGAGTTTAATTTCAAACTTAAGTGTGAACTCTTTTGTATTGTGCTTTGTTTTTGTTCCCTCGGTGATGGTCATACTTTTTTGTGATAAAAATATTAGTTTAGTCATAATACCAAAATTAGCATAGTGCACTTCTTACTACAAAGTACAAAGGACGAAATCAGATGCAGAATTCAAAGCTAATGTGTTGGCATATATATTTATATGTGACGTATGATGTGTGTGTATGTAATGCTTGCTTTCTTTCTTTTTTTATAAAGTTTGCATAGTCGAATATTATTATTTTCCTCATTCATGACAGCGTTTGTTATGTAAAACTTAAGGTTCAATGAACTTCGAAGGGATTGCTAGCTGTAAAACTTTGGATAGATGACTGTCTGCTAGATGGCAATGTAAATCTTTTAAAAGTTATTCTCCTTTCATTATTTAATAAACTGCAACATGTAAAACTGCTTTCTCTTTTATACATACTAAACATCTCTTGTAAACCATATAAAATTTCCTTGTTTGACCTAGGTCACGTTTACAACTAGAGCTCACCTAGAAAATACTGTATCTTATTGGTTTCCATTGTTTCTTCAGATTGAAGCACGTGGTCTCCCTCTTACTCCGGAGGCATTGCTTTCATTGCCTCCATTCTCTTTAATTACATTTAACTCAGAGGTTGCTAATGGAACAATGACTGGAGAGAAATGTAAACCTGAAGTAGCCAAAACTGGACTTGGGTCATCAGCTGCCATGACCACATCAGTTGTTGCAGCTCTTCTTCACTATCTTGGTGCCATTAACCTTTCATGCTCGGGACAATCTTCTGGTGATAATGCAACTGGACGAGGTCTTGACTTGGTTCACGCTATTGCCCAAAGTGCACATTGTATAGCACAAGGGAAGATTGGAAGTGGTTTTGATGTTAGTGCTGCTGTCTATGGGAGTCAACGATATGTAAGGTTTTCTCCAGAAATACTCTCCTTGGCTCAGGTAAGAAACCTCAGTGGCAGATAACTTGCACCTCATCAACTTTGTCAATATAATCCCACTACATTTGAATAGCTGTTAATTTATGGCTGCAATATTTACAGGCTACAGGTGGGACTTCCTTGCCAGATGTAGTATCAGATATTGTTACACAAAGGTGGGATCATGAGAATAAACAGTTTTCATTACCTCCTCTGATGACCCTTGTAAGTCACCAAGCCTCATGGTAAATGTCCGTTTTTTCCAAAATGGCAATCAAATCATTTTACTGGTTGTCACCAGCTGCCTTAACTACTGGTCTGCTAGACTGCGACTAGTGGTATAGGGTTTACAGTTTCTTTACTAGATACTGCAATGCTATGATGCTTATAGGCTGTAGCCATTAGGCCATGTCTTACGCTGATAGTGGCAGCTTGTGCGATGAGACTGCTGTGCTAACCTCATGTCATATGTATCTTACACGCAGACAATGCTAATATTGATGTCATCCAGATTTGAAAAGTGATAAGTTGTAGAATGGTTGGTCTCATTTTATTCTCACCATCACCAGATACGCCTCGTCTCATGTTAGTCTATCACAGCTTTGCCTCCCCTTAAAAATATCGTTGCAGATATCTTTATTAATATTTATTCACTTGATATCTAGTAAGACTTGTGTGGCACGCATTTCACAGCAGCACAATGTTAAAGAAGAATGTTGCCTTGCCCTTGCACAATGGACATCTTAGCCAAAAGTACGAACCATACCATAAAAAAAAATGCAGTTCTGTTCACAAGACACAGTAAGAGCAGGGAGGGCAGGGGGATTTGTGTCAATATCAAAAGTACTTTTTTTTTTCCCCCTACTTATGCTTGTTTTTTGCTAGCTCCTTGGGGAACCTGGAACTGGAGGATCATCTACTCCATCAATGGTTGGATCTGTGAAACGGTGGCAGAAGTCTGACCCTGAGAAATCCAAAGATACATGGAATAAACTGGCCATTGCCAATTCAGCGCTGGAGAACCAACTGAGAATCTTAAAAGGACTTTCTGAAAATCACTGGGAGGCATATGAATCCGTAGTGCGGTCCTGTAGTCATCTCACATATGGGAAGGTAACTGCATAGTTATGTTATATACTTATATACACTATCCAATTTCTGAAAAGAACTTAGCATTTGTTTGGAGTAATAGATTGATGAATGAGGAAAAGGCAGTGTTAGGATAAACCATAATAATATTTTTGTTTTTTTAATATTTTCCAATCTGTGGAAAAAGGAAGTGAAAGTAATCTTTAATTATTCTTTTTTAACTGAATTATCTGTTTCTTTGTTCTCTGCAGTGGACAGAGGTGACTACTAACCAAGATCAAGAATTAATAGTTAGATCATTGTTGGCTGCAAGGGATGCTTCCCTTGAGATAAGGCTTCACATGCGAGAGATGGGCATAGCAGCCGGTGTTCCGGTAAGCCCCGCTTTACAAAACTGCAAGTATTGTAGTATACAGCATGTTCAAAGATGCATATTCAGTATGATGTTTGGCATAGTCACAGCAATATGGATCACTAAGTTATGAAATAGATATAATAGGGTCAATATCCTTAATTAAGGGGTCTGTTCATGCTGTAGTTTGCCACACCTAACTTGTTTGTCATCTTTTCCCTAACTTTGTAGATTGAGCCAGATTCACAAATACAGCTACTAGATGCCACTATGAATATGGAGGGTGTTTTACTGGCTGGAGTTCCCGGGGCTGGTGGCTTCGATGCAGTATTCTCAGTGACTTTGGGGGATGCAAGTAATGCTGTATCAAATGCTTGGAGCTCAGTTGGCGTTCTGCCACTTCTTGTTCGAGAAGACTGCCGTGGTGTTTCATTGGAAGATGCTGATCCAAGAACAAGGGAGGTGTCAGCAGCTGTATCGTCCATTCAGATTAATTGATTCTGCTGTTAATAATTCTATTTATGTATGGTGTACCATTATTATCTCGTTCTTTTAGAAGTACCAAATTGTGCCAAATGCTAGGAGGTACATGGTCAGAATAAGTGCTGCACTGGCAGCAAGATAGCACGTTATTTACAAGGACCGTTCTTGAGTGTAGAAAATAAGGAATTCTAGGGATCTCCATGAAATTAGTGCTTGTAGCTATGGAATATACGTGACTAAATGTGAGGTATCCAACAAACTCATACTGTAAACCTTGTATTTGTAACTGTTTTGCATGGTTTGTATGGTAATTCAGTGTTAGTGTTTGAAAGCTGTGTTTTAGATGATGGTGTTTGATATTTGACCTTATTATCCTATGATAGGTCCTGCTTTTGGTTCGGGTGAAGAAATGCAGAGGGGTATAACTGTGCAATGAAGAAACGACCAGAGTCCAAAGGCTTTTCTGTCCTTTCGTGGTCGCGGGCTATGATTTGGCTTCGGATATCGGAAGTGGCCACTGCCCAGCACCAGCAGGGTGGACTGTTGCCTAGCGTGCCTATGCTTTTCTCCTGCCAGTGGTACTAATCGCCAATCAATCGCTTCGATTTGTTCGTAGGACAGCCAAGGTATTCCTCAATTTGGCATCTGTTACACAAATCAATGGAAGCTACTTGCCTTCACTGAATACTATAAGCAGCTCCTGGGTACCACTTCTACAACTTCCTGGACCTTTGATCTGCACTCTGTATATGCTGAGGCTGAATGCGTGTGTCCTGAACCACTAATAGAACCCTTCACTCTCTCTGATGCTCGGGAGTGCCCCATGTCCTGATGGTTTTGGTGCCAGTTTATACGTCTCAGCTAGGGACCAGATCAAACCAGAAATTGCTGCACAGCTGGATGTTTTCTTCTCTGAGAACCTTACATAGTGTTCCTCCCTAAGAAGCCGGGTGTCAGTACACCAGAAGCTTAAGTACCAATGTCTCTGCAAAATCTCGATCCGTATCATATCTTGTTGCTTTGGACCAGACTGGGTTCATCAAAGGACGCTCAATATCCAAAAAAAAAAACTTTGTGCTTTCTACTGAACTGATGCAGTGCTCTCACAACCAGGAAGGGTTCTACAGTTGTGCTAAAGCTTGACTTTGCCAAGGTCTTTGACTCGGTTGACTGGAGCTGAACTGCACGAATGTGCATTAGGCTAGACCATGGGCTTCTTGTGCTCAGCTCCCGTGCATTTTAGGGTGCAAAATAGATGGTTTCCTCCAGGTCTACCGGATCTGCCACTCTCCCATCAGAAACTGGACCTCTCATCTTTTGCTCCTACCACTGCGCGAGTTGGCAAGCACCTTTTTGGCTGGCAAAGTCAGTTCTCCTAAAGGACGGAGTGTTCCGGTAGGGTCCATTTGGCACGATTCTAACTTCGGCTCAGCAGTTTCCGTGGAGGAGCCATTTTCTAATAAATACTTCCTCCGTTCTAAATTATAAGTCGCTTTGATTGTTTTGGTACATCGAATTTGCTATGTATCTAAACATATATTTAATCTAGATGCATAGAAAAATGGATGTAAAAAAAAAATCAAAGCGACTTACAATTTGAAACGGAGGGAGTAGTAAATAGCCAGAGTCGTTTTAGTGTTGGAGGAGGGCATGCAATTTGTGGCTCCTCCTCAAGTGCTCTTGCTCATCTGGAGGAGTATTTGACGAAGAGCCACGTTACCACTGGATTTCTTACCTCATGAGCAGAGACGAAGCCAGATTTATGGGGAACCATTCAAACCAACAACAATAATGTATGAACAATACTTACACAACAAAAATATACATAGCAACCAAATAAGTATTTTGTTACAGTACAGAATACAAAAGAAAGCTAGAAAACTAAAAACACCAAATACTATAGGGAAAAAAGAACAAAATTAACAGCCAAACGCCGAGGAGCTTCGACAAGATCCTACTGTGCCGTGGCGGGACGGTGGGCGGCGGCGGCGGCGGGGTCGTGTGTTCCCCCAAATGCATGATGGATCACGCGACAACGTCGTCTTGCGTCAGATTTTAAGTTAAAAACTGTGACTCTTGCCTGATCTGATTGTTGTTGCAGGCTGAAAACCATAGCTTGAGCCTACCTGATGCATGGGCGTGTTGGCTCAACTGCACGATCGAGTCTTCATCAACAAAGAGACTTGTCAGATCCTGTTTTGAGTGTCAAGATCACGCTTTGTTTTTTTAAACGTTAGTTCAACATCATATGCACACGGTGGGTATCTGGAACTGTATCCAAACAGTTCAGCATGTCTATGTTGAAGTACCTTTTTTTTGAGCTCGTCTATATTGAAGTCGGCATGCTTGTTCTTATCCTAGCTTGGATAGGGCCCGCTTTGGTCTTTGGGCGAGGAAATGCGGAAGATCTACGGCAAGATACTTTTTTCTAGTTTGAGCTTTCGAGGAGGCCAGCTTGTTTGTAGGCTACGAATTTGGCTTTAGCTTTCCGGAAATGCTGAAGGCCACGGAATGCCAGGTATTCGCCATTCACCAATCAATGAAAATTTGTTTGTAAACTATGTATGTGACTTTTGTTACTAGTGTCTCTTTTTTGCATATATATAAATCAGTGGTCCTCACGAATCAGGTTTCTAAACGGCACTACGTCTGTACTCCAATACCATATTCGGGCATATCAAAAGATGCATAGTCCTGTGAAATTCTAAAGTAATTTTGTGATACCTTTTGTAAGGAAAAATGGTGATGCTCTATGAATCTACTCATTTTATTATTATACTTTCTAAATAGCATCAGCACGGTTTAACGTGGGGGAGGTGTGTCGAACGACAGGAGGAATGAGGGGAGGAGAAAGGATGGTGGAAATTGATGGTAAATTAAAGTAGTATCATAGTGAAAGGTCGGTCTAGAGTTGAAAGGTATGATTCAGGTGGCCAGGCGTGTTGTCTATCCTATAATAAGCACCACTTAGGGAAGATAGAGCTAGAACTTTATGTGGTCACTCTCCGCCATGCTATTTTTTTTCAGTTAGAAAGAAGGTTTTATAATTTTTATTTAAAGAGATAATAAATAGTCATTGGGTCAGCTGACCCTAATGCAACAACACGTAGTTCCACCCCTGGCGCCAACTATGCTGATCATCTAAGGAACTATCACCATGTGAAACTTCGAAGTAAGAAAGAAAGCCATCACTCCCTTCAAACCACAAATAAGTGTCCTTTGGCCAATTATATATAGGATAGACACATTTAAATCCGAGACATGTATATCTCTTTACTTGAATATAAATATGTTGATTGAACTTTGAAAACCAAGTCTAAATTTGTGTTTCCGAAGTGGTTACAAAATAATTATATACAAATAATCTCTTATAATTTTCATACATTTAAACTAGTATAATTGATGGTAAATTATAGTAGTATCCTAGTGAGTAGTGACCACACTTGGAAGGAGTATTTTAGAAGAGAAAGGGTGAAGGAACCTGTCATACTCTTTTAATAAATACTAGAAGCATGCCACGCGTTGCTGCGGGAATTACGGATGGTTTGATGTGGCACACTGATATAGACAACTAAATACATGTAATTAGATGATGTATCAAAACGGACATCTTTGTTGCATTTGCTAGTGGGTTGTAATTGAAGGTGGTATATAGGGGATTTTTGAGATAGACAGCTTGCATGTCAAGATAAAATGTTGGTGGGGTTTATTGTTATAAGAGATATAGATAGATAAGCATAAGAGTAGCAAACGTGGAACTCACTAGGCTGACGGCAGGTTGGAGAACATGTGCCTACCCTTCACCAAGTTTAAGATATAATATAGGCATATGGGTACAAGGATGGTACATTAAGTACATTCGGAGTGCTCTCGTTGGATGAATCGAAAGGGATGTGGTGCTAATCGTTTTCGTTCCAGGAACTAATTAACTCTGTATCGATCTGTATTGCGCGTCCGATCCTGTGAAAATCTTTTGCTGGCTTGCTGAGGAGCATCACTGCATCTGCATGAAAGATATGCTAACGTAGAAGAGGAATATATGGCGAGTATTAGCTTGTAGAAAACGTGAAAAGCCCTCAAGGAAAGAGGCGATGGCAACCTCACGCCACCTCCTTAGTTGACTCATGCATCGGAGTAGATTATCTTCCGAGGTATTAATTGTGTGGAGGATATATGTGTTGAGCAGCATTAGTGGGAACCTTTTTCTGAGAGTCTCCAAGTGCACATATAAGCCTTATCCAACTCCAAGTGAAATCTCATATTCCTATAAAGAATAGTTTCTTGCAAGATTTTTTTTTTTTTATAATGTCATGGTTTTCAAACTATATGCAAGTATATTTGAGCTGGTTGTTTTTGCCATCATATGGGTTTCTTGGAGCCAATTGGTAGTATATATGTATACGTCACATAGTTCAAATTGTCCCCTGCACGGCTGCACTTGTTCCATGTATCTGAAGGGTACGATCTTCCAAGTGCCGAGGATAATCTGGTAATCGTACACATGTCGAGGAGAAAAGGGAGAAGGAAGAAGACATGAAAATTAGCTAGTAGGTTTTTGGCAGATATATAGGTTGGGAACTTAGAGTAAAGCTGCAGCCTCTACACATATATACTGAGTTGAGACGATGCATTTGGCTTTTTCTAAAACTTGCTTTACGGATGATTCTTTCTGAAGGGAACGGCCGAACGGGACGTGCAATAGAAAAGAATGCAATCTTACTGTTACTAATAATTAGTAAATCTCTTTGTGGGATGACATACTAATAAAGAGAAAAATATAGAAATTATAAAAAGAACATACCAGAAACACATCTTGCGGCTCATGGATGATCGCAAACTGCGGATGACTTGAGTCTTGTGCATGTATTGCAATACCCCTGTGTTGCCATGTCGCCACCGTGAATGTTGGCCCAATAAGGATGCGCTCTAGCGCCACCATGTCACACCGCTTTGGGCTGCCTCGTTACTTAAAGTCCTAAATTTGGTTTTGGTAATTGAGTAACAGCTAGTGGACTAATGTTTTACTTGAGTTGATAAGCTAGGGTAGTCCCCAGTATGGAGTTGAGCAAGTCATGGAACCATGAGGAGAGGTGTCATGACCATGGAGGTGAAGTGCTCAAAAGAGGAGATAGAGAGGGTAAGAATGCAGACAAGCCAAAGGCAAATGTATTATAGTTTCACCAACCAAGGTGTTGTAGAGAAGTGCATGTATGACCGGCTCTAGGATAGATAGCTTTACTACTAAGTGGGGAAAAAACCTCAATTCTTTCAACTCTGATGTGAACATTCATCACACATGGATGAGACCAATGCGCTTCTCAACTTAGTCTCTCAAATTCTCTCAATGAATCACGTACCGGTGACACTAACAAAACATTCTAAACTACCTTTAATACTCCATCACAATACTATGTAACTTGTTGCTTTAGATAAGTTAATATCATAACACCCCTAAGTTGGTATTTTAATTATAAGCATAACATTTTTATAAAACTGGCATACTACTACACTTCTAATATTGAGATAATTTGACACATGTTATGGTGCAAGCTAAGACACTTTATGTCATGGTACAAGCTATGAAACATTTGTCTGAGATATATAATCATGTTTAAAATATATAAAAAAAGAGGGTTTTGAATAAGAGATATAGTAAAAACTTGAGATATAACATATGTTTTTTTTACGCCTCTCATCCGGGTACAGTTTGTAGTATCTGCTCATGTACAATTCACACCAACCCAACCCACACACACCACACTCACGCTATGCGTACACAAGCAAACCTACAACTACACTCGGATCACTAGACCGCGTCCTTCAGGAGATCATCGGATCCATCCATGGCTCCGTAGGCGGCGGGGCGTCGCATTTCCTTTGTGGCTTCACGCGTGAGAGGCAAACGAAATTTATTAGGGGACTACTGTTCCCGGTAGGAAAATCCCGCGCCAAGCAACGCCGAACGCTGGACCGGTGGCTTCCACAACTGAAAGCGCTCACCAACCGAGCTACAACTCGGTCCCTGAGATATAACATATGTGAAGCAAAGAAATGGAATGAGTAATAAGATCAAAATTGGAAAGAAATAAGATCAAAATTAGAAAGACATTCTTAATTCATGAATTCAATGAATGAGTGCAACAAGAGGTACCACAACTCAAGCTAAAATTTTCGCTAAACACACATTGAAGAGAGCAAGCTCATCTTCCCCTTCTTCCTCCCTCTCGTCTTTCTTTCCTTCTTTCTCCTTCCTCCTTTTCATCCATGGCTATAAAATTTAGAGGGGGGCTCCATAGACAACATGGGGTAAGGGACTAGAGAATATGGTGGAAAAACAGAGCAATTGTTGATCAAACTTTCGTAGGCCATATATTGTATTAAAAAATAAGGCGGAATAGCCAATTTGGTCCTTGAACTATTGCCGAAAGCTCAGTTTGGTCCCTGAACTACTGGCAACGCCATTTTAGTCCTCAAATTTTCACGGCCGGCTCAAATTAGTCCCTAAACTATGAAAACGACCGTTTTCATCCTCAAACTTTCACAGTCGGCTCAATTTCGTCTCTGGTCCGACGTGGAGCGCCACGCTGGCTCGCCTCGTCATCGTCCAATCAGTTGGAATCAGTTTCTAAAAATCTGCAACTGATTTATTCTTATTCTAACTGGTTGTAACTAGTTATAACTCTTTAATACAACATCCGATGAAGATGATTTTTCTATAAAAATTGTAGATCTCGATAAGATCTACAACTTTCTAGTTTTAATGTTTTTTATTTGAGAACGTTAAGATGCTTAAAAAGTTAATATAAAATTTTAGTACTATAATAATTACCTACTGCTGCTTGTAATTTGATTTAGTTGCTATGTCTGCAAGCATCTCTCGAAATTAGAAAACCACTTTTAAGACGGTATAAAAAATATAAAAAGTATATTCATTTAACTCCGTACAAAAATATATTAATTTTCTAATGCGGCAAACGATAAAACACGATTATTATGGTGCTACAGCTTTTTAACGCAATTATTTTGAAGCGATAGATCTACAAAAATTATATTAATTTTCTAACAAAGAATTAAATTACAAAAATTATCTTCATCGGATGTTGTATTGAAAAGTTACAACTAGTTGCAACTAGTTGGAATAAGAATAAATCGGTTGCGTGCTTTTTAGAAATTGATTTCAGCCGATCGAGCGATGACGAGCCGAAATGATGGCGCCCACGCCGAATCAAGGATAAAATTGAGCCGGCCGTGGAAAGTTTGAGGACGAGAATGGTCATTTTTATAGTTTAGGGATGAAATTGAGCCGACTATAAAAGTTTGAGGACTAAAATGGCCGTTTTCATAGTTCGGGACCAAATTGAGCTTTCGATGAAAGTTTGAGGATGAATTTAGCTATTCCGTCGAAAAATAACAAAGGGAGAGCAAATATAAACAATTTTGATGAGTTGTGGATTCTAAATTTATCGACAAACTTCGATACTTATTATGTCTATTAAGATTCTAGCTTGTGCAAAATGGCAAACTATAGCTGTAGTTCAATCTAGTAACTATGACAGGGATAATCTAATACAATTGTAAAGGATGATGCTGCAACATATGACAATCTGGGAACAGGCTTGGGGGCCCGTTATAACCTTCTGAAGCACTCATTTGAGTGGGTGCTCATCTTCTTATTCAGTGAACGACGATGCGATACACAAAATCTTACAAGTTGGAGCATATAATCTTTCGGCGTGCACCCACAATTAAAATTAGAAGGAAAAGTATAGCGTTGTGGAGCAGTTACAAAATGGTACGATACACATGACGGTGAACTGCAGTGAAATTCTCTATCCAGGAGCTTCCAAAGCATGCCTGCCACCTTGCTTTCATCAGTGCTAGTATTATTGTGTTTCATATGATTAATCCAATAGCTGAGTAGATTCTTTCCTCGATTCTTCTGGCCTCTAGAGAAGATACGTCACGATTCGCTGAACGGGTATAGAGTTAGACATGTCGGGGCAGGCCCTACGCCGAGGCCAAAAGTCTACATAAATGTAACGGTTCATCTAGGTAGAGAAATCGTGAGATTGCCGATCTTGCAACCAGGGCAATGGAACAAAAATCAGTTAAGGGCGTGTTTGTGTTATTCACCTCAATCCACGTGTGGTGAAACAAAAATCAGTTAAGGTACCTCAATTAATTTCAACATATATAGATTGTGATGGATACAAGTGCATTCAAATAAGGCCTAAAACAGTTTTGTGCACTTGCCGTGGATGCACGACACGTTTCTATACGCATAGTTTAATATCAGGCTGCTGTTTAACTTTAATTTAGAAGAAATAGTTAAAAAAATATAACCTTTTCATACAATGGATGCGTAGATGTAGATATGTATCATGAATCTATATATAGCAGGTGTTCATGGCTACCACATAGGGACTATTTTGACTGATGTTTATTTTATTGATGTCTCTCAGTAGTTTTTACCATCGCTCCTACCATGGAAAAGTATGCTTACTGTTCCACGTGACTGTGTGGGCCCATGAACACACACAGTGTGTGTGTGTATATATATATATATATATATATATATATACACACACACACACACGACGAGCTAACTACGTATTTCCACTCCGGGAATGTTATTCAACCTTTCTATATATAGTTAGTTTTATGGTTTGTAAAATAACATCATTCAACAATCCCCTAAATCTCCTCTAGTGGGGAATCGTCAAAATTACCCCGATTAAACAGATCATCATCATCCTATGATCTATCTAGATAAACAGAATAATCTATCTGGAAAAGTTTGCACAATTTAATTATCACATGGATATATGAGAACAACACTTTAAAGTTATATTACAAATCTTGGTAATATTACAAGTCTCAAGCTAGAACTATATAAAACTCTCGTCTAACTTAGATGTAACATGTTATTTAGATGGTTGCCCTACCATGTTTACCCATTCGTCTAAATAACTGATGGGTGCCATTGCCCATGGACGTCACCACTATAAGATTGGACGAGATTCTTGTCATTCATCAACTTTGCCAGACCTGGTGGGATGAAATAGCATTTGCATCATCTGGGCAATTTAACGGCAATAATGTTGTACAATAGTGAAAGGATCTAGACAGCTAGAGCGGTGTTAATAGGCTATAAAAAATTTTATTCTACCAAAGCACAAGCCTTGAGCAAAGTTTCAACTCGACAAGTTCCTCAATTCCAAGAAGTTAGTAACAATACAATGTAAATTGGGGTCAAAATTTAATTTAGAATGCTGTGAAAGTTAAAAATGTCATGTGAAAATGGACGGAGTACCAGTATTTACTCTAGTGTGAATGAATGTATTTGTTAATATATATACATGCCGGTGGAGGCTGAGGAGCGCTGAAGGTTATTCCTTGATGCTAATGTGCTATCTGGTGCGAGGTTATCTCAGGTTCCATCCCCGTGCAACGCAGTTATGCAATAACAACCCACTTGTGTGAATGAATGTAGTTGTTAATGTGCGCATAATATTGTTGCAGGAATCTAAGTCCCCTGCCTTTGGTGCACTTGCGCTGTGTTACATATAACTAATGCAATTACTCCTTATCATTTGCCTTTTGTTCATGATCCCCAAGCAAGCAATGTGCATATACAAATGTTGGGCATAAAGTCAGGTGCACAACTTGACCCAATTCCTTTTTCCCCCCTGATGGAGCCATTTTATATGTGCATATAGACTGCTAGTCATGGTAAGCCAAATTTGTGAGATGAGACATGATTGGCCTATCATCTTTTCAATATAAGGCAAGCAATCCAGAATGCAAATCTAACTTGTTGGAACTTTTGCTTTAACCAGTAGTATATGCGGAAGGAAAGGGAAAAAAAATATAGACTATGGAAGCAAAATATTGTTCATGTGGTGCCGACTGCTGATTACATGCGCTTTGGCCTGGTATGGTGGAGACTTTTCAAAACTCATTTATTTTCCCCAATTTGTGATGTAATTAGCCTATAATTTGTAACCACAACACTGATAATTTTTATGGCTACTAATTGGACACCCTTACTAAAAAAAAGCTTAATATTTTGTTTTCAAAAAATAAACCCGGTCTCGCGTGTATACAGAACTCATCGTCACCGTTTTCTCTGTCCGTGCTGCTATTCGGCTTCTACTCTTGTTGGATCATAATGGTGTGTTTAGATTGACAGAAATACCAATCCAGAATCATCCAAAGCTATAGCTGAACCTAGAATGTTTGTTTGGTTTGCGTCATGAGTTGAAGCCATCTGTCATCAATCAATCTTTCGTAATGTTTCTCGCTAGCCTGATTTGACGGACCGAATGATTCCTCAAAAATCGCCGAACAACATGGCTCCATTTCATGACGGAAGGATAAATTCCCGATCGAAGGATGCCGCAATCCAAATATAATGTAAATGTAAATGTTTAAGAGCATATCTTTGCATAATTGTTCATTGCTTTTACTGCCATGACGACGACACCGCCTACTACTAGCTACCAGCACTTCCACTATACCTGGTACGAAGGTTTGAAGCACGGGTAGAAGGATTCACACTACATTGGGCTGCACTATGTAAGCTTGAATGGCTATGCGGTGTATGGCAAGGCTCATTCTCAGGTGCTCCTCTGGAGGAGATGGAGCAGTTATGAATGTGGCTCCTTTAAAACAGTTGTCTCCCCTGTTTTTCACTAAAAACGATGTCGCCTAAAAACGTTTGATAAGATTCTTCCTGAAAAGCTAAAGGCGGAGCCAGAGAAGCCCTACCAAATAGGCCTCAACAACCTACTCCATCGACTAGTGGGAGGGACGCCGTTAGTGCCCACTGGTCTTGGCCGCCTCGATATACATCCTTGATGATCTTTCTAGAATTCCTTTTGCTCAGTATGATTGTACATGTTACCCATATGCTTATGAAGGACCGAAAACGGCGACCAGAGGGGGGGTGAATGGGAGCCTCAAATTTCTTTCGAAACTTTCGACCGCTGTCCTAAAATCGAACCCTAAAAGCAAAACCACAAGCGAGCGGTAAGATCACGACCTAACAGGTAGGTGGATACCCTTGGAGACGTCCAAGAAGTACAGCGGATCAACCGAGGAAGATCGGAGACGAGCACTCGACGAAACTCCAAAAGCGACGCACTCAATTCCTACGGAGAAGGAGAGAGTGGCCAATCCAAAATACTCAAGCCAACTTGTGACACGAGTACTTGGATATGAAGCACGTGATGCCACGAACTCAACGCAACAAACGGAACTCAAATCGGAGCTCGGACGATCAAGAAGCGAACAAGTCAGCGAAACAGCCTTCAGGCACTCATACCGGACCTCCTACCGGACGTGTCCGGTATTTGCGACTTCGGACCGGACACGCTCAGCTCATACCGGACCTCATACCGGACGCGTCCGGTATGCACCGGACCTCATTTTCAGCACAGAGCGACTTTGGGAGAAAAATGGAAAACCCAACCAAACGATGTCCAAAAATCGTGAAATTTTAACCCTAGAAACTAGACACACAGAAGAAGGTCTCCACAAAATTTCAGCTCAAAATTCCAAGGTTAAGTCTACCGGACGTGTCCGGTATGCACACCGGACGTGTCCGGTATTTGCGGACAGAACCCTGGAAATTTTGATTCCAAAGCCAAAACTCAATCAAATCAACTCGGATCGACGTGAGATTTTGCAGAGGGGTTCACAAGGTAGTTCTAAGACTAATCCATGAAGATCACAACCCCAAACTCACTGCAACTTCGAAAATCGACGAAATTCAGTTCTAGGTTAAGTTTTCCCCGAAAAACTCGATTCGCCCCGATCTGTGGATTTGTGAGGAATTGGATGAAATCCTTCGGTGGAAAAGATCAACCCACGACCAAGATCAAGTAGAAACAAGTGGTTCGCAAAGAGATGGATCACAGCCCGAGAAATCGCTAAGAACGCAAAGAAGGAGAAAAAGGGGAAAACGAAGAACGCGAAGAACAAAACGCGAATCAATGCAAACAACTCAATGATCTGACTCCACGAGGAAACATGGAGGATTCGGGACCTCCATTCCCTTCACACGAGTTCGATTACACTAATGAAGGATTAGTGGACCTCTCTCACTCACAAAGAACTGTAGAGGAAGAAAACCCTAAATAAGAAAATGTAAAATCTGGGAGAGGTGAGGGAGATGGAGCTCCCTCCACCTTACTTATCGACCGGGCTTATTTCATTTTTCAGTTTTTGCCCCCGATACAACTCTCGAGCAAACCGCCTAGCCCTAGGGACATTGCGGTCCAACTCGAACCGACTTGATGCAATCTTCGATCCGACGGCCACCGCGCCTCTTCACGGTAGCTTCGCCTCGACGCGATCTCCCCGATGCCACCACGTGCCGTCCGTCCCGCCTCGGGACCTCCGCCAGGTTTTGAGGCTCAACCCAGAAACCCGCCGGTGGTTTTGAGGCCCAAACCACCGAAACCCCTCCACCGTTGGTTTTGAGGCCCAAACCAACAAACCGGCCCATGTCCTTGCACTTGTCGAAGCCAAGCGCCAAACAACGCGATCCCGCCCGGCGATTCCGGGTCCCTCGGTCCAAGTCTCGATCGTCCCCCCTTTTCACCACTCCCGGTCCATTCGGCGCGGCCCGCCATCACTTGACCTTCACCTCGCCGTCGGCCACCGCCTCCATGCTCGACACCTGCACAACACAAGGCAAGGCACATGTGGAACTCGTGGCTTTCACCACCGTCGGTAGCACCCCATCCGAGATGCTAGTAGTTGAATCAATCACTCATCATCACAACCGAACCACAAGTATGAACCTTGTGTTCGCAATCTCCCCCCCCTTGAGTGCATTGTTCAACACCAACACACCACGGCCGAGAAAAAGAAATAGAAGAAGAAGAAAAAAAAAAAAGGAAGAAAGCTCACCAAACGACCAAAAGCCAAAGAGAAGCCAATTGAGGTCATTTGAAGCAAGCACAACTTGGTCCCCAAAGACATGGGCAACGGCTCGACGCAACCAAGCAAAACATGGCTAGCCCTCAAGAAGAGGCGGCGGGCTCAACACCGCTAGCCAAGCAAGAAGCACTCGAAATGCTAGATCCTCCGTAAAAGAGGCAAAGGCTCAACACATCTAGCAATAAGCAATGCAAAACAACTCCCCCGAGCAAATGCATACATGAGTGCACACAATCTTCTCCCCTTCTCCCTTTGAGAACTAGTCTCACCCAATCGAGAAGACAACCAAACAAGACATGTCAAGTGACTCCCCTTGACATAAGCATGTGATGTGTCGGGCATATGTGTGTGTGTGTCAAATTTCTCCCCTTGTTGAATAATGCACACAAAGAAGCTTAAAATGCAATGACATGCACAAATGCAGAAGCTTCGGTATATAGCAATCAAAGTGAAAAGATGCTCTAGCCGGTAAGACAAATGAGTATAGCAATAATATACAAGTGCTAGCAAATGCTCAAACTGATCAACTAGTATGAAATATAAAGTGTAAGCAGTTTTGAGCAGTTTTCAAGCATATCAAAGAGGGGTTCACCACCAAAAAATAGCACATAGCAAGCATAAGTTGGAAATCAACCTAGTGCTAACAAGGATATACAAGGTGAACTGCCCCAAACAAATGTCACACATCATGTCAAAGACAAACCTAAGACTTGTGTTTTTCATTAAATTTTATCAGAGTTTGCAGCTTAGTACAAGAATTAGTCAAAACATGTGTGTGCGAGAGGTTATCTGTATTGTCAAGCCTAACTTTTCAACCAAGCGGAGCCTATGTCAAAAGACAATCGAGGAGCTCAAAGCAATGGCTTCGGTCATCCACTACAAGGCTCAAGTTCATCCAAATGTGCAATTGGAAGCGCCTCGATACCTTGATGTGGGACAATACAGACCCATCTCGATCTTTTCATCTCACTTAGCTTAGTTATCAAATTTTAGCACAAGTAAAAGTGTCTAAGCAAGTGAATGACTCAAAGCATGAGACATAGCAACCTAGCATATACAAGACAGCATAAAGGGATCTCAACATCCTACACATGCTAGGTACCATCTCAAGCGGTGAACATTTTCAGATTTCAGTAAGCTTAATCAAGTTCACATTAGAAAATCATGCTCAACTCATAACATATACCAGATGATCAATAAGAGCCTAAGGCGACAAGCACCATAAAGTACTCACAAGGCATACTAACAAGAGCATAGTTTCATTCCAAATGTTATATACATGAAGCTCAAAATGCAAGTATATCACAAAATGCAATGCAAATGCACTATCATACAAAGACAAATCAAAATCTAGACTACAACAGAAACTGAAACTAGTGTACAACAAACAAAGTGCTTCCCTCCTCTAAAAAGGGAAACACACACCCGATTCACCTCGCAAGCGAGCAAAAAGTCGCTTGATCGAGGGGCTTAGTGAGAAGATCTGCAAGCTGATCCTGGGTGGCTACGTGATGCAACTCAATGTCGCCTTTCTCTTGGTGATCACGGAGAAAGTGAAAGCGAACATCTATGTGCTTGGTCTTGGAGTGAAGTACTGGGTTTTTAGCAACACTGATGGCACTAGTACTATCACACAATAAGGGCACTCTAGAGAACTCAAGACCAAAATCACGTAGGGTGGCTATCATCCAAAGCAGCTGGGAACAACAAGCGGCAGCAGCGACATACTCAGCTTCTGTGGTGGATTGTGCAACGCTAGACTGCTTACGGGATGACCAAGACACAAGGGACGAACCCAAAAACTGACAAGTCCCCGACGTGGACTTCCTATCTAAGCGGCAGCCAGCAAAATCAGCATCCGAATAACCGCAAAGAGAGAGCGAGGAAGAAGCAGAGTACCAAAGTCCAAACTCAGGAGTGAAGCGGAGGTACCTCATGATGCGTTTCACCGCCTGACGGTGAGAGGTGCGCGGCGACGCCTGAAAGCGTGCACAGAGGCACACAACAAACTGGATGTCGGGTCTTGTCGCCGTCAGGTACAGCAACGACCCGATCATACTTCGGTACTCCTTCTGATCGACTGCTTCTCCATCCTCGTCGGCGTCGAGGGCCGTAGTAGTCGACATGGGCGTCGAAAGAGGCTTGGCCTCACCCATGTCAAACTTCTTCAGGACGTCCTTTGTGTACTTGCCTTGATGCACGAACGTCCCATCCCGTGTTTGCTTGATTTGAAGGCCGAGGAAGAAAGTCAACTCGCCCATCAAGCTCATCTCAAACTCCCTGCTCATAAACTCTGCAAACTTGGCATTCAAAGCGTGAGAAGAGCCACCAAAGATAATATCATCCACGTATATCTGAACCAAGAGAAGGTCACTGCCTTGCTTGAGGAGAAACAAAGTCTTATCTACCGATCCCATCCTAAACCCCTTCTTAAGCAAAAATGTTTTCAGCCTATCATACCATGCTCTAGGGGCTTGCTTAAGACCATACAAGGCTTTGTGCAACTTGAAGACATGGTTAGGATATTTGGGATTTTCAAAGCCTGGGGGTTGCCTAAAATACACTTCCTCCTCTATGTACCCATTCAGAAAAGCGCTCTTGACATCCATCCGAAACAACTTAAAGCCCTTAGCAAAGAAATAACGCCAATGAATCGCGGATAGCCTCTAAGCGAGCTACGAGGAGGCGAAGGTTTCCTCAAAGTCTATCCCCTTTTCCGGCAATACCCCCGAGCAACAAGTCTAGCCTTATTCCTAACAACCACTCCATCTTCACTCTGCTTGTTCTTAAACACCCACTTTGTACCTATGGGATGACACTCTGGAGGTGGAGGAACTAAGGCCCAGACTTGATTTCTATCAAAGTTCTCTAACTCCTCATGCATGGCATTAACCAATCAGGATCAGATAAAGCATGTCCAACATCTCGGGGCTCAAAAGAAGCAACAAATGCAGAATGAGCGAAGTGAGAGATGTGATACGACTGGACCGCGTGACTCGGCCGGGTCAATATCGCCGATCATCGTCGGCGGGGGTGACGACGCTGAATGTGTCGTGGAGCCTCTCTGGAAGAAGTCGTCTCCCCCCCTCAACAGCAGCCTGGTGCCCCTCAGGTACAGCCGGTGCAGGCTGAGGAAGCTGCTCGAACGGTCCCCAAGACGTGGAAGTAGAGGGGTCCGGACCGTGAGCTGAAGTAGTCGTCGCGCAGGCTCGATAGGGGCAGCCCGGTGGAGTCGGCTCGGGATCACCCCAATCGGCGTCGTCCCCGCTCCTCCTCCACAAAAAAATGCTTTCACCAAGCTCTTCATCACCTGCACGCTCAAAGACGGGGGGTTGTACAAGGCATAGTTTCATCGAATGTGACCTCACAGGTCTCCACAACACGGTTAGTTTCAAGGTTAAGTACTCGATAAGCTCTAGAATGCAAAGCATAACCAAGAAAGATACCGTCGGAGGACCTGGACTCAAACTTGTCCAAATTACCTTGTTTCAAGATGAAGCACTTACACCCAAACACCCTGAAATGACTCACCTTGGGTAGCCTCCCAAATCGCAACTCATAAGAAGTTTTCTTCGTAAAAGCACGGAGAAAGATGCGATTGGAAACATGGCAAGCAGTGTTGATTGCTTCGGCCCAAAATCTCCTAGGAGTCCTATGCTCATCGAGCATCGTCCTAGCCATCTCAACAAGGGTCCGATTCTTGCGCTCAACAATACCATTCTGTTGCGGAACATAAGGTGAGGAAAACTGGTGCTCAAGGCCCAAAGACTTACAAAAGGTTTCAAAATGAGTGTTCTTGAATTCTGTGCCATTATCACTACGAATAGCTCTCATGGCATTCTTAGGGAACTCATTTCTCAACCGAAGAATCAAATCTCGAGCATGTGAAAAAGCCTCATCCTTACTCTCCATGAAAAACACCCAAGAGTATCTCGAAAAGTCATCCACAATCACTAGCACATACCACTTTCCACCTTCCTCGACCGAACCCGAGGACCAACTGTGTCCATGTGAAGTAGCTCGCCGGGTTCCTTGGTCATGATTTGATTCACAGGTGGGTGAGAAGCGGCTACCATCTTTCCATGACGACAAGGGTGGCAAACAAGATCCTTCTCGAATTTCAACTTGGGCAATCCTTGGATTAAGCCAAGTGAACTCAACCTAGCAAGAAGGTCAAAGCTCAGATGACCAAGTCTCCTATGCCACTTCCAAAGCTCGAGAAGAGGATCCGCCACCAAACAAATGGGAAGAGCCAAAAGAGTGAGAAAAATCAGCTCGAAAGACACGGCCAAATGGGACGATCCGACAAACAAGATCTCCCTGAGAATCGAGAACTCGAGAAAAACCATGTTTAAAGCGCACTTCAAAGCCATCCTCAAGGAGTTGCGAAACAGAGAGCAAATTAAAATGCAAGTTCGAGACCAAAGCAACATCCTTGAGAACAAAGCTCTCGTTAACCCGAATGGTTCCACGAGAGACCACCACTTACCTCTACTATTATCCCCCCTAATGTGATGTACTCTTTGTGTTGCACGGGGTCGAGGTTTGGAGAACCATTTAGAACTTCCGGTCATGTGGCGCGAACATCCGGAATCAATGAGCCATGTGTTCTCCAAGCCTCCATCCTACATCAATAGAAAGACATAGGATGAGCAAATGGCACACCACTTTGGGGTTAGTAAACCGAGAAGGATACCAGGTGATGCATCATTTGCCCCGAAAAAGTGTTAGGAAAAACACCAAACATGCCATGTCCCATTTGAGGAAAGCGATCACCACGAGAGGGAAAACGTGGTCCGCTAGAGCTGTGGGACTCAAAAGCACCGCCGTGAGGTTCATAGTCGTATTGACCACGACCTGAACCCCGCCGTGCCGCGACCACCACGTGGTCTCGCAACCTGAGGCCTAGCACCTTGAGGCATTGCACCTCTAGGCCTAGTAGTGCGCCTCACGAGCAGGCGGTACATGTGCGCCATGGGGGAGGACGGTACATGTTCGGTTGTTCAACTCAAACTCACGCTTCTCATCTCTCTTCCTCCTAAAGCAAAACTCAACCAAGTGACCATCCCTATGACAATACTCACAATGGTACACCTCTCTCTTAGGTGTTTGGCTCACTTTCTTGTGGGTATGGTTCACTCTTGGAGGTGGCTTGGCTTTAGGAAGGGGTTCCTCAGAGATGGAAGGGAGTGTGTCAAGTGGGTTCCTTAGATGGTTCGGTTTTGGAATCCACACTTGTTTCTGAGGTGGAGCTTTTGGAGGTTCTTCAAATACTCCATCCTTGGTGGGAGACACAAGTGGCTTAGATGGTGTGATTTTGAGAAGCTTGGGAGTAGTGGTAGGTTTTTCACTCGGGAGCACACCACTACACTCACCAACTTTGCCATAAAGATCATCACCCTTTCCACCTGAAGCAAAGCCTAATCCCGGTCCACCAATTCCCCTCCTGAATTGGTTAACCATCATGCCAAGTTGCGGCTCACTGCAAGACACCCAACTCAAGATGGTCCGAAGGTATGTGTTTTCCTCCTCGGTACGCACCTTGTCATGCCGGCAATTTGCAATCTCTAGCTCCAAACCCTCACAAAGTGCACACTTAGCCACACTAGTGCTATCTGAGTTGGCCTTTTCAAACAAAGCAAGTTTGGCATTCTTCTCTGCCAACTCAGATTGCAAGTCCGAGCAAGACTTGCACGCACTCAACAGAACAGGTGAAGCATGCACACTATCAAAATCATCAACCAACTTAGCGTATTTGGACTGCAGACTAGCAAGATCAGCCATGTAAACGCTACAAAACTCACACTCTGGCTCGTCAGACACTATGGGAGTGTTCTTAACTAGCTCAAGCTCCTTAAGCGCATCTTCTAGCTTAGCCTTGTACTCTTTTCTATCCCTAGCAGCATGCTTAAGCAACTTATCTTGACGAAGCAAAGTGGCAGTCAAGTCATCAACCTCAGCGACAAGAGCATCGACGGAAGGTGATACCTTAGATGGGTCGCCGTCGCCGCCGTCGGGAGCATCGCCGTTGCCGCTCTCCACCTCGTCACCAAGTGCCATGGTGCGAGAAGCCTCCGTGGGTGGAGTCGGCGAGGAAGCAGAGTCCGTTCAGCTTGTCCTCGACCTTCCTCTCGGACTCGCGTCGCCAAGAGGAGGAAGCATGCTCGTTGTCCGAGTCGAGGTCGCTGAGGGAGGCGAGGAAGGCGCGCTCTCTTGCCTTGAACTTCTTCACGAACTTGCGCTTCATCGCTTCCTTGTCAAAGCCTCCCTTGGACTTGTACTTGCCTGAGGTGTACTCACGCTTCTCCTTGTGCTTGTCGGAGGTGGACTTGCCGAAGGAGTGCTTGTTTCGCTTGGGACAATTGGCGACGGTGGTCGGGTCGCCGCATCCATAGCATCCATCCTTCGGTCCACCTCGCCGACGATTCAAGCGGTTGTTGTGGAACCGCGAGAACCGGCTGATGACGAGGGCCAGCTCATCGTCTCCGAGCACGTCCAACTGCTCCTCTGTCACTGTGATCAACGAAGACAAGGCAAACATCGCAGAGGAGGGGTTAGTCAAGAACTAGTGACACCGTTACGACACACCGCCATAGTCGGAGCCAGAGGGGTTGTGAAGTTTGGCCTGGATCTGTGGTCGATCTCACCGGACTTCGCCTTGTCAAGAGCTCGTCCACGCCGAGGGGGTCTCGTAGTTCTGCGACTCGAGAAGAGCTTGCACCTTCGCATCCCAAACCCTCCGATCAAGAGCATGTAACAACTTCAAAGCTCTCTCATGATGATCGCCATAGGGCAAGTTTGGCTTGTTCGCACGCATCTTGTTGACAATAGTCTGAAAACGTGAGAACATAGAATCGATGGTCTCGCCATCAAGCTGCCGGAAACTCTCATACTCCCCGCTTGTATGTGTCAAAGAGTCTGGTCTTAATTTGGGGAGTCCCCTCGTGATAGCTTTGTAGCTTCACCCGGATCTCTAGCAGTAGTCAAGTGTCCGACACGCCAAACTCGGACTTCGAAAAGACTCGAGAAGAGAGCATTATGTGCCTCGCTATTGGCATCGTGTTGTTCCATTTGCTCCTGACCAACACGAGCAGGGAGAACAACGTAAGCCTCATTCTCACAAATTTCCCATACCCTCGCACCGAGACTCGGAGATATGCGGACATCCGAATCTTCCAAAGACGGGTAATTGGTTCCATCGAAAAACGGTGGCTTCCCCGAACCACGAGCCATGTCGCCTTCTCAAGGATCAAGAACCGGTTAAGGTGGAATGATCCTTAACCTGCTCGATACCAATTGAAGGACCGAAAACGGCGATCAGAGGGGGTGAATGGGAGCCTCAAATTTCTTTCGAAACTTTCGACCGCTGTCCTAAAATCGAACCCTAAAAGCAAAACCACAAGCGAGCGGTAAGATCACGACCTAACGGGTAGGTGGATACCCTTGGAGACGTCCAAGAAGTACAGCGGATCAACCGAGGAAGATCGGAGACGAGCACTCGATTTAAACTCCAAAAAGCGACGCACTCAATTCCTACGGAGAAGGAGAGAGTGGCCAATCCAAAATACTCAAGCCAACTTGTGACACGAGTACTTGGATATGAAGCACGTGATGCCACGAACTCAACGCAACAAACGGAACTCAAATCGGAGCTCGGACGATCAAGAAGCGAACAAGTCAGCGAAACAGCCTTCAGGCACTCATACCGGACCTCCTACCGGACGTGTCCGGTATTTGCGACTTCGGACCGGACACGCTCAGCTCATACCGGACCTCATACCGGACGCGTCCGGTATGCACCGACCTCATTTTCAGCACAGAGCGACTTTGGGAGAAAAAATGGAAAACCCAACCAAACGATGTCCAAAAATCGTGAAATTTTAACCCTAGAAACTAGACACACAGAAGAAGGTCTCCACAAAATTTCAGCTCAAAATTCCAAGGTTAAGTCTACCGGACGTGTCCGGTATGCACACCGGACGTGTCCGGTATTTGCGGACAGAACCCTGGAAATTTTGATTCCAAAGCCAAAACTCAATCAAATCAACTCGGATCGACGTGAGATTTTGCAGAGGGGTTCACAAGGTAGTTCTAAGACTAATCCATGAAGATCACAACCCCAAACTCACTGCAACTTCGAAAATCGACGAAATTCAGTTCTAGGTTAAGTTTTCCCCGAAAAACTCGATTCGCCCCGATCTGTGGATTTGTGAGGAATTGGATGAAATCCTTCGGTGGAAAAGATCAACCCACGACCAAGATCAAGTAGAAACAAGTGGTTCGCAAAGAGATGGATCACAGCCCGAGAAATCGCTAAGAACGCAAAGAAGGAGAAAAAGGGGAAAACGAAGAACGCGAAGAACAAAACGCGAATCAATGCAAACAACTCAATGATCTGACTCCACGAGGAAACATGGAGGATTCGGGACCTCCATTCCCTTCACACACGAGTTCGATTACACTAATGAAGGATTAGTGGGCCTCTCTCTCACTCACAAAGCAACTGTATAGGAAGAAAACCCTAAATGAGAAAAAATGAAATGGGAGAGGTGAGGGAGATGGAGCTCCCTCCACCTTACTTATCGACCGGGCTTATTTCATTTTTCAGTTTTTGCCCCTGATACAACTCTGAGCAAACCGCCTAGCCCTAGGGACATTGCGGTCCAACTCGAACCGACTTGATGCAATCTTCGATCCGACGGCCACCGCGCCTCTTCACCGGTAGCTTCGCCTCGACGCGATCTCCCCGATGCCACCACGTGCCGTCCGTCCGCCTCGGGACCTCCGCCAGGGTTTTGAGGCTCAACCCAGAAACCCGCCGGGTGGTTTTGAGGCCCAAACCACCGAAACCCTCCACCGTTGGTTTTGAGGCCCAAACCAACAAACCGGCCCATGTCCTTGCACTTGTCGAAGCCAAGCGCCAGCAACGCGATCCCGCCCGGCGATTCCGGGTCCCTCAGTCCAAGTCTCGATGCGTCCGCCCTTTCACCACTCCCGGTCCATTCGGCGCGGCCCGCCATCACTTGACCTTCACCTCGCCGTCGGCCACCGCCTCCATGCTCGACACCTGCACAACACAAGCCAAGGCACATGTGGAACTCGTGGCTTTCACCACCGTCAGTAGCACCCCATCCGAGATGCTAGTAGTTGAATCAATCACTCATCATCACAACTGAACCACAAGTATGAACCTTGTGTTCGCAGCTTAGAAATAATACGATCATGTCTGTAGATAATTTATCACAAATATCCTGCTATTTTCCTTTTGTTTTTGACGTCTTGAGTGGAGTTGGGGAAGGCTTGCTCTTCTTGTAAATCTCCATCTCAGCTCTGCTCAAATTAAAGACGCCATTGAACTTGATTGGAACTATGGAAGGCGAGGCGCGGCGAGCAATTTGCCCGGCAGGTAGTAAAGCATGAAAGAAAGGGCATCGATCCCCCTGATCTGGCAGCCATTTAACAGAAAGGCAACCATCTAAAGCCTAGATACTTTCTTACGTCTGTCGAATAAAACGCCCGCCAATCAGCTCGCTCATCGGCTACCTGCCATTCCAAGCCCTCCCACAATTTGCACTTGTTTTCCCTTCGCATACATTGAGCTTTAGCAACTAGCCTATATACTTATATAGTAGCAGAGCATCACGACTATTATAGATGCTATGCCGATCAATTTTCATTCTTGTAGCATGCATGTAGATGTTGGAGGACGGAGGTGGAGGTTTTAATTAGACCCATGTTGCGACAAAAGCCTTTCTTTGTGCCTCTATAAATACCATCAACCATCGACATGCTTGGTTCGAAGCAACACATACACATCAATCTAAGCAGGATCTAGCTGGGACGACTAGCGAGAGCTAGACGTTGGTCAGCACCTAGCTTATTGAGCAAGAGTGTAGTAAGAAGCGAGCTGCGCTAGCTGCGAGAGGAGAGGAGAGAGGTATCTAGCTAAGGTATCATCATCATGTCTTGGAGCGACCGTGAGAACGCGGTGTTCGAGCGCGCGCTGGCCACCTACGACCGGGACACACCCAGGCGGTGGGAGCTCGTGGCCGCCGCGGTGGGCGGCGGCAAGACCGCCGAGGACGCCAGGCGCCACTACGCCGACCTCGTCGACGACGTCGGCGACATCGAGTCCGGCGGCTACGCCAACCCCAACCCCAACGCCAACGGCGCCCGCAACGGCAACAACGGGAACAACAACAGGTGCGTAACTATCAGTTCAGTTCCACACACACACACCGATCGAAGGAGACTTCAGTTCTGAATGCCTGATTAATTTACGTCGTCAACATGTGGTTCGATTTCGATTTCGCAGGGGCAGCAGATCCAACAGGCCTCAGAGATGAGGGCCTCTATTGCCGGGAAACACTGCACCAGCACCAGCACGCCGCGCGCGCGTGCAATGATTGTTGTTCGTCATGTACGTACGTGATTCTGTCCTGAGATTTGTGTGTCCGTGTGCCTGTACTGTGTGTAATTATAGATATATAGGCATGCATGCAAGTGTGCACAAGTTTGTGCAGAAGCTTTCTGTTCAGAACTTCAGATCAGTGTGTGTATTGTGACTTTGTGAGTGCGAGGCCGGAGCATGGGCGAATAGCCTGCTAGCAAGCTCCTGATGCCATGTAAAATGGGCGGGGCGGGGATGCAGTAGTGCTCCTCGATCATCGTCTTATGATGATGCCTATTGCACTACATGTAAAGGTTGCTCCTTGTAATGCTTTTGTTGCTCATAACCAATCAACTACTATGATTTTGCCCACAGCAGTATTATATTATTTGGGTTATTCCGTTACACTCTCCTTTCTTAACAGTCAGGAAAGCACTTCGCCTTCTTTCCATTGTTGGGAACACACAGTACCAGCTTTCCATCTTTATTTTTACAAAAAAGCTAGAGGTTGCAAATTTACTAATTAGAGAATAAAAAATATGCAACACTGGCATATTCCACGTTACAGTTATATATACATTATATTGGATAAATATACTGGACAGATAGACACCACAAAACAGGATGCAGGATGATCTCTCTCTCGCTCCCGGCCAGGCCATCGTTTCATTCATCGTCGCCGTCTGCACAAGCTAAAGCTAGCGAAAGTGTGAAGCGCAGGTAGCAGGATTCGCCATTTCCTCAGAAATAATTGTGAAGTACTATGTCACTATGTCAGCATTCACCTTTTGCGTCTTGGTAAACTCACGTAATAAAGTCCAAAGTTGCCTAGGTATAGTTCTTCTCTTGCTTTGCGAATTGGAGGAAATTGTCTGTTGGGCTAGGCAGGGTAGTAGGGGTATCTCCTGCGCGACAGCAGGAGGTGCTCTGTTAGCTCGGCCATCCAATCAAGCCTTCTGGTCCTAATAAAAAAGATAAAACTGTATTAACTAGATTGGAAACGGATGAAACGCGCATAAACCCAGCCCATTAGAATCTTCTAACCCATTCGGCCCAGTACTGCAACGCACAATTGCAGAGTCAGCCGGCCATGCAACTAGAGATGGACCAACGAACCGAGGTGGAAAGGATTCCCTTTACAGCCTTGTTTCGATGTCCATTTATCTACCAACACATATGGATTCAGTGAACATTCAAATAAGGTCTTGGAGTACATGATTTCAGATTCAAACATTGTATAGAATGGAGAAATATTTTCTTGAGTTTTTTTTTTATAAAAATGGCCACTTTTATTTATTTTAAAAAACGCATGACATGTATTTTCAAACCTCTAATATAGCAATGCTACAATATAAATAACATGGGTAGATTAAAAAAAATAAGTACACAGTAGGCTTTTATCTCTCTCTCTCTCTCTCTTGGCTGTGGGTACCTCGACAGGTGCTATTGCCACTTTGCAAGCTACTCCCTCCGTCCCAAAATAGATGACGTTCGTTTCCCCGAAAATGAATGCCGGCAATTTTTATAAATAATAAATATCATTGATTAGTATCATAATTAGCATTATCGGAAAGATCTTTAGATCTAGTTTTTTAACAAATTTATTTAGAGATATAAATATTATACGTATTTTCTGTAAATTGAGTCAAACTTGTGGCACGAACACCCAAAACGTCATCTATTTTGGGACGGAGGGAGTACTACTTATTTCTTCTCACTCTCCGTCAGATTTCTTCCTACATGGCATGATGGAGTCACCATCTCCATTTAAATAGCCATATATGTAAAAATAAACCTATTTAGTCCACTAGTTGTATTGCTTGGATAGCGATCACGACTCTTTTAACGGCATTACCATAGCATCACACAATGATCAAGTGGTCCACTCCCTTCTAGGAGGACATTTGGCTCGAGGACAAACCCTAGCTGGTTGCGCACCTGAGCTTTACAACCATCTACTCAAGGAGAGTGTCAATGTCTATGCAATTGCTCTTGACAGCATTTGGCAACTTACACTTACAACCATGTTTGTCTGCGTCCAGACAATTATGATGCCTATTTGAGGATAAGGATCCACCTATCTACCAATTTGATCTATTCACCTCCATTGTCGTTGAAACCAACTTGATTTTGAGATGCTATGATCTACCAAACAATCTAGATCTTCACCTCCGCTCTCGCACATTTTTTTTGTGAACTAGAACTTTATTAACGCTTAAGAAACATCCTTACAAGAGAGTGAAACAACCCACTCTAGAACACAAACAAAAAAAAAGACTAACACTTGCTAGACTTGATAGCAAATTGCGCCAACTCTTGCGCCAAATTATTTTGGTTTCTATACTAATCTTGACCACCTACAAATGACTCAACTGACCACTGACATCACGCGTCTCCTCGATGACCTGCCACAACAGCGAGCGATCGCGTCCAGCAGCTTGAAGCTTGGTAACTACCGCAAAATGACTAATCAGTCATTCCACGTTCTTTTCCTCTGCCCCCTCTCGTTGAATCAGTCCAACAAGGAGGAGGAAGGCAAGTCAAGCCGACGCAACCACGTCAAAACAGCACACCATACGACATGCATCAGGCAAGTCCTGCGAGGCTGCGACGCTATAGCTCCTCTGAACTGAAGTCAGTCTTGAGGGGCCGGCCATCAGCCATGAACAGACAAAGACAAGTCGCCACTCGCCAGTAGTTAACTAACCACTAATTAAAACCAAAAGCCCAGCAGAAGATGTTGATAGAGACTGAGAGAGAGAGAGGGTCATCGGAATCCCAAATTCCGAATAGAAAAAATACGTATCATCAGCCAGGATTGACCACTACCACACGGATCATTTGGATCAACGCTGGCTGGCCCGGCCCGGCCCCCCGCCCGCCCAGGTCGAACGAAACGAGCTCCGCAAGGCGAACCAGCCGAGCCGAGCCAGCGCCGCCAGCCAAAGACGACCGCCGCCCGGGCGCCAGCCCACTCAAACCCATTGGTCTCCTTCCCCCGTCTTTGTCCACCGCGTCGTCGTCTCCCTCTCCTTCTCCCTCCCCCGCACCCCCTTATATTACAACCCCGTCGGGACTTCACTGACCACCGCCACCGCCTCGAATCCATCGCTGCACTGCTCGAACCCGACTCATCGGTGCCTTCTACTCCCGCCTGGCGAGAGCACGCCTCCAAGGTCTCCTACCTCCTCCCGCTGAAGCGAAGGAAGGCGCCACATCGGAGGAACTGTAGCTCTTCGTCTTCGACAGCGCGGAGCGGAGATCCGACCGGAATTGGGACCGATTCCTTCGTTTTTCTCGGTAAGGAAGCCCTAGCTTTGCTTGGCTGAGTCGTTGCCGTTCTCCTGCGGGATCTTACTGGTGCTGCCAATCAAAGCCGAATCTCTGTTGCTGGGATGGGGGCTCTCTCCAGGCCGTCCAATTCGCTGCGGATTCCCTTGCTGTGTGCAGGGCAGCAGTGACTAGTGGTCTGTTTGTTTCCCGAGAATTCGAAAGGGGTTCAGTTCAGCTGAACCCACGAGTTCCCCGCGTTAAGCCCGCCGCCGCACCGGGTTCGGTGATCGATCTGACTGATTGAACCTGCTTGGTTGGCAGATTCAGCGCGCTGAGAGTTCCTGGGGAAGCTCCTGGGGACATGGACATGGCATTGCCCGTTGTGAATGCCACAGCGGCGGTGCTTGCCCGTGTCTCGGCTGCGTTCAATGCACCCCTTGCCCGTGCAGTCGTCTTTGGGGTCCATATTGACGGTAACCCCTTCTTTCCTCATGGATTCATAAAGGTGGGTTGGTTGGGCTTAGTGTCTCACATTCAGTGGCGACGTGATTTTTCAGGGCACTTGGTCGTGGAAGGGCTTCTTATTGCAGTCATAGTGTTTCAGCTCTCCAGAAAGAGCTACAAACCACCAAAGAAGCCACTCACTGAAAAGGTCAGGTGTTCTTCTGCTTGCTTCTAACTACTAGAACCAGTCAATACTTAATCCTTCTCCCTTACTACTAGAACCAGTCAATACTTAATCCTTGATTGTGGAAAGTATTGTTCTCGTCGACGCTTCATTGAAGCATAACACTGAATGCCAGCATTTTGTCTCTGCAGGAGATTGATGAGCTATGTGATGAGTGGGAGCCAGAACCGCTATGCCCTCCAATCAAGGAGGGGGCCAGAATAGATACTCCAACGTTGGAAAGGTTTGCACTATAGCTTGGTTTCCAATGGAGTTAACCATTTTGTTGGTTCAAACCTGTAGTTGACCCATTGGTGTTGGAAGCTTAGCAGCCTAAATGATTAGTAAATTCACTAACACAAATGAATAGTGTACATTGTGGTGGTTGTTGTTGTTGCATGAGTAATCCTAAACATCATTTCATATCTATGGATTAACTGGGTGATCTTGCTCTTCAAATTGCGGGAATGCTGGTGCAATTCTTAATTTCTTATATTAGTTTCACTTAATCAAAGCATCTAATGTATGCTGCCGGATGTATAGTGCTAATCTTATTTCTTAAGAGGTTCTCATGACATCACAATATAAGCTTGTACCTTCATGTTTTGCCAATGTAATGTTGTTTCTTAGGATGCATCGCGCTAATAAAACAGCAATTTCATAAATTATATGCTCTCCTAGTCGGGTAGTTATAGGTATGGCTATTGAACGTCCCTTGCCTGAAATCTGCTTGAGTTATCTGTGTATATCATTTAATTCATCAGAATTTTTCTTCAGGCAACGGTTTTGTTTACAAATATGCATGCAGTATGGATTACAAATGTTTGCGGTGTGAAGTAGTTATCATTGCATCATATATGAACTTCTGAGGATCAGAATTAACCCTTCTATTCTGCTTTTATACAGTGCCGCTGGACCACATACGATTGTTGATGGTAAAGAAGTTGTGAACTTTGCATCAGCAAACTACCTCGGTTTAATTGGCAATGAAAAGATTATTGTAAGAGACAAGTCTATTGCTTGACAATGTTTCAATATATAATTTTTTTTGGAATATCTAAACAAAGCGAATGACTTTCAGGATTCTTGCATTGGTTCATTGGAGAAATATGGTGTTGGGTCTTGTGGTCCACGTGGCTTTTATGGAACAATTGGTTTGTACTATCATCCTCAGACAATGACCTTGGTTGAAAGTAGAGGAGGAACTAACTTTCCAATGTATTCTTGCAGATGTCCATCTTGACTGTGAGTCAAAAATAGCTAAATTCCTTGGGACTCCAGACTCTATTCTGTATTCATATGGGATTTCTACAATATTCAGTGTGATACCTGCCTTCTGTAAGAAAGGAGATATCATAGTCGCGTAAGTTCACCTTATTAAAAATTTATGAAATGCACAAGTATTTATGAAACGTTGACTTGTTTGTTGTATTGATATCCGCATGCTTGACCTTTTTTAGACATGAATTTATCCAGCTCAGCTTTAGCACAATATTATCTCCCTTTTCTTGTCTCTATTGATGAATTGATGTTCCTCTGTCAGTTAATTGTACTTGGGTAGTTTTTTCCATTTTTTTCCCTTTTCTCTTAACTGTTCCCTTGCTAATTTTGTACCAATATTTGATGTGATTGCAGTGATGAGGGTGTTCACTGGGCAGTGCAAAATGGTCTCCATCTATCAAGAAGCACTGTGGTGTACTTCAAGCACAATGATATGGCTTCACTTGCAAGCACTTTGGAAAAACTTACTCGTGGAAATAAGCGTGCTGAAAAGATTAGACGCTACATTGTTGTAGAATCCATTTACCAGGTGCAGTGCCTTTTTTTATTGTTTTGTGTCGATTTGTGCTGTCCTTTTTCATATGTCTTATGAAAGTTTGGAACATAAGATGTTAATTCAACCTGTACAACCTTGGCAATTCATGAAACCTCTCTTACAGTTGTCATGGTTTGTGAACACAGAATTCTGGCCAAATTGCCCCCTTGGATGAGATTGTCAGGTTGAAGGAGAAATATCGGTTCCGTGTTATTCTGGAGGAGAGCCATTCTTTTGGGGTGCTTGGCAAGTCTGGGCGTGGCCTTGCTGAACATTATGGAGTTCCTGTGAGTGTTTTGCCTCAGCTTTCTAAATGTTTCACCTTGATACTGGAATGGTGTAAAAAAAAAAAAAAAAGTGATATTATTGCACAATTTTCTGGGCAGTCACGAATTGGTTCATAGAATAGGGATCTAGTACTTACTGGATTTCGTAAGTACACTCTTTTCTGAAATTCTCATGCTTGTGCAGATTGAAAAAATTGATATCATCACTGCTGGAATGGGAAATGCATTAGCTACTGATGGTGGCTTTTGTACAGGAAGTGTCAGAGTTGTTGATCATCAGGTAGATGCAATACCAGATTGATGGCACATCGCTTTCTGATGTAGAAACTCTTGCAGTTTAGTGTTTTATTATCTGACCAAGGATATACAAAATTTTGCAGCGTCTAAGCAGCTCTGGGTATGTTTTCTCTGCATCTCTGCCACCTTATCTTGCCAGTGCTGCTGTTTCTGCCGTCAACTACCTGGAGGAGAATCCCTCAGTTCTTGCAAACCCTAAGGAGCAATATTGCTCTTTTGCATAAAGGTAAGATGATTCTATTGTCAATTAACTATTTCTTTGACCAGGTCCTACTTATTGCTTCTTTTTTTCTGGGTTAATGTGGAAAAAATATAGGCATAACACCGAGGCAACTACCTAACTATAAACTTAGTATACAGAAGCCACAGTGAATTACAGTACAACTTATTTTTCTCTCTGAGCTCTAGGTTCCTATCCCAGAAAAATATAATATAATTAAGTTGTGAAACAATACAAGCCATAACTATTGTGTTCATGCACAACACGATTTCCAACTTACATGTAACCAAGCGGTGACCACCATCTCAACACTCTGTTTTCATTCTGCAGAACTATCAGATATTCCGGGGCTTGAAATTTCCAGCCATGTTCTGTCACCTATTGTCTTCCTTAAGCTGAAGAAATCGACTGGTTCTCCTACCACTGATCTAGACCTTCTTGAAACTATTGCTGACAAGGTAAGTTCGAATCAACTCTAATAGAATTTCAAGCTGCAGTTTATATGACTTTGGTAAAGCATCTTTTTCCACATTCTTTCACAACAGGTCTTGAAGGAAGATTCAGTTTTCATCGTGACATCAAAGAAGTCAAATCTGGATAGGTGCAAACTTCCTATTGGAATCCGCCTGTTCGTATCAGCTGGACATAGTGAATCAGACATCTCCAGGCTTTCCTCATCCTTGAAGAGGGTTTCTGCATCAGTTCTTTCAGACTACTTTTGATCCACGTCGGATTCTCTTGAAGACGAAAGCCATCCATTTTCTGCGCGCTCTGTACTCTAGGCTGCGTGTGTGTTTGGTAAATGTACATAACCTGTACATTTCTACATGTTATGAATTCACATTATTGCTCATACCCATAGTACTTGCAAAATAAAATTTTGTAGAACAGTGATGTTCAAGAATAATGCGTGTGTGCTGTGCATCTTGCTGATTTCCATGCAGTCATGATTTCCCCTGTACCTCACCCACAAAATATGACCGTCTTGCCTATCTGAATCCACTTACGAGGTGTTTTTTTTTTTTTTTTTCGGAAGATGAACGGACTAGGACAATTGCAGCACCCACCTCAGCTTTGTTGTTAGTAGCGTACTTGTTTGGATCCTGAGCCAATTGTTAGCCATTTCTATTAACCTTTTTAGCTGGGTTTTGCTGACAAGTGAACTAGTTGGGGCTTTGGCTAAACTTTACCTTGCCCATTAACCCTGCTATTTTGGTGGTCAAGGACTATAGTTTAGCAATTATCATTAGCCCAAGGGATCAAACAAGCCCTTAGGCTCATTGTCTCGTTGACCAGGACGACAAGCCTGTTCATGCACATTCTTTCATTGTGAAATCTGGATAGGTGGAAACTTCCCACTGGAATCCGGCCAAGCCATACTGAAAAAGGACATCTCCACAGTCCTCGCTTTCCCAATCCTTGAGGATTTCTGCGTCGGTTCTTTCAGATTACTCCCTCCGTCCCTTTTTATTTGTCGCCGTGGGATGCGTGCCACAAGTTTGACTTGATTTATAGAAAATATATATAATATTTATATCTCTAAATAATTTTGTTAAAAAACTAGATCCAAAGATCTTTCCGATGATATTAATTATGATACTAATCGATAATATTTATTATTTATTAAAATTACCGGCATTTGTGTCTCGGGAAGCGAAGCGACAAATAAAAGGGGACGGAGGGAGTACTTTTGATCCACGCCTGATTCCATTGGAAGACGAAAGCGACCTCTTTGTTTTCGTGATGTGTGCTCTAGGCTCATACCCTTGGTTTAGATGGATTCACCTTTTTGCTTGCACCCACCGTACTAGCAAAATTAAAATTTTGTAGATCAGTATGTTGGAGAATAGTAGTGTGCTTGTGATGTACTGTACATCTCGGCATCTTGGAGTATATAGTAATGATTTTCCCTGCAATCTCACCTAACATTAGCCGAGTGGCCATCTTGGAGTATCTGAATCCACGCGATCTGTTTGTTCCTTCTTATTGGAAGCCCATTATTTATGGTCGTTAACTGAGATGACTCAAGTGTTAGAACAATAGTCAGAAAACAGATAACCCGCACATGCGCTGATTAAATGGCATCCTACAATTAAAGCACTTGGGCATGTCTGTAAAACGTTTTTGTGTGTGTTCCAGGAGTTTGAAATGACCATACGTAGTTAAAAGTACTAGTACTAGTATATGTTAGCTCATGCCTTTAACTGATGTTGAGAATGAACCATAGCCCACGACTTCCCTCGTGAAATATTTTTCTATGAGAGGGGCAACTCGCAAGAAAGGACAAAAGAAGGGGACTTTTCATCAAGTTCGATGACCAAATACATATGCGCATCCGCATCTGGCCTACTCGGCCGGCAACGACGCTGCACTGCACATGGGAAAAATGGATCTCGCATCCAGGAGCCGAGCTTAGAAAAAAAAAAAGTTCTGTCGAGACCATCTTTATTCTTTACGCATATACTACCTCTGTCCCTTTTTAATTGTCGCCGTGGGTTTTCATGCCACAAGTTTGACTCGATTTGTAGAAAATACGTGCAATATTTATATCTCTAAATAATTTTATTAAAAAACTAGACTTAAAGATCTTTCCAGATACTAATTATAATACTAATCGATAATATTTAGTATTTATTAAAATTGTCAGTATTTATTTCTTGGGAAGCGCAAACGACAGTTAAAAAGGGATGAAGGGAGTATATAGTTATCTACTAAATCATTTAAGACTTATCTACTCAATCTATTCCAAACTATGTCTAAATTTATAGTAAAATAGAAATATCAAAACGTTTGGAATGAAAAAAAGTAACTAATAACACATGACCTAGTAATATGCAGGCGATTCACGAGATGTTTCTACCGGACGGTGATATGGGTCCGTGCAACAGCATCGTCACCGCTCGGCAGCTTGAGCGTAGGTCTCTAGCCAACGTCCAAACTGGGTTAATCAACGTTCAATGTAAGTATGTAACAACATAACTTGTAGGACATTGAAGATGGTATGAGCGTATATATAAAACTGATTTTTAGGACACGAACACGCGCAAATTTTTTATGTGACCGAGAGAAAAAAATGTTACTCATTTCTTAAACGCATACATAATTGGGAACGTATACAGTCTGCAAATTAACTTCCCGTGAAAACTTGTGCAAACTGCTGCAAAAAAGTTGTCTAAATTTAACAAAAAAAATCACACATATAGATGATATGATGATACACAATCTTGTAAAATATCTTGTCTAAATTTAACTTCGTTTGTGAGATATAAAAAATAACAAACTTTGTTAAAAGTTTGTTATTTTTATATCTCACAAACAAAGTCGAGTTTAGATAAGATATTTTACAAGATTGTGTATCATTATATCATCTACATGTGTGATTTTTTATTAAATTTAGACAACTTTTTTACCATAGTTTACACAGGTTTTCACGGGAAGTTAGCTGCATACGTTCCCTACGTAATTACGTATAGACAGTGGCGGATTCAGCAAGCAACATCTATGGAGCCAGCTAGTAGAAGCTGTGGGGCCAGCTAGTATATGCTACAGTATTTTTCTTTATATTTTTCCAAAACCTGTGGGGCCAGATGGCCCCATAGGCCTCACTAGGATCCGCCACTGCGTATAGATATATCATATATGCCCGTCTCCGCTGCATTTTCCGGCGCAGGGCTCCGGGCTCCGGCGGTCCGGCCAGAACGTGGTGCCCCCTTGGCCCCGACTCCGACAACGGCGCTGCATTCTTCCACATGCGGAAGAGACCTGGACAAGCATTCAACACATCCACGCCAGGTCGCCAGCCGCTGCGGGCGTCAACCCTCCTCCGTGCACGGCGCACGAGTTTGGCCGGCGGGGGTCGTCGTCGTCGTCCTCGCCCGCGCCGTGCGCGCCGCATACACCGCTGCGCCCTGCCACTGCCAGCCAGTAAAGGAGCGCACCCAAGACCCAACTCGACCGCCGGAACAGGATCATTCCCCGGTGTGGACACGGAGACGCGCAGATAAACGCCCGTCGTTTTTCCAGTAAAAGCATCCGGCCGGCCACATGCCACAAAAACGGGGACGCGGCTGGGCGGTGCTTCTGCGGTCGGAGCCGTGAAGACGGCCGGCGAGTGGCGCCTCCACTGACCACTGGCCACGCACTGCCGTAGGCGCATGCATGACCGGCGCCCGGCGGCGGCGACATCTGACCATCTGGGCGGCTCTTTTTCCATCAGTGGGAGTAGATGATCGGGGCTAGCTCGTCGTGCTCGTGCAAGTACAGACATCGTGCTCATGGGCTGTCGACTGAGCATATTGTCTTCAGCAGCGGGCGGAAAAAATATGAAGGTGTACCCACGTCAGCTACTACCCGGACCATACGCTCACACGGTACACCCGGTCTTCTGGCTTTGGAATCACTCGCACTCGGTGCTTTGGAATCATTCTATGGAATTCTAAAAACAACTTTTTTTTCCCCAGAAAGTGCAGATGTAGACGTTAGGTATATGGATGAGCATATTTTGAAAGATTGGACTAATTAACAGATTTTTGACACTGACAAACATAGTGCGTATCACTAAAAGATACTCCGTACTACCGTTATAATCTTAAAATAAATAAAAATATATAAATATCAGCGCCAAGTTGAAAGCTTAAATTCACGTTGCTTATCTTTTTAAAAAATAGCGTTATAATTGTCAAATAAGTCTACAAATATCTCCGTCAAATTGGAAGCTCAGATTTAGATGGATAGTTTCGCTCTAAAAGCAATTTAACATTGCTGCGCGACAATCCTAATTCCTAACGTATTTCCTGCAGCCTAGCCATGTCTCCAGTTCTTTCAAATCATGGCACTGTGGTTGCCTGGTTGGTGGTTGCTTCGTGCTATGACAGCTCTGAGTCATTTTCCCCCCCGAAAAGATAAGAAAAAGATCAGCTAGCCAGCTTAAGCTCCTCCCGTAGATATTACTGTCACGTCACGTGAATCTCGATCGCTAATCACGTCGTGCGCTTTGCGTTACCTGCAAGGGTAGGGTGGGAGTAGCGAATGGCGATCATTAAGTGATGCAAAAACGAACCGAATCTGCAAATGTTTTTTTTTCCTACGTTCATTCAATCATTCATCCGTGCATGTATGCATGACTTTTTTTTTCCGACTCATGTCTGCATGACTTTATTTATGTTACCACTTTCAGTGAGGCAGGCAAGCCCACAAGTAAGGCGAAACCCCTCATTTCCTCCACGTAACGAGAATTGCCATCTCGAGATATATCGCACGTTGCCACTTGGCCTCCGATCGGCTCAAGGACACGTCGCGGAGCTCAAAGCGGCAAGCAGAGCCATCATCTTCGTCCCGGCGTACAGTGTACCGCACGGAGGGCCTGCGTGGCCGCACCGCCGCCACTCGCGCCACAGACACTAGTACGGCGCTACACGCGCTCGGTGTTCGTTGGCGCGCCGCGGCCGCGGCCGCGGTCCCGTCTCCGCCTCCCTTGGACCCGGGGCGATTCAATGGCGATCCCGCCGCCCCTGTGTCGCATCGCATCGCGCGTCTGAACGCAACCAGGACGTTCCGCGCCCCGCGACGCGCTGCCATCCGATTCGGCGATCCACCCGGGACCGGGAGAGTTGAACGCAAGCTGAGCAAGTGTGGACGGAGCGCCGGGCGCCGCACGCGCGCGGGGTTTTGCTCGTCTCACCCGTCGATGGGGTCGCGCCACCCAACCGGCCCCGGCGCCCGTGGGCGGCCGTCCCCCCCTCAGACCAAGGACAACCAGGCGGTCCGCACTCTTTAGCGCGCCCAGCCATCGCCCCCCGCTCGCGCCTCGCGGTATATAAGCGCCACGATCTAGCTCAGTTCAGCCAGTAGCCGATACCAGCTCCTGCGTGAGTACACGCACGCACTTGTCTGCTGTCTCGCCACGCCACCGAGGTAGAGCGAGCTCTGCTGCGCAGTGCCGCGGCTGGCGCAATAATGGACCCGTACAAGTACCTCAAGATCCGCTTCAACCCGGACGGCTCGCTCTGCCGCTACGGGGAGGCGCCGCTCCTCCCGCGGCGCCGGCCGGGGAGCCCGTCGCGGTCGACGACGGCGAGGGGCCGCGCCGCATTGCGGTCCACTCCAACGACGTCCCGCTCAACGACGCCACCGGCACGGCGCTCCGCCTCTTCGTGCCGTCCGTGTCCGGCTCCCACGACCGGCTGCCGCTGATCGTCTACTTCCACGGCGGCGGGTACGTGCTCTTCCGCGCGGCCTCCGAGCCGTTCCACAACACCTGCGCGGCGCTCGCGGCCGCGGGCCCCGCGGCCGTCGCGTCCGTGGACTACCGCCTGGCGCCTGAGCACCGCCTCCCCGCGGCGTTCGAGGACGCCGCCGACGCCGTGCTGTGGGCGCGCCCGCACGCCGCCGCCGGCAGGCCGGTCTTCGTGATGGGCAGCCACAACGGGGCCACCATCGCGTTCCGCGCCGCGCTGGCGGCGGCGGACGCCGGCGTGGACCTGCGCGGGGTGATCCTCAACCAGCCGCACCTCGGCGGCGCCGCGCGGTCGCCCGCGGAGGCGGCCTCCGTGGACGACCGCGTGCTGCCGCTGCCGGCCAACGACCTGCTCTGGGAGCTCGCGCTGCCCGTGGGCGCGGACCGTGACCACGAGTACTGCAACCCGGAGGCCATGCTCGCCCGCGTGGGCCCCGCGCGCCTGCGGAGGCTCCCGCCCTGCCTCGTGCTCGGCCGGCGCAAGGACCCGCCGCGGGACCGGACGAGGACGCTCGTCAACGCGCTGCGCAAGGCCGGGGTGCCCGTGGAGGCGAGGCTCGACGGCGCCGGGTACCACGCCATGGAGCTGTTCAAGGCCAACTGCGCCGCTGAGTTCACCGCGCAGGTGGCCGACTTCGTTCGCCGCCACTCGTCTGCCGTCACCGGCGCCGGCGCCGGCGACGGCGACGTGGTTGGTATGAGCAAGCTGTGACAGACACATGGTCAAACCGATCGGGCCGCAGTGGAGGTTGCTGTACGGCACTTGGGTGCAAGTTGCACCGATTTTTAAGGGCCACTTCTTAATCATATCATCATCATCATGCTACCATGCTGAGCGGTGACTGGCGAGCTCGACAGCGTCCAACCGATAGGTAGACCCGGCACAGTGCCGGCGAGCTCGTTCAATTCCGGATAGCTACACAAGTTGGCCGCCCTTTTCTTTTTTGTGTCCTTATTACTTATAATTTACCAGCGGGTCGATTTCGGCGTGATTTGTGACTGAGAGTGGTTGCGACCAACCGAAGTACTGTACACCCATGATGATGAAGAGGCACCCTGTAGCATGATGTTGTAGTGTCTGTGTATAGCTGATAGAGATTGCTTTCAACTTCTGAATAACTGAAAGCACTTTATTATATTTATTATGACTGTGTGTGTACTGGAGAACTTGGCATCCTTCACACCTTTGAGGGCTTGACAGGTTTTCACGGTCAACTAATTTGCCATTGAGAAAAAAAAAAAAAGAGAGAACGTTTTTTATTGGAAAGAAAGAAGAAGAAAATGTTACAGTCAGTTCTGAACTTCTGATGAAAAAAGTGCTTCCTTCCCATACAGTTGGATTGGTTGTAAAGTTGCAAAAAAAAAAAAAAAAAAAAAGTCCTGCTGTGGGGAGACCCAGTTGAATTGATTGCACAGTTGCACTACACTATGAAACTATGAATGCAGGGGTTGAGCACCGTGACCTCTCTGTCATTAGCCGTAGCCTAATTAAGTTTATGTACTAGCCTATAATTAAGTTTATGTACTAGAAGTAGGTCCGAAACCACTGACGAAGTTTCGTCGAAAAATATAATTAGGAAGACATCAGATCGGTGAATGATGCATCAACCATAATGATAATCGCCGATTGGGTAGCAGCAGTACATATATTAGGTCGACGATGACAGTAACAGCACCACGCCACCAATGATAGGTGCTAAACAAATGAGCAACAAATGCTGCACCTGCAGAGCGCGTGCATTGTTAATTCGGCAGCAGTGGCAGTGTACTCCTAGACTGGTCCTCTCTCAGAGCAAGTATTATAGATGAACCGACTGAATGCTGAGGTAAAGGAAAAAGGAGAGAAAAGAGAAGAAAAACAGTCCATAAACTTAGAGTAGGTTAAGACATAAAAATTAAAAAACTTTATGCAAGAAACAAGTTAAAAAATTATTATAATCCATATGTCGGCTATGTTATTAACGTTGCTAGTTTCCTTCTGGATCTATACTATAAGTCGGTGATAAAAAACACTTGATTTTCTGTGAGAAAAAAATACTGCTGGCTGATAAGCTGAAATGGCTTTTTAGCTGAAGCGAACAAGCTATAATGGAATACTTAAATTATACTCCGTCCACCCAATAATACGTCCCCCGCTGAGGACCTCCAACCATTGTGCACTCCACAAGATGTACCCAGAAAATTAATCTCTATTAAAATCAATGGCTACAAATACCTCTCTCTCACTTAAAACCCCATCCTGTGGCCAAGATCAATTCCAGGCTTCAACGCGCTTCAACGCACGCGACCGCCGCGCCTTCAAACGCACGCGATACTGCGTCTCTGGCGAGCAGGGTTCGAATCCTGCAATCATGGATCACCGAATAATAAAAAAAAGAAAAAAGAAATTACGAGGCCGCGGCGTGCTTGTCCAGCCTTGCGCCCATCGCGCCGCCGCCGAGCCGATCGCAGGCTACAGGAGCTCGACAAACCCTGCTGGACGCTGCCGCTGCCGCGCCGATCGCAGACCACACATTTCCTTCTTCCCCATCCAACGCGGGCCTCTGTCACCACTCATCACTTACCACCCGCCGCCGCACTACTCCACGACAAACGCGACCATCCGGCGAGGAGCCAGATCTCGACGTGGGAACGAAGGCTTGGCTCCAGATCCCTCATTCGCGGCCGCGCGGGGAAGCTCGGGCCCGAGCTCATTCTACTTGCGCTGCCAAGGTGGGATCTCTCTGCTCTTGGGGCACCCATCTTTTTTTTTCTGTCCAGTTCTCTTCCTCTAGAACGAAAAAGTTGATTGGAGTGCTGTTGCCTTGGAGCCATTGGAGAAAGGTGATTTTGTAATCAAGTACGTTGCTGAAGGTAAAGTCGTTGGCCATATGAAGCACGCTGGATCTCCCATTCGACGAGGAGCAGCGAGGACCACCCAATTTCCTGCCCATATGAAGAACCAGATCTTCACTGACCTAAAACAATCGTTGGCCATGCCCAGAACACCATTGCCGTCAGTCCGGCTCCCGTTTAGCACACTACCTGCATCCTGTCTCTGGTGAGCACACTCACGTTCAGTTTCCCTTGCTTATGAACAATTGGTGTTAAAACATTTATTTAATATTGTTTATTATGCAATTACTTTTGGAGTAGTACATGTGAATGGAAACTTGATTTGAGGATGCCTTTGCATGCATTGTTTCGGTTTTTTAAGTTTCTCTTCTCCATTATCTGAAATAAGAAAAATACAGAAGCCATTCATCGAAATAACGGATAGCTATTAAGTGCTCATAGATACATCTAAGAGCATCTCCAAGAGATTAGCTAAAAACAATTTCCAAATTCCTTGGTTTAGCTATCGGCTAAAATAGAAAAGCTCTAAAAAGACTAGATTTGTCCAACAGACTCTGTAAAAATTGCTTTCTTCATATCTAAAACTGACACGTCATCACTAGGATCCATCACTCATCATATGCACATCTTGGGAGTGCTCGAAAAGCAAGCGAATGATGGTCACCTCCTGCTGGACGTCCTCGCATGCCCAGATGCCGACCCGAAGCTCTAGCTGTTGCCGCGGTGGTCAGCCATGCAACATCGTGGAGGATGCCCAGGCGGTCAAAATCGGCTGTAGCCGGCTAGAAGAGAAGTGATTCAGTCATTCAGAGGAGCTTGCAAAGGATCCCGGCCTGACGTTGGGAAGCGGCGTGACTTCGCACGCGCTGAAATCTGCGCGGAAAGGCAAATGGCGAGCGACCCCGGCTGGCTTTCTCTAGCGAGCGTAAAGAGTGGGATGGATGGTTGGCTAAAATAGATCGTCGGATAGAATAGCTGTTGGATCCGATTTTATTCGTCCGAAACTCCAAATCGGATTTTACGGTACAAATAGCCAGGGATGAAAACAGTACGGATATTTTCCGATCGTATTCGAGGGTTTTTATTCGTCCATATCCGAGTCCGGACATTTAACATCCGGCACCGTATTCGTATCCGAATACTCAAATCGCATATTTATGATGTCGATATTCAATCGTATCCTATCCGTCATGATTGATACTATCCGTATTCGAATCCGAATCCGGACAAAAATATGAAAACAAATATGATATGAGTGATATCCGTCCGTATCCGATCCGTTTTCAACCATACAAATAGCCATTCTCTTGGAGTTGCTCTAACACAAATAAATTAATCATAGATTGCATGGTATAATTTCGAGACGCAGATCTCATTTTGTCTTCCTTTTGCACTATTTTCCCCCAAAATTAGAGGTTAACTCTGTGTGTGAGAGAGACATTTTATGTTGCCTTTACCAACGTGCTACAGTGATGCCACTGAATGGAATTTGTTCATAATTTGTGAGTAGCTGTGTTCATAACTGATTTTTTTTTTTCCCTCAGAGAAACAGATCAATTTTTTATGGTGTTCGGTGTTAGCAATAGTATTCTACAAGCTGGAGAGAGTATGCCTCTCATCATTGAGTTTCTGAAACAGTTTATGGAGTCTGTGGTCCTAATGAGGGAACAGGGTGCTCTATCGGATGACAAAGAGAAGCAATCTTATTCAATGACCTGTGCAGTCAGAGTCACTGACAGAACCAGAAGTAATATTGCCATTCATGGATTAAGTTGCAGATGGTATATATGGGTTATCTCAAGATGATTGACAGAAAAATATATTTACTTCTAACTCTTTGAGCGTGTCATGTGAGGTTATCAATGTATTCCAAACAAGATCAGTATTAATATATCTAACTTTATGTATCATTGCTTTTTATGAATCTTATACATACCACATCTATGTTTGTTACCAATGCATACATTATATTTTGAATGTTTGATTTGTACTGCCGCCGTGGTAAATTAGATGGTTATAATGCAAGACATAAGTTTAATATGCCTTTTATCCATTTAAGTGTTTTCCGGATTAAGTTCAACTGTGGAAAAATATTTACGTTAAGTTACTTTTAAATATATTCCTAAAATTAAGCCGTGGCGTTAGCACGGGCACCTAGTCTACCTAAAAGCTCATCGGCGGGCAGCGGACGCGGGAAAGGGCATGCTCCAAGACATGAGATCCTCGGCGCAGCATGGTGTTACATTTATACAGCACTCGCCATAATTCTGTGTCGGCGGCGTGGAGCACGCTCGGCGCTCGGCTGCTAGTGCTGGTGGTTGGTTGGAGCGAGGCATGTGCTACGCAGTACGCGCACGTTGCCCACCTCATCTTGGTAGGGTGTCCTCTTCTGCTGCGCGCTGCCTGGCTGCTCGTGATTGGTTGGAGCGAGGGACGTATGTTCACATTGTCCACAACATTTTGGTACTAGTACGTACTAAGGACCACCTCCTGGATTGCAGGCATTCGCCGAGTGTGCACGCGAACACGACCACAAAATTCCGTTCACTGCTACTGTCTCGCCAGGTTCATTGCCACGGTGCAAGCCAAGTAGAATCAAGCTCCAAGAAATAGGCCGTTTAGTGGAGGCAGTTGGGTTTTAATTGGACGTAACTTGTTTTAATTTAATCAAAAATTAATGTTCTCTCTATTTTAAATTATAAGACATTTTAATTTTTAATATATTATTTTTACTATGATAAGAAATGTCAAAATGATTTATTATTTGAAATAAGGACAGTAAGATTTAAGGCTCATATTTAAATGCATGCTAAGTGTGTTAAGGTACGGTGCTATTAGTTCTAAATGTGATTTTGACTAAGGTTGACTCATAGTTTTGAATGTGATTTCGACTAAAGGTAAATTCAACTTAAATAAGTGGTTTTTTGTTTGTACTTGTTGTGAAGTTAAGAGGAGCGAAAATACATGTCACACGCACCCACGCATTGATCCGATGCCATATATATGGTGTAGGGTGGTGTGTTGATTTTGTCAATGGTGCTAATTCAGGGTCTCTATTACGGACTCATCAAAGGAACTATTATAGGAGTTTTTTTTAGAAAAAGGAATTTATATTCTGGCCTCTGCAAGAGTTTTGTATACAACCATTCATTATTACAAAGTTTAAACTCTAGCAAAAAAGAACTCTCAAAAAATCAATTGATGCAAAGGAAGAAACAGGGGCCAAACGACGAGCTAATCACTAAGCCTATGAAAAGACAACCATCCATTTTTGGCGAAGATCTTTATTGATGTAGTCTCCAAAAGTCGACATACCAATTTCAAATTGGATTGGTCGCCCTCCTTCTGAAGAGTGGACCAAAGACGTATCCAAAAGATCACCCTAAAAATAACATGTAAATAAAAGTATAATATTTTTCTATCAAAAAGCTGCGTCATTTCTTGTCAACCATATGGACCAAAATATTGCACTTGCCCAACTCAAATTTGAGACCACAATTTTGGTTCAGTTTGTTGTAGCCACATATGGAAAAAAAAATTAGTTATATTCATTGAAAGTGATAAGCCAAATGCTACGTGACAATTCTCCAAACAAAACGTGCTACATGACAATCAAAAAACAAATGTTGGATGGTTTCATTGTCGTTACAAAACCAACACTTCTTGTCACCCTTCCAACAGGAGTAAGTCATGGATCATTTGGTTGTTCCCTTTTTTGCACTATACGGATCTATTTAGCTTAGCTGTGAGCTATAAAAAAAGTTATAACTTGTTGCTAGTTTCTGGTTTCTTCGTCCCAGAGCACATGCGTGCACAAAGCGTTTTGGAGGTTTTTGAAGTGCATGGCACAACAAATACTTCATAGTGAACATTCATAGGAAAATACTACGAACGTCTTCTCGCTTTTTTTTTTTTTTTACTTTAATTCACAACGTCACATAGCCCATTGTATATGTCTACTAGTGGGAGCTGCCTAATCGGTGCCTTTAGGACTGGTCCCTCCACTTTGTTACACAATTGCAACTTTATTGTTTTATTTATTCATTTTTATTGTCACAAACTTTTTCTATGTTTCTGGAGTAAAATGTACCTTAATTTGTCTAAACATTTCAGTATGAACCTTGATTTTATTTTATTCATTTTTATCAATATAGGTATGTCACGAACCGGTGAATCGGTGATTTCCGGCTTCTAGGGGCCTAGCCCATCAGCACACGGCCCGACGACACGTTCCGCGGGTCGCAACTTTGCCAAGGCCCACGCGCACGCATTGTGGTGTGGGTCTCATTCCGTCCCCACCAGACAGGGCCACCACATGCGTGCGATGCTGGAGCCCCCCCGGACGCGAAGTCGCGTCGGCGTCGCGAACCGACTGACCGAGAAACCTGAGACTACAAGCTTTTGCCGTTTCCGATCCCAGCCGTTAAAAACGCCACGCCGACGCCGACCTGGGTACCACCTTCCACAATCGAAAACAATCTAAACGAAACCCTACGTACCGAGCGCACCGCGGGCGGCGGCATAGGTGGCATGGGGAGCCTCGCGTCGAAACGCCAAACGAAGCAAACCCCCCTTCCTACCGAGGACGCCGCGGGCGGCGGCACAGGCATGGGGAGGAGGAGCCTCGCGTCCGCCGACCTGGTTCTGAAGGCGGCGTGCGAGCGCTGCGGCACCGCGTCGGAGCTCTACGGGACGTCGTGCCGGCACACCACCCTCTGCGCCGACTGCGGCAGGGCCCTGGCGCGCGCCCGCGGGCGCTGCACCGTGTGCAGCGCCCCCGTTACCAGGCTCATCCGGGTACGGCCCCGCCCGCGCGCGATTTTTCGTTGGCAATCGGGCGAGCAACGCAGATGCAGCTCATGCTCATCTGGGTATCGTGTTCCCCCGGGGATTTTTCCCGTTTTCACATGGCTCGCTGTCGCTGCGCAGGAGTTCGATGTCCGGGTGGATACCTCCGCGGAGAAGGAGAAGACCCACTCCATCGGCAGGTTCGCCACCGGCTTGCCGCCCTTCTCGAAGGAGAGCAGCGCAGAGAACAGGTGGACTCTTCGCAAGGATGTCCCCCAAGGACGGCAGCTTAACGGGAGTATGCGGGTACTGGCTTTTGATCGTGGATGATCATCATTGTCATTCTTTTGCTTTGGACAACCTGACAATGCTGTCACTCAATTAGCATCCTTAATCATAATCATACATAAAAACAGTGTAATAATGGTGAATCTGTGTAAATTAATTCTAACTAATCACGGTTAATCTAATAACACTGTAGTTACTTCAAGGTAGTTAGTTATGCTGCATCAGACATCTCGTATCAGTTGCAAATTAGCAGTATGCAGTTGACAAATATATTGTGCATGCATTTGATAAAAAACAGGACAAGCACTCCAGCAGGCCATGGATTTTGGAGGATGAGACGGGCGAACATCAGTATCAGGGCCAAACTGAGGATCCACCTGCCACATACTATTCACTGACACTGAAAGGCAGGGACATGATTGCTGTTCAAGTTGGTTCCTGGTACTCTTCTCTCTGCTTCCTTTGTCATTATTAGTCTTTAAACGAACTGTGAGCATATATCCATCATCTGAACATACATACTTGTAAGATTCAATCACCATGTATAGGTTTCATCAAGTCTTGACATTACTAATTCTGTGTCAGAAAGCTCCTAATATAATTTCTTTTGAGATGGGTGCCCTGTGCTCTCTTAATTTTGTTAGATCATTCTTACAGTCTCTCATGTCCTATCAGGTACAACTTCAGTAAAATTGCACAGTACAAACAGCTGACCTTGGAAGAAGCTGAAGAGAAAATGAATAGAAGGAGAAGTAGTGCATCTGGGTATGAACGGTGGATGATGAAGGCAGCTACAAATGGAGCTGCTGCCTTTAGTTCAGGTGTGAAGAGGCTTGATGATGTAAATAAAGGGGCAGCAAATGTTGTCCACCCAAAGAAAGGAGATAGGAATGAGAATGGAAATCAGTCTGATAAAGTTGGTGACGAAGAAGAAGGTGGAGCTGCAAGGAAAAACGGGCTTGGGCTTACTATGAAGGGCATGGACGAGGATGACGGGGAAGGTGGAAAGGACATAGACTTCGATTTGGATGATGAAATTGAGAAAGGTATACATATCAAATACTAACTTTTGTTAATACTGATATTTTATGAATATCTGTTTGCACTTGTACAGCACATACTTGATTGTCATTCCTCAGAACTACTCACAGTTTCACACCCATATTTCCATACCCATATTATCAGACATCAATCCAGCATGCATCTTGGCTTGATTCTGCAACCTTTGTTTATCAGGTGACGATTGGGAGCACGAAGAGGCCTTCACTGATGACGATGAGGCTGTGGATCTTGATATAGACGAAAGACCTGACTTAGCTGATCCTGAGGCTGCTCCTCCTGAAATTAAACAGGTAAACAACATATGATGTGCCTGCTGCATTATGCTGCTTAGTATGCTGTCACTAGATTTGCACATGCTGTTGCCTTAACCAGGATCACCAATTCACCATTCATAAGATGATATCTGATTTCCACCATAATACTCACAGGATGACAACGAGAATGAACTAGGCGGCAGTGACAACTTGAGCAAGTCCGGCCAGGAGCTAAAAAAGCTGCTTCGCCGAGCTGCTGGGGAAAATGAGTCTGACGTTGACAGCAAAAGCACAGTTGTAATGATCACAATTCTTCTTGGAACTCGCATATTCTTTTATAGGAGGTGGGATGCATTAGCAAACTTAATCTTGTGGAACAGAACTCATCTTTGTATCTGTTTCGTCCAACAGGAAGATGACCTACCATCGCCAGAACGTGCTCCAAAACAAATTTTTGTACCCAAAAGTGAACCAGTGGATAGGAACCTTGCTAAACCAACACCACCAGTGCACACTCAGAGTGCCACCGCTTCATCCAAATCCACTCAAAAGAGGAAATCAGGGGGTGGTGATGCAAATACTTATAATGGTGCAACCTCCAAAAAGATAAAGATAGAACCTGTATGCACTTTCTTCATTCTGCACACTACACATGTGAAATTTGAGTTGCAGTCGTATAATCATAAGTTGCACCAGGTTCTTTGCATTAAAATTGCCCTATTTCTTGGTATATAGGAAACCAGAACATTGGTTAAGGATGAAAAACTGTCTTCTTTGGAACCAACATCAAAATCATCTCTCTCAGAAAGAAGAGAATCCTCACGCATTACAGAGGAGGAAGTCAGGGCAGTACTTCGTGCAATTGAACCCACCACATGCCAAGATCTGGTGTTGAGGTTCAAACCTCGTCTAATAACTCCAGAGGTAGGCTTCTTCAGTCTTTTGATTACATGTTTGTGTTCTCAATGCATTACCATACATTTTAGATTTTATTAGAGTAACTTTTTACTATCATTCCATTCAGCAATCCATTGCCTTTTATTCTCTTGTTGCTGCAGGACAAGAAAGCATTTTCAGAAATTGTGAGGAAAATATCTCACAAGAACAAAGACAGCTATGTCGTTCTTCGGAAGGAACAAAAGTGAACAGACAAATTACTCTACCTGTATATGGTCATAGTGGTATGCTTCTATCAAGTAGCCATCTGAAACCCGTAGATTGTCTCGGAATGCAACAGTGTAACAGATTCTTTTATGGCACAGAGCCACAGCATGATCAGTTTTTTTACCTATCCTTCAGACTTGACTGTATTGGGCAACCAAGATGCTCAGCAAGAGGCCTCTGCCAGTTTGTTTCCCTTGTACAACCAAGATGCTCAGCAAGAGGCCTCTGCCAGTTTGTTTCCCTTGTACTCTACTTCCTGCTCCCTCATTTTTCTTTTTGCTAAATTAGGCCCTAATTGGATATCCTAAAAATCATGAGAATGAGCAGAGAATGAGACTGAGAAAATGAGAACGTAATCTATGGGAGAATTCTTATAATCCAACCACAAGATTTTGAGAATCCAACTATTCACCTCCATCCTACTATTTGGAGATAATCGGTGTGAAACACCACATCTAGTGTGTCTAGGATTCAAGGGTTGAAATAGACATCTTTTTAATCTAGAACCCAGATTCTTGAATTACTCTAGATTGAATTCTTCAGGAGATCGAACAGACCGTAAACTTATTCTGCAGCTGGTAACTGAGTGTTATTGATATACTATGCATTTTAATAATAATCATAAGTCTTCTGTGCTCGTTGGATCGATGACCCGCGAGTCCAGACCTCATAAAGCAGCTCATAATTGAATGATATGATAGTATAAGTGATGTGATGGTAATAAATGTAAAGTTTGGAATCAATGAGTGTGACTACGTGTACTCAACGCGCCGTCTTTAAAGCATTACCGATGTTTTTAGCATTTCTTGTGGGATGTGGGAGTACAGTGTGTTCGTACGACAGTAATATTTTGATGTACAAGGATTATTTGTTAATAGTGAAAATGAAACCAAACATCAGCAAAATTAAGAGAATACGCAACAGGGTAATCAGCACAAACATTTTACAGTTCAAGTACCGTGCTAGAATTAACAATGACCGACCAAACAGGAAAACATTCAGGAACGGGGAAAAAAAAATCAGCGTTCCAAAGGCGGCCTCACATCAGAATCTTGCTGCTTGCCTCAAGGTATTTTTCCTCTTCTGTTCATCATCCCAATTGTGATTGCCCTAAGAGCAGCACAAATTGGACTGCTAAATGTTCAGTCAGTAATAACAGGTTCAATATTTCCACCTGATAGGCTTTCTTGTATATGCTAATCAACTTCAACTAGCCCAAAGAAGCACAGAGATCAATCAAAACAATCTTGACACGTACTCCATGACATTTTCACAGGTTGTTTCTGTACGACCCATATCAGAAGACGCTTCTTGAAAATCATGACGACATCTGAGTGTCTGACTTCGAGGATCTGAGATGGATTACAAGATTTAATCTCAACATTGTGTTGAGTACCTCTAGAATCTAGTTTCAGTAAGTAGGCAACCCTTAGTCTGAGAATGTGAATGGTGAACGAATGCATATAAGGCCCCGTTCGTTTAGGGTTGGAACACTCCCGGAACCATTCCTGCTAATGACATTTATACAAGTTTGAATAGCAAATCTGGCCTGGATTTGTTCCTGCTGGTCATTCCCTGTTAAACGAACAGGGCCTAAAAGTAAAGGACAGCAAAAAGGTGGTGTCAAATTAGCAATCCAGTTCAATCTACAGTCTTACATGCCAGCTGAATAGCTGATGGCCTGATGCAGTTACAAGTCAAAGAATTCACTGAAAGAACATCTCATACAAAACACAGAGCATGGGGTTGTGGTAGTAATGTGCACAAGCTTGGACTTTTCGGTAGTTGCTTTAAAACACAACCCAGAATCTTATTCCAGGTTCACGCTTCAGAGTTCACAGTTCAGGCAACCAATCCCAATTAGAGGTTTATGCTTAAACTAGTCTCTCCGTTCCAAATTATAAATCGCTTTGACTTTTTTTGGTACATCCAATTTGTTAAGCATCTACATCTAACATGTCTAGATACATTGCAAAATAGATGTACCAAAAAAGTCAAAGCGACTTATAATTTGGAACGGAGGGTGTATTGCTTTGTGGCACTAAACAATGCCTGCACTAGCTATGTTCAAGAAATCACGAAAGGCCTTTTTCAGACAGTAAAGTGGTCTACAGTCTACTTAATGTTTATATTTCACAAACTGTCTGAAGCAACTAGGTAGAATATACTCGCTGGAGAAAGTGAGTGTACTATCCTAGTGGAAAGAGAAAAGTGACAGGGAACCATGAACAGAGAAAACTTGAAAGTTGAAATCATCACACAAGTGGATGTGCTTGTTCAGAAGAAATTGGTTGTCAAAATGGAGTGAAAATCCACTGCATTAAGGCCTGGAAGGGCACTACATCCAAACACCCAAAGCATGTTCAAAAAGCAACATGCTTCTCTATCTCCCAGCAAAAAGAACAGGGGGGACTCATCTCATGTTGTCATGCAAGTACCAAATCAACTATGATTTAATGAAGCGTGGCATTCCTGCTGTTAACCAATGAACACTTAAGCATGTTAGTTGAGGAGAACACAATTTTTGTCAATTACAACTGAAGTTCATATTTGTTCCCAATCGATATTCAGATAGAAAGGAATTTGCACAAGAATAACCAAACTAACACTATCCAATTGATTAATGGGGCACAGCAATTCTTGTCAAATCTGAAGCCAACTGGACACTTTTTTGTCCCATCAAGATCTTTATACATCAACAAATTAAACAGATAAATTAGGAGTTGAGTACAAGAAGAAACAAGCACAAGGATAGAATACTAACACTACCTTTCATCTAACCAACAAAATAGACTCACCGGCCTTTCCTTCGGGACTTAAAGGGGAATCCACCAGGAGGCGACGGTGAGAACTCTATTGGAAGAGGTGGTGGCTCACCCTCACCAGCAAGCATATCAAGCACCTCTGTACTGGATGGGCGGCGAGATGGCGACCTCTGAATGCAAAGGAGCGCGACAGTAATGCATAGCAGTGCTTGGTCTCGATCAACATCCTGCAGTGCAGGGTCTACAAGATCAAGCAAGCGGCCAACTTGGGCAAGATGCCTTGCCCACGAAATGAGGCTCGCTTTCTCGAACTCTGACATTGGTGAGGTTGTCATTTGGAGCGGGCGTCGTCCAGATATAAGGACCAACAACAACACACCAAAGCTATAAATGTCACATTTTTCTGATAGAGGCCCTCCTCCACCATACTCAGGAGCCACATAGCAGACAGTGCCACGCATGCTTGGTGTGCTGCTCACTGCTCCACCACTCTTAGGCACAAATTCCCCACTGGCCCAATCCCTGCTGCTCCTTCTCACACCATCCACCCACCAATTGATGCTGGCATTGCTATTGTCATTGCCATTGCCATTGCTGCTCCTCCGGCTCCAGCTTTTCATCATCCTCCACCTCGACTGACCCTTCTCCTCAAAATCACAATCCCTCTCCCACCACTGCAAACCAGACATCGCACCAGCATCACTCTTTGACTTGGCAAGTGCCCTCCGCTTTTGCTTCTTCGTGAGCTCCTCTGCATACTCCTCGCGCCACCACTCCCGCGCCCTTCTCTTTGGCTTCTTCCTCTCTGTTGGAGCAACAGTGGTTACTGCAGATGGCCCTGCAATCCAGTCATTCTTCGGTCTCTCCTTCTTGATCTCTGATCTAATCCATTCCATCACATAGTCCTTAACCCCACCTCCGCCGCCGCCGCCGCCGCCGCCACCACCATTGTCCTGACGCCACCACCAGTCACTCCCAGTTCCTGATCCTCCTGCACCTCCCCCATTGCAGCTTCGGGCATTACATCCACTACCAACACTAGTCTTGTCACATCCAGAAGTGGACACGGCCTCTGCAGCAGGAGATGCCGCAGTGAGCGCCTCATCATCCTCCGGGGACTTGGCAGCATTGTCTTCCCCATTAACCACGACAGCAGTGGTGCTCTCGCCGGCCACCGACATATCCTCGTCACATCCACCACCGGGATTGGTGTTCCCGTCTGCATCGGCCCCAATGGCGCCGCTCTCCAACTCACCCTCCTCTTCAGACCTGATCCGTGCGAGTCCGAAATCTGAGAGGCGGGCACGGAGGTCTTTGTCCAGCAACACATTGCTGGGCTTGACGTCCCCGTGGATCACGGGCGGCTGCACGACGGAATGAAGGTAGTGGAGCGCGGCGGCGACGTCGCGGGCGACGGAGAGGCGGCGCGGCCAGCCGGAGACCAGCTCGGGGCACCTCTTCCCGAGCAGCGCGTCCTGCAGCGAGCCGTTGGGCATGAGGTCGTACACAAGCATCATCCGGCAGCGGCGCGGCTGCGTGGAGAGGGAGTAGGCGAACGGGAGCAGGATGTGGGGCGAGTCGGGCGCGGGACCCCCTCCCCTCCCCCCTCCGCCTCCGCCTCCCCCGTGGGCCGTCGTGGCGGCGCAGCTGAGGAGGTGGGAGGCCAGGGAGAGCTCGTTGTGGAACTCGCGCTCCCCCCTGGAGGGAGCCCGCGGCGTCCATGACCTTGACGGCGACGGGCTGGCCCGACCGGGGCAGCGCGCCGCGGAAGACCGGGCCGAAGCCGCCCTGCCCCAGCTTGGTCCCCGCCGCGAAGCCGCCCGTGGCGCGGCGCAGCTGGTGGTACGACAGCCTCCGCAGGTCGGCCGCGGGCTGCGCGCCGGCCGCCACGGTGAGCTTCCGGCGGCGGCGCCTCCGCCACAGCAGCAGCAGCGCGACGGCGGCCACCAAGATCAGCGCCGCGGCGGCCGCGGCCGACGCCCCCGCGACGGCGGGGGAGGCGGGCGGGCGCCGGCGGTGGTGGGCCCCGCGGGATCGGGGCTCCGCGACCAGGACGGCGGCACCCGGGCCCGGCGACGGCGCCGGCGGCGAGGTTGGCTGCCGCGAGGGCATCGCCGGGGGCGGTGTCGGGGTTTAGGGGCCAGGGGCCGGAGAGGCGCGCGGAAAAGACAAGCCGACGGGGGAGAAGGAGAAGCGCAAAGCGCAGCAGCGGAGCGAGGCGAAAAGTGCCCTGGCTTTCCACCATTTCCTTCTCTCAGATGCGTGCGTGCTTCTTCACTCCGTCGCCGCTCTGCCCCCTCTGTTCGGGAGCAGGAGAAAGGGGAATCCGAGGCCAGCCGCTGGTCAGTGGGCCCGACGGAAGGCCCGGCCCACGGTCAGCGGGATGGGTGGCCGCCCCATCCGCACAGACCACAGAGTGGAGGGTGCGCGCCGTTGGTTGGCGTGGTCCGTGGTTGCATAGATAGAGGGAAGGGAGGGGGAGAAAGAAAAAGATGGTTTGACGCCGAGCCTGCGCTGCGCTGGTGGTGTACGTATTTGTAATTTTGTATTCGTAGTAGGCAGTAGGAAGGAGTGTAGTGTGGGGTTGAGGAGGATGACGGAGTTATTGCCAGGGGAATTTATTGGAGTTGAATTGAATCGAATCGGGCCGAGTCAAACGCTGAGTCAGTGGCCCTGCTGCGATTAGCTGATTTGAGTGTTAATTATGTAAACAGTTCGGCATAACCTACATCAATCCAACGCGGAGGAGCTCCTAGCTCAGTTGGTAGTACTGGCAGTGGGCAGGCTGCACGTTCGTTTTTATACGTTTTAATTAATCAGCCATTACAACAACGTTTTAATTAATCAGCCATCACAACAGTATTATTCTCATAAAAATTAATTATTTTAGTTTATCACATAAATCCTATCATTACCAATCTGGATAGACGCGATGTCGCACCAGGATTTTTCCCTAGTGAGACTGTAGGCTGGGTTTAAGATTTCTCATATATTTCTTTTTTCAGTTTAACTGTACTTGACTGTACGATCAAGCGTAGTTATCTGTTTATACAAGTCTTACATGATAGGTTAGTGCTCAAGTCATATTTCAAAAAAAGAAAAACATCAATCCAAACAAAGACAACATCTGCGGCGAGGTAACCGTAGACACTTTACATGCTACTCTTTATGTTACCGTATATCCATCCATCCCGGCTTGGGGTCCGTCCGGATACAGTTGCCTGCGGATAAACTAGCAGGTTGCTTTACATGCAGGCTACGGTGTTGTCTGCCCTGCCGTAGTGCGCTGCAACAATTGGAATTTGGCCCCATCCATCCCGGCTAGGGTGCATATTTGATTTGATAAAGTTTTTTTACACTCTCTCCCATCACATCAATTTGTACCCACGTGTAAAGAAAGATTAAATATAAATAAAAAATAACTAATTGCACAGTTTGGTTGTAAATCACGAGACGAATCTTTTGAGCCTAGTTGGACCACGATTGGACAATATTTACCACAAACAAACGAAATCTTCTGGGACTTTTCAATCTCTCTCCTCTCACAAATTGTTTGCCGCATGTAAAAGAGCATTAAATATAAATAAAAAAAATAACTAATTGCATAGTTGGGTTGTAAAATCACGAGATCGAATCTTTTGGCTGGATTGGGCCAATGATTGGACAATATTTATCTAATAAAAACGAAGTCTTTCTGACTCTCCCCATCTAAACAAGGCCTGGGAGACAAAAATAAACTACCACTGCTACAGTACGCCGCACTCCGGCACTTTACAGGTAGCCTTTTCCTTTACAGTTGGGCATTGCCGCATGGAGCAACCTCGTCGCAGGAATAGGGCCCGCCCATTTGTTCTCTCTTGATTCCTGATTCCTAAAGATCTCAGCTCAAGCACCGCACTTTGCTCCTTTTACTATCAGCAAAAGTGTATGTATAAAGGCTAAAGTGTCAATGGAAGCAAAGGTTCCTTTTGTCCATGTCCAATGTCTTTTCTTTTCATTGCTTTTTATTTTTGAGGTCAACTCCGTATGTTACTTTTATTATATGCAGACTCTGACTTTTTCAAGTAGCTTTGCGGACTCGCTAGGTTTTTTTTTTGGACACAAGACTTTGGTAGAATTTTTTTTTTTTGCTCAAAACAGATACAAAAACATAATCTTAAAAAGTAATTGTTTTAATACGAATATTATAGCCGCGATTTTGTATTATAAAATCATGTGTCGACAAAAATCCAGACTTGTTCCAACATTTCGCCGGTCCTCACATTCTTCAGCGAGCGATCTGAAATTCTGAATAGTGTTAAGTTGTTAGCTTTTAACTACTCGGTGCATTTTGAAAGAATGTTATATAGATGGATGGAGAAAGTAAACTCAGAAACCTTGTAAAAATGAAAATCGGCTAATTCAACATTTCATACAATTTTGTATATATAGTGTAGCCTTATTATTAAATTTCTTAACCTATCAGAATACTGACAAAAAGGTTATGATGTATTTTTTTTCAACATAAACTACAATGCCCTATATCACGTCACAAATTTTCAAATTAAAAACTCAACTTATACTTGGAGAAACAAAAAGAGTACATCTTGTTAAGGGTTAAATTATACCGATTTAAATAGTTGGTGAGCAAACTAAACATTAGTTTAGAGGATTACCAGAGGATTATCTGCACGTAGGCCAAACAAGTTTAGAGTGAATGATTTAGATGTTTAAATTGATTACTACCTTGGTCCCTTAATAAATCAATTCATAGAGTTGTATGATTGACTGAATTAAAAAAAAAATTGTTTAACTATTTATGACATGAAATCAACACATTACTCTCTTTTTCTCTGAATAAATAGATTCCTAGCAAGTTTAGGGACAAAGAAAAGATCATACCACCCTTTATTAACTGGAGTAGTTATACTTTAGCTGGTGATTGTTACAATAGCATATTAATTATAGCATTTACTACATACTCTCTCTCTATAGGATTTAGAAGTTATTTTGGACATTGACACCGTCTCTAAATTATAACTTTTGACTTCTTGTTTTTGTAAAAATACTCATCACAAAATGGTATATTTATATTTTTATGAAAATATTTTTTAAAACAAATCAATTCATATGGTTTTCACATTTCTAAACTCAACAACTTAAAAGTTATTCATGATTTATGTTCCCAATATTTAACCTAACCCTTGTCCAAAATAACTTTCTTTTTCTATATGGAGGGAGTACATCTAACTCTAGAAACTTAAAGCTGAACTAGGAGATGGAAGGGAAGCAGTAAATGCGAGAAGATTTTGAGAAAAAAATAAATAGACCGGTGGATCATTCAACTTTCAAGAGATTGATTTAGGGATAGAGGGAGTATACAAATGTATTTTATGGTGTATGTTTTATAAATCTTTGCACTTTTTTCTGTACACTTTTGATGATTGTATTGGGCCATGTAAATCTTGGGCCTGCGTGTACTCAAAAGCTCGCCAAGCACCAATGGGCAATGGCAGAGATCCAGCCATGCAAAATTCGCCGTGACAACTGACAACCTTCTCACCAATCCCACGCCATTGCATGTCTCTCTCTCTCTCTCTCTCTCTCTCTCTCTCTCTCTCTACTCTTTATTGTTACTAATAGCTCGCGAAAAAATCGGTCCCAAATGCAGCGTTAGCAGTAATAAACAATTTGAGAGACAATCGTCAGCGATTTGATCCAAGCATTTCCGTGCGTAATTACCACCTGTTGACTTCAAATCTTTTTCTTCCTCCCTGGTTCCTTGTCTTTCTTGGCGCGTTGAGAAAAGGGCAGAAGAATGGGGTTCATATCGGGAGTCATGATGGGGATGATCGTCGGCGTCGCGCTGATCGCGGGCTGGGCGCGCTCCATGGCTCGCCGCGCCGCCAAACGCAGGAACAAGGTAGGTGCAGCTGCATGCATCATTCCGATTTGATCTATGCAATCTTGAAAAGTTTTGATCTACGCAGGAATAGTGGAAGGTACGCCTTTTGTTGCCTTGTTGGTAAATACAGATTGATTGTTAAAAGTGCGGTGTATGTCTTCGATTTCGTGTAAACTGTTTAATTGACACAGCCTATATGTTACATTTTCGTGTGTTCTCTGTTGTTGATTTGTGTGCAGCATATAAAATGTATCTTGAAAGTGGATGCCGCTTCACTGTAATTTTTTTTTTTTTTTCATCTGGGTTTATCGAATTAAATTTTTGCATCTTAGTTTGGGACAAATTTCAACATAGTGACACATTTTGAAACAGGCTGCGGATGTCAGTGCACTAGGTTCTCTCAACCGTGAAGATGTGAAGAAAATATGTGGAGAAAATATTCCCCAATGGATATCATTTCCAGAATATGAACAGGTGAAATGCTACTTGACTTGATGTTGCTATAAGCATGAAACTGTAAAAATGCTGTTGCTGTATTGGCTACTTTGTAAGTTTGAATGTTTCTTGTCCCACAATATTGACTACCCAGAAGTTATCTGAATTTTTATTGTTGTAACTGCTATAGACAATGTTTCGCAGAGAGAAAATCTTTTGCAGTCTCTATATATTTACTTCAGAACTCCTCAATACATAAAACCTGGAAAATGGAACATCCACTGTTCCATATGATGCTGTTGTCTCTCCTAGAGCTATGTCCCCTTGATTTGTTGCTTGCATGCTTCCCTTGATACATTTTTTTGGTTTTCATTTTAGGTCAAATGGCTCAACAAACAATTGAGCAAGCTTTGGCCCTTTGTGGAAGAGGTAAGATGATCACTTTTTTATTCTGTCAGAAAACTTTAATTATGGGGGCAAATATTTTAGAATACAGATCTTACCATTTTGCTGTTTTGATCGAAAATTTTGTTGCCAATAACTATCCTGATTCATAGTTGCATCTAATTATAGGCAGCAACCATGGTCATTAGGGATTCTGTCGAACCGATATTGGAAGATTATCGACCACCAGGGATATCCTCACTGAAGTTCAGCAGACTCTCCCTTGGGACTGTTCCACCGAAAATAGAAGGTTGCTAAGATAAGATGGTGTCAATTTCACAGTTGTTTGCTCTCATGGAGTCTCACTATGACATGCTATTCTGTGTTCAGGCATTCGGATTCAGAGTTTTAAGGAAGGGCAAATTACTATGGACATGGACTTCCGGTGGGGTGGGGATCCAAATATTATTCTTGCAGTCGAAACACTTGTTGCTTCACTTCCCATTCAGGTTTGCAGATTGCCACAGGCCCGTGACCAAAAGGGATATTAAGCTCTAATTTCCCACATTTTCTGTAAACGAATGTTAATTTTTGTCGTTAAAGTACCTACACGATAGGGCATGTCTGACTGGTGCTGTGGGAGTTCTTGCCACTTGCCGTCAGCGTCCCATTTCAGATGCCTGGGCCAGGCCAGGCAACACCTGTGAGGCAGTGATCCAAACATGCCCATAAAATAATTTACCACGTGGAACAATGTTGGTAATTACAGCTTAACCAAACCAAGTAAAACTGTATACTCTTAATTATATCCTTTTATTAGACTCCGTTACAACAGCATAAGATTTTATGTTTGCACTTGTCTAAAAAAAAATAGGAACTCATGTTTAAACTTCAATTTTTGTTTTTACATCTTGCTAATTATTTTAATAATTCCTGTATTTATTTGTATATGTGTATACAGTTTAAGAACCTTCAGGTGTACACCATCATACGTGTTGTCTTCCAATTGTCGGACGAGATACCATGCATATCTGCTGTTGTCGTTGCTCTTCTGGCAGAGGTGTGCTTCTTTTAGCTACTGAAACTCCTGTGGTCCTCTGTTGTCAGAGATGTTGCATATGGGATCTTTCTTTTGTTTCAATATCAAGGGAAGATGCTTTGTTTCTTTGTAATATATTTGTTTTTGAGACGCGTGGTTTCCATGCAATCGCAGCCGAAACCGAGAATCGACTACATACTGAAAGCCGTGGGAGGAAGCCTGACCGCAATGCCTGGGCTTTCAGACATGATTGACGTATCAAATGAACTCTCCTTTCTTTTTATCTTCACCTTTGTTTCATTGCTATCTGCAAATCCGAGAAAGAAAAAAATAATAATATTTCCCTGTTATTTTTCTGTAGGATACAGTGGCATCATTGATCACTGACATGCTCCAATGGCCACACAGAATCGTTGTTCCGCTGGGAGTCGATGTCGATGTCAGGTTAACACAGTCTGCTCTACAGCAGAATCATGTTCCTCAAGTTGTTTCATCTGTCCACTTGAAAAACTTGTTAGAATGACAGATAGGTGATGTGCTCTCTTGTGCAGTGATCTTGAGCTGAAGCCGCACGGGAAGCTCACGGTCACTGTGGTCCGAGCAGAATCCCTCAAGAACAAGGAACTCATCGGCAAATCGGACCCATACGTAGTCTTGTTCATACGCCCAATGTTCAAGGAGAAGACCAGCGTCATTGACGACAACCTCAACCCTCATTGGAACGAGACGTTCCATCTGATCTCGGAAGACAAGGAGACGCAGTCTCTAGTTCTTGAGGTGCACACGAACTGACAAAACCTCACTGCTTGTTTCCCTCCAGGTACTCCTAAGGCAAGGTCTCATTTTTCTCTGCGCTTTCAGGTGTTCGATGAGGACAATATGAAGCAAGACAAGAGGCTTGGCATCGCTAAGCTGCCCCTGTGCGACCTGGAGATGGAGACCGTGCAGGAGGTGAACCTGCAGCTGCTGTCGTCGCTGGACACGACCAAGGTCAAGGACAAGAAGGACAGGGGCGTGCTCACCATCAAGGCAGGACCGATCAGTCTCGTCTTTTTCGTGTTCAGTTCGCAGCGACCAGTCCGGCTGTCTGACGTCCCTTTTGCAAGTTATGTTGCAGGTGGTGTACCACCAGTTCACCAACGAAGAGGCGCTGGAGGCCCTGCAGCTGGAGAAGCAGGCCGTGGAAGAGCGGCGGAAGGAGAAGGGCGAGACGGGGGGGCCGTCACCGGCGCCGCGGACGCGGCAAGCGGCACGGCGTCCACGGTCACCAATGTGTCCGGCACGGGCACGGGCGTCACGGCGGCCGGCACGGGCGCCAGCGCGGCCGGCTCCGGCGGTGGGATGGTTGGCACGGGCATCGGCGCCGTGGGCTCTGGCATCGGCGCGTTCGGCAGTGGACTGAGCAAGGCCGGCAAGTCGGCCGGCAAGTTTGTCGGCCGGACTGTCACGGGACCCTTCAGCAGCGCTAGGCGCAGCGCCAGCAGCGTCCCCAACGTCGTTGAGGAGTGACGATACTAGCCTAGCAGCAGCTGCTAGTTATATTATTAGATTGTCCACAGCAACTTAGTCTTTGCTTCGATGTCACATGCAGTCAGACGTGTTTAACACTACTTTGATAACGTGCTTCTGGTTTAGCTTTTGCTTTGGTTACAAAATACAGCTGATTGAACTTGAACGGTGCCAATCAATGAGGTAAGATAAAGCACTGACAATGATCAACAACAGACAAGGTAACGCCAGCAGCGTAAATAGCACTCTTTATTGACGATGAACGTAATGGAATGTTTAACCCTCAATACAGTGCTTATTTATATCCAACACACCACCCAATCGGCAACTACTTATTAGCATCATACAAGGGTGATATCACCCCATATTTGTTGCCAAACTACCCCAAAAATCCTCTGCATAGCTAAGGGAAAATGATGCTGTTCGTCCCATGCTTAAACAAAGGGACCGAGGTTTATGATCCATCCGAGACAAACAGATGAAAAAATGAGTTTGTTCTGGGAACAAAGGCCACCAAAGATAGATTTTACATCGGCTACAATAAATACAAATGCTGGGACGAGCTCAATCTTCCTCCTCACGAATCAGTGCGAAGGAGAATGGGGCGAACTTGTAACCATCCCCTTCATAGAACTTGTTCTGGAACTCCACCCAGTGAAGCCTCAGCGCGTGAAGGAACGCACTCAGGGTCTCCATAACAAGCAAGACACCAATCGTGGCACAGATGAAGACGATGATGCCCAAAATAAAGGCGATAATACTGTTCATCCTACAAGAAACAACGGCATTTGAGAAGGTGCCAGAATGTTTATTTCAAGGCTCGAGAGACTTGTTTGCTTACCCCCATGTCATCATTAATACTTTCTCGTAGAACACAGTGGACAACTCGGAATGTGCAAGACTGAAGGGAGAATATCAGTAGCTCGTTAGTAGTCAGTGAGTTAAAAAAAATTACTTGTTTGGCTGCACTCCAATCCAACCATGTGGATTAAGGGTGCAGCCAACCAAGCCCTTAGTATGGAACGGTGTGTAAGGTGAGACTAAATAAAGATACTGCTTAAAAAGTAGCATTACCTCAGAGCCCAAAGACGAAGGTATGAAGCTGTGTTTGAGACTGCACCAAGAACAAATTCGATCGTGTGAATCAGTTGGTGAACAAAAACTTCGCTGAACTCAAACTCTTCATGGTCATGTGCATCCTCATGATGTTCCCCCAACTCTGCTCCCACTGATTCATCAGTGCCCTGAAGCATTGCATACTGGTGCCCTTGATGTCTCTGATTGAAAAGAAATAGAACAGTCAGTGTAAAAGTAAGCTGCAGCCACAAACATTAAAGTCACCGATAGAATATGGGATACTATGTAAACATACTTGCTGATGTTGCTTCTTCAATAGAAGAGGTTTTGGAATCAACATCCAAGGCACAGACACCAAAGCAAGCAGAAGTAGAACAAGCTGCATTGGAAAAGGCAAATGGTTAGGCATGATAAGCCAGTCTGCTTCACAGAAGAGAACTTATCAACAAGGAATATAGACCTGCACTGTCTTCTGGCCACTAAACAACTGGTTCTCACCAAGCTCATCTGTTGGGCTAAGGAACATGTAGATCATAACATGGTATAGATCTGCTTTTGACCCCGTGCACCACTTAATAATAATGAGCAAGGACAGGTAACCAAATAAGCTGTTCAAGAAGATCAGCTGGGGAATGAACTGGTACCTGTTTCAAAGGAGTAGGCGTGAAAAATCATAATCTAGTGACTGTAACATGCTGTTAAAATCACCTGCTTCTTCACAATTGTTGTAGATCCTCATCTCAATATGGAATATCATATTTGTCTGATAAAAGGTGAATAAACTTACCACACATTAAGACTGTTCCTGAAAAATTTTGCATTGAAGTAACTAATCACAATCCCAAGGTTCATTTGTGCAACTCCAAGAAGAATCGACATCTTCATCTTCAGTGAATTGAGAAACGGCAGCTCGCTGCGGCTACCATGCCAGACAGGGTCCACACCAAAAGGGTATGTATCTCTAACCTTAATTAGTCCTTCAGTAGTAGCATCACTATGACCAAAGTGGGGAAATTAATGAGCTGGATAAATGTGCAATTTTAAAAATAAATAAATAAGCATAGGTTACCGTATATCATTTTCCTTACCTACAAGAAGGATCACGGCATGCATAGGCAGATTTACCGAAAAGCCCAAATGGAACAGAGAAAAATTCATTGTATATTAATCCTGTGTAGATCGAAAAAACTGCCATCATCATAATTACATAACGCCCGCCAAACATCATCTCCGTCATGTCTCCAAGTTTCTGTGATAAAAAGAAAAGATGTAACAGCAGCTATACAAAGAAATTATTAAGAAAACTAAGTTCTATCATATCCCAGATTCCTAAGGTAAAAAAAAAAAAAAAAAAAGCTCTTGGGGCAGCTAAACATTCCAAATCCAAAACAGGTTGTAGAATTGTAGTACTACAGATAAACAGACAAGTGAAGCAAAATGCAATCAAGACTAGTGGACAAACCTGTGAAGCTAGTTTCTTCTCCTGGATTATCAGATAAAGTGTTGCAAGTAACAAGCAAATTCCATGGCCCCAATCACCAAACATGACAGCAAATAAGAAAGGAAAAGTCACAACGGTGAATACTCCAGGATTTGCTTCTTGATATTTGGCTACACTGTACCACATGGAACACAGCATTAGCACTTATCCACCTTACCGTATTGAGCCAAACCTCAAATGACATGAATTCCACTTCTTTAATTACAAAAAATAAGCAGTCCATGTTGGCCTTCGTCTAAGGAGTAATTTGTGTTTCTAAAACATAAAGGACTGATTTTGACAGAAATATTAAGCAAATAACTGTGAATTTAACAATATCAACACTAATCTTTATCAAAAATCGCTACACATCCAAATAAAAAATTATTAAGAAAAAACGTACTTTTGACACAACAGTTCATTCGCATTAGTTACGCAAAAAATATTCACTATCATTTATGCCACTTGTCCCATGTGACGTAAACTGCAAGGATAGTTAGAAAACATACCCATACGCATCAACAATTTCCTGGAACGCTGAAGTAAATTTATTTGTCTGGAAATATGTTGGAGGAGATTCTTTTGTGTTCAGAACTTGAAATATTGAGCCAACTTGGGATTTGCTATCAACAGTAGCACGCTGAAGAGCATCTTGAATCTGCAGAGATCCATTGTAAATCATACCCATTCGAATGTAAAAAGGGAAACAAGAAGGCAGCCAGGAGAAAATAGCGAATGCACATTTTAACTACCTGAACACTTGCAAAAACTGGACTCCAGCCTTCAGCAACTAGGCATTTCTTTGTAACATCAACACTCAGCATGTTCAAGGTGTGATAAATTGCTTTTTCCTTCTTCGCCTGTAGCATTGATTTTGAAATTTAGTAATGATAATAAAAACCGTGATATGAGATAAATAGAATGCAAAGTAAAGCAATAAGTAACTTTAAAACATAAAATTTCATCAAATTCATGGAGAAAACAAGTGAAGCTTACCAGATGGTTCCATTGTTCAAAATCAGAAGCAATATTTTTTAGTATACTGTCACGATGAGCTAAACCCATGTCAATTGTTGCCTTCAACTCTGAGATCTTCCCAGATACCTGTAAGATCATAAAATTCAGATCATATCATGGGTTTGAATACTGATACAGGAAAAAGATACTCCTATTAATGCCTCAGCCTTAATTCAAAACTCTTAAAAATGCAAGCACAGCCAGCAAATCATTTTTTAGCAATCGACAACACTTAGGTAATAATTTTTTCACCTTGTATTGAAAAAAACATCACAGTGCAATCTTAAGACTAAGGTTCATTCGTGAGTGCAAATAAGTATACAACGTGACCATTCCAGTAGCATCAGAACAGGATTTAATTGCACACCCGTATCACATGCAAAGCACGATCCAAAAGGACATTGCTCTTCACATACCGAAATTGCTAACTGAAATTTCTAGTTCACAAGAATCTAAACCACATAATACAACATCCGAAGTTATCATCTAGCACAAAGAATTCAAATAAGGAATGTCAGCAAATATTGTATTTCAAGTGCTGACCTCCTGAACAGCATGAAGTTGTTTGCTAACATCTTCTGGAAACGGGTAACGGTTTGCATTGAAGGCATCACATATCTTCAGAATTTTGGTTTTTGCCCTCTCTCCAGAGTAGAATATAACAAATGCATTCTTCGTTACCTGCATAATCATACAAAGGGTTGGCAGATAAGTCCAAGCAAAGAATAAACACCAAGCTTAAAGTTAGAACAGAACAATTAGCGTGCTGATAAATGGGAAATATTATCATGTGGAATCATCACTTTCGAATTAGTGAGTCGAATACCAAAAATCCAAAATATAGTCATATAAAGTCATAGGTATCAGTGTTACTGCAATCAGAACTGTCCAAGTATCTGTACTGAGTTTGCCTGCCATTTCGCTTTGGTACAAAGAATAGTTATATTGATATCTTTCAGATTTTTCTTCATAACCGTGTATAAATAAGAACCATTATCAATGCAGATGCAGATATATTGTGAGAAGGGTCAGGAATGAAAATTTTCCAATAAAAAATAAAAATAAAATGCTAGTAAATATGTGTCCAACCTTCTCCCCAGAAACTGGATCAGTGACAGGCTCATCAACAGGCTCTTGCCTAAGGAAAATATTACCCCTTGTGGCACGAAATAAGATCCTTTCAAAAGCCATTGCCTTTTCCTTTGGAACAAGGCCACTCAATGAGCCAAGCTTCACTTGTTTTGATGGATCAGTTGACATCTCCTAAAAGAATAGAACCAATGTGTCAAAATCTTATTAAGAAGGGATATAATAAAAAAGATAAGATGAGAAGGTGGGTGATGCTGCTTTATTATCAAAACAATCATTTTACCTGTTCCAACAGAGGGCTCTCCAGTGAAGTTTGACCGGATTGGTTTGCCTCCATTTCCCTTTGTTGTGCTGCAGCAGTTCTTTGAGCTGAATAGAAAAAATCACCAGCCTGAAAAAAAAACAATTAATTAGAAGCTTGGTGCCAGGCATTGCAAAGGTACCTTGGCCACTACACTGAGGTTGTAGAATGAGCATAGGGTGAGAAGAGAAACTGGCTCTCTAAATTAGTTCATTACTAGGATGATATCAAAAAATGTATACACAATCAAATGACAAAACAATATCCTGCTCATTAACAAATTTATGCATCCAATGTGTTTCTAGGTGAATAATATTGACTGTCAACATGGGAAAAACAACTGGAGCTTAGATATTAGAGCACAATGGAGTGTTTCCTCCATTAAATTGCCATATCACTATAGAGGTAACTGAGGCAACAAATGTAGCTGGCAATACTCAAGGAGGCCCTAGCAGTAAGTGATTACATATAGAAACATATAAAATAAAGCAAAATAACAGGGTGAAGAACAAATTCATAACAAATTCATAGTAGCTAGAACTAACGTGATTCAAACTGAAGGTATATTAGAAATGGCACATATTTATTTGTCCAGAGTAATTCACAAGGAATGAAACTAGCAACAGAAAGAAATAAAAATATTTTAATGGGCCTGACCTACTCTATTTGATACACATATCATGATGCCAAAACACGCATCAAAGGTACTTTCAGAAAGTTATACCTTTTGGAGAACAGTATGGTACTCTAATAGCTCATTGTAGGTCCTCTGTAACTTTTCATTGTTTGCATTAACTTCAGTTAGCTCGGATTCCAGTTCTCCAAGCTTTATCTGTTATTAGGCAGTGTTAAAACATCAACTCAAGATTTATTGTGCATGATCAGGGAGCATCCCATTAACTAACATACCTCCAAATCATCAAAATCCAGATGAATTTCATTTAGTTGTGTAGGAGAGGTTGTTATGTCAGCTTTTGACATCTGCTCCTTAAAAAACCTCAATTTACGAGCCATTTCACTACACCTTTTGATCTGTAAGAAAGTAGAGTAGAACAATAAACATAACATGGAAAAACATATTAGACACATAGGTAAATAATCCTAATTGCGCTTTATATAGTGAATAAATAAAAAGTGAGGCATCAACTATGGTTTAGGAAAATGCCAAGTTTACATAGCTTGTCAAGGTTACACCCTAATTTATCATACAAAATAGCAAAAGAGAGTCTGCATGAGAAGGGACTGCATATCGATGACAATTTCAAGTCAATGTTAAGGGAAATTGATGGCAAGGTAACTGGGTATGTACCTGGGCAGCATATGTTCGTTGAAACGGGCTCTTCTCTGCATTAAGCTGTTGAGAACAACAGTAATCAGATTAACAGTAAAACGAAGGGTAAAAAATCAGCACCTAGAGCAGGCATCAAAAGCACAACATCACAATCAGCTAATGACGCACAATAGCATACCAACGATAGCCTTTAGCGGGAACTGTTACTTTCTTTGACTACTGGAAATTATGCATATGCCAGATAATTCCCAATAAAAAAACATTCCTATGCTAAATTCATGGCTCCAACTACAACCAATCACATTTACTATCACAATTCCAACGTTGAAGAACAGTAAATAGCAAAAAATTGCACGCTGTAGCAGCGAATTTCCCAATTTCGTAATGCCGACAGGAAACCCTCTCTAACTCCCTGGAAGCCCCGATCACAAAGTTCTACTTATGGCCTAGCCACTATCTTAGATCAAAAGGGGATCCAGCTCCGGAGCAAGTGGGATCGCCCCACCCCACGAGATACCTAAAAATACCTTAAGCCTGGAACTGCGTAATCGAAGAGACGAGCAAGGGCAGGCAGCCTTACGTCTTTGAACTGGAGGAGGCCGAGGTCGCCGAGGTAGGAGACGGTGAGGTGCGCGGACTCAGCGGGTATGATGACCTGCACCAGCTGCATCGCCTCCGACCGCATCAGATCCATTGGCGGGCAGCAGCCGCCTCCGCCACCACGCGCCATGGCTGGCGTGCGCGCGTGCCCCGCCGGGGGTCAGCAGCCGACGCGCTGCTCCTCCGTCAGATCCCTGGAGATGACGAGATGGTTCGTATCGGAATCGCGCGGGCGGAGCGGATCTCCGGCGGGTACGGCGGTGGCCTGATCGGTTCCTCTCGTCGTGAGGAGGCGAGCGAGGGAGGAGGTAGAGACAGCCAGGGGATCGTGGACCATGTGGGTATGCGAAGGAGACGTGGAGGGGCCGAGCACCGATCGGGACTCTGACCTGTGGGGCCCAGCCGCCCAGGTGCCAGAGTTCGGATCTGGGTGCTTGTGAATTGCGATTTGGGAAAGGGTAGGATATATATTTGCCTGCGGCGATGAAGGGTGTGGATTTCGCGGGGAGATTGTGATTAGGCTGGCTGACCTGTGGGGCCCGGTGGGACATAGCTGTGGATGTGAGAAAAGAGTTTTCTCCTTGGTTGGTTTACGTGTTGGCCCGGTCGGCATTAATTGAGGCGAGGCGAGACGAGACGTGGGCCATAATAACTCTGGAACCTTCACATGTGCTGATATTTCGGCCCACAAAGACGAGCCCCAAATGGCCATAGAGAGATGTACAACTTGTATAACGGCCTAATTTCAAGTGTTATATACTGGGCTCGTGGGCTTTGTTTCGTATGTGGTAAGTCTAAAAAAACAGGCCCAAGACTCCTTTTCTAGCATGCAAACAAATTGCGCAATAAATTTGGTAAATAAATTCCACTAGTCTAAAAAAACTAGCAAGATGGTCCATGCAAATAGCTCAGGTAGCTAGCTTCATTTATCATTATAAGGTTTTCACTTTTGATGTGAAAAAAGTATAATTTTCAAAAGTTTTGTTTATTTGTTTGATCGGTATTGTCCTGTCTTCATGCTTTCTCACTGTATCTAGGGGGTTTAAATATCAGATTGATTTTTCCAGAGCTCTGGTGACGTGCATCTTTATCCTGCTTTTACATGATTTCGCAACGTGCATTGCGAGAAGTCAAGGTTGACGTGCCCTAGGTGAATGTCAAGATAATTTGAGCCCCCCCCCCCCGAGTGGGGGTGCCAGCCTCCTCACCTCGCCCAGCCTTCGAATCCAGTGGTGCCAACCTCGCCCTTGCCCTTGCCTCTAGCAGCTCCCACCGTCCCGCCACCGGCAATAGGGTCTTGTCGGAGCTCCGCGGCCATGGAGCTCCGGCAATACCCTACCACTAGTGATGACCTCCATCTTCACCTCCCCTCGCCCCTCCCACATACGGCCATGGCGCCTCCACCTTGAACTGGCCCGGCCACCACCTAACTGCCTAGGCGACCTCCTCCTACCCCTCCACCCCTGTCATTGGTCGACCCTTCTAAGCCCACTAGAGTTGGGAAAGAAGGGGGAGCCTGGCTCACCTGAACCTTAGGCCGCTGCCCGTCTTGTTCGCTAACACGGGGCACAGGCAAGTGGGCGTGGGCGCATGGTGGGGTATGGGTGGTGCCTTCTCCGGTCATGGTATTGAGCATAGGTGGTGCTTCTTCTCCGCCGGTGGCGTCGAGCGCATTGGACAAACTACTTCCCGCGCGCATCAAACGACAGGCGGGGGTGTGCACGCCGAGCGCCGCTAGCGCACGCTTGGAAAGAAGCAATTCCGATTAAAAAAAGATAAAAGTAGAGCTTAGCACTGTATATTTTTCACTTGGCATGATCGTTGATTTACCAAGTTATTCTTAGAAGCTTTTAGAGATGCTCTAGTAATTGAAAACTATTGGAGAAAGATAAAATATAACTTCTATTCATTTTGTTCACTTGCATCATCATTATTTTATCAAGTGATTTTGAAATTCCATTCCATTTGGTTCCCGTTACACAGTTACATATATATAGTAGCTAGCACTGTTCAGTAGTAGGTGGAGCCAAAGCCGTAGGTGCGGCAGATTTAGATTTTCCGGTGATGCAAGGAACGGGATCGCCGGGATGGATCAAAATAAGCGCGAAATTTGAGAGGCTGCGGAACTTCCAGAGCGGATAATATCCATCCATATCGATATCCCAAAAGACCAAGCCTGGCCACGAACGCCTGCTATCCCCGATCTCCTCTTCATCTTTTCTTATCCACAGGTACCAGCCAAAAAGACACCAGCGACCCTTTTGACGGCAGATTGCGTGGGCGCGCGTGGACAAAGGCATGTCAGTGCCACAAGAGAGAAACGACTGACCGAGCTCTGTTCTGCTAGCTGCGTATAATTCAGAAATTAACTCTGGTGTTAATAATCAGCTGAGAGCTGATAACCACTATCGCCATTTTCCTTTTGGAAGGATGAATAATCCATTTGTGGGCGGGGATGAGTACGTATATGGTTTGTAATGGTTAACGAGAGAAATAACTCTCCATTTGCTCCATGTTCCATGTCATTTACGGTTGACAGTGAACAAAGCGCTACATATGAACGTGCCAGGATTTACTTTTAGCGCGCTAAGTCCCAAGCCGCCGAAAATGACGTGCATGCTTTCAGATATGCAGTGTCTCCGTCTGCTGCACGATTTTTTTCAGCCCCGTTGGACCCAACCCTGCTCCCCTTTCTCATAAGAAAAATGAAGCTTGTTGCCATTTTGCTCAGGCCTGCAGCGACGGCAGCTGGGAGAGCTTGGGACTGGCGGCCCGGCCCTGCCTTGGTAGTGGACTGGCCGGCGGCCGCCAGGAACCTCAGTTCAGGCGCAAGGTTAGTCTGATCTGCCTTCATTTTGGAGCTCGATTTTGCTGCTGCATGCATGCATCAATTTGCATCATCGATCGTGTGCATTTTTTCTGAGATCTGTCCTTCGCTTTGCACAGATCATTTTTCTTTAAGGTTTAAACAAAGATGACAAACTTGAGCAGGCGTCTGAATATGTAATTTCTTTTCCTGCCTCTCCTTCGATTTACATAGATCTTATTTTGTTCCTTGGATCAATCAAATACTCCTAACTAATAACAGAATCGTTTTGGTTTCTACTTGGTTGAAATTAAGTAATGGATCGTACATGGATACCATTAACTTGTTCATTACTTTGCCATCCGATTTATACTTCTTTCTCACTGTCAATGCATGAAGTCTGTGTTTCTGAAAAGAAACATGTATTTTTCTGTCAATTCGATCCAAAGTACTGAATATCCATGCGATCTAGTGTCCAATATGTTCCGTTTTCCCTCCAATTTGAAAACTGTGGAGTTTGAAAACGCTCATCGAGCTAGCTCGCACGCGCACAAAATAAAGTTAAGGAGTAACATCCTGCACAAAACGAGCTTCGAGAGGGCGGCAATACATACTACACGGGAGGACATGGGTATAATGGATTTAATTTAGTTATGATGAGACAGTAGCGAAATTCAGTACCCTAATTATCAAGATATATAGGTAGGTAGCTAGCTTCTTCGACTTGCATGCTTAGATAATTTTTTAGACCAATTTGTATGTTTATTTTGTGGATAGGGTACAAAAAGCCTCTCAAGAACAATATATGCAGCATGTGCATGATGTAATCATTAGCACAGAGCTAGATAAGTAGGCCGGCCCCCATGTCTGCGCTCCGCCACCTATAGCGAGTCTTCCCTCCTCATCTCCTGATCCGTCTGCACTTGCTGAGCTACACTACACCACCAGAATTTGGATGCTGATTCAATTTGCAGTTGCTAATTATTCTTACAACAGTGAAATTTTCGATTTGCAACAGTACTTATTATTGACCTGTTTCTGTTCAGACACAGCACGTCTGAAACGTTGCATGTGTATTGTGAACTGTTAGCCATTTGCTGCATACGTGGGACACGTTCAGATCATTCATTTGCAGCACGTAACCTATTTTTTCTACATGCATGCAGCTAGCCACAACGCCGACCAGGCGAGAAGAAGCATCTATACGATAGGGTCAGTCACAAGCAAGCTACCCAGCAACTCAATCCATGGACAACCAGCCGCTGCCCTACTCCACCGGCCAGCCCCTGCCCCCGGAGGAGCCCCGGTGCCGGCGTGCCTGGCGCCGCCGGCCCTCCGCCGGTGCCGCACCACCACCTGCTCCAGCAGCAGCAGGCCCAGCTGCAGGCGTTCTGGGCGTACCAGCGCCAGGAGGCGGAGCGCGCGTCCGCGTCGGACTTCAAGAACCACCAGCTGCCGCTGGCCCGGATCAAGAAGATCATGAAGGCCGACGAGGACGTGCGCATGATCTCCGCCGAGGCGCCCGTGCTGTTCGCCAAGGCCTGCGAGCTCTTCATCCTCGAGCTCACCATCCGCTCCTGGCTGCACGCCGAGGAGAACAAGCGCCGCACCCTGCAGCGGAACGACGTCGCCGCGGCGATCGCGCGCACCGACGTCTTCGACTTCCTCGTCGACATCGTGCCCCGTGAGGAGGCCAAGGAGGAGCCCGGCAGCGCCCTCGGCTTCGCGGCGTCCGGGACCGGCGTCGTCGGGGCTGGCGCCCCGGGCGGCGCGCCAGCCGCCGGGATGCCGTACTACTATCCGCCCATGGGGCAGCCGGCGCCGATGATGCCGGCCTGGCATGTTCCGGCCTGGGACCCGGCCTGGCAGCAAGGGGCAGCGGATGTCGATCACAGCGGCAGCTTCAGCGAGGAGGGACAAGCAGGCTTTGCAGCAGGCCATGGCGGCGCCGCTGGCTTCCCTCCTGCGCCTCCGAGCTCCGAGTGATCGATCCGCGCGTCTTGGTGACTTGGCTACATCTACATGTGCATGATGTCAATCGTTCAAATGTGCCACGCTGTGTGTATACTCTCTATAGCAAACGTGGTAATGGAGCTGCATACAGAACGAATAAGGCGTGACCTGTGAGACAGTTAAGAAGAGTATACGTACAGACTAGTAGTAATTTGTACATGCACGTGATGTGCCAATTAATCAACGATTAACATGCACTTAATAATCAATTAATTAGCTATTCAATGTCCTCACACCTAGATTTCTGTAATTTGTTATTTGTCTTTGTATCATAATATATTAACTTTTTATTCTTGTCTGACTATAGAAATAGATCAGATTTCGTTAGGTCTGTGGTTTTGTTTAATGATTTTTTTATTCTCGGAAGCAAAAATTACAAATTATGCGTACATAAATTGTAACGAACCAATCCCTTTGTATATATAAAATAAAAATATATACAAGTCTCCTATTTTTTATTTAGATTGAGTTCACAACTCACGCAATCCATAAAAATTAGAGAAACTTTAGCCAGGTATAGGATTTGAAAGTTCCATGGCTACTGGCCATGGAGACACATGGGGCATCAAGGTAGATTAAATTTGCAGGGATTGGAAGGTAGATTAAATTCGTAGAGATTGGAAGGGATTGGGGGGGATTTAATCCCCTATAAATTAAAATGGGGATATAATTAATCTCTTATGTGTCAAAATTCCCTCCAATCCTTTTCAACCCCAAATGTACAATTGAACAAGGCCTCATAGGAGTCTGTCTCCGAAATTCGGATGTGTTCACATAAAAAATGGCATGTTAGGGACTCATTCTTATATTTGGTATAAGTTTGCTATGCTAACATATTTTGCAGGTTATATTTATCGTTATTTTAGCTAAGGTGCACGGAAGACATAAAACTGTCCTTGAAACTGTATCAAAATGGGGCCAAATCTCCTTGGAACGGTAACAAAAGGAGGCCAAATCGTGTATTGGAATTATTCGTTAAGAAGCTTTTGTGTCCAGACGATTGGAACGAACATATGAACTGTCTAATTCGGAATCTAGTGTCTCTAATTCAGAATCTAAATGAAGAAGTAATAATGCTATAAGCATTCACAATACTGGATCATCAGATAGAGTTGCAAACCTATTATTATGGGTGGTCGACTTATTATTTTGGGCAGGATTGAATTCGTATGTATATTTGCATGTTTTCAATAAAAAAGATTGAATTTTCAACCACGTACATATATAGTGCACACATGCACCTAACTTCTTAATTAATTTGTACTAGCTATCTTTGAATAGCACTTGTACAAATCTTATCCTAGTACGGCTGGAGGCCCCAACAGAGTTGACCGGTTTATACCCTCGAGACAAATTAGGAAAAAAAACAGATAAATTTTAGAAACTCTTACAACAAATTAGAAAAAAGGGATAAATTTTAGAAACTCCTACAAAACCATAAACATCCTAACATCAAGATTATAAACTATAATCATCATTGATATATATAGAAACAAAAGTTTGATCGTTAGAAAGTATTTCTGAATACAAATATAATGTAACTATTTTTGTAATACAAACTTTTGATATAATTAGGCTAATTGTTAGTTAAAGATAATAAAGTTTAAATTTTAAAATACGTGTATGCCTTATATTCAGGAATAGAGAGAGTAATAGGCAATATATTGGATATATTCTATTTTCTGAAAAGTACCCATATTTGCCATCACAATATGCATCTAATTATCCATGTATGTCATTTTGAAATAAGATATTAAGTAGCCTCTAAACCTGCATCTAAATTGCCACATTTATTTTGTCAAAAAAACACCACATTTCTAACATTGTGAAACATAATCTGATACCATACATTTGCATGTGAGTTATCCATTGTTGTGATTATAATAAATAACCTAAGTAATTCAATTGAAATCTAAATTACCTACGTCTACGTCTACAAGCATTAAAAAAACGCAAAAATATCAACCTCTCACCTTCACCTCTACAATTATTACGTACAAAAATTTTAAAGTGAACACATATGATGCACACCGCCATAAAGATCAAGTAATCATGCATGAATATACACGGGTGAATAATACATTGTTATATTATTTTAGCAATCATGAAAAATATTATCTTAATAAATCACACATATGACACTAACAATTCTTTTAAATTATATTATGCCGCATGGCACTAATTTTGATAAGTTATTGCTTTATTTGGATATAAATTCTTATATTTCATAGAAACGTTCTATTAATTACTACTATTTCAATAAGAAATGTTGATACACACATAAGTTGTTGCTTTAGATATTCTTTGATAGAGCAAACTTAACATTTTTAGTTTATATGCTACTGTATTACTGTAACTATGTGTATAGCCAGAAAGGCAGAAAAATCTAGATTGTGACCTTTTTAATTAATAAAATAAAAATAAGGGTTTTGAAAGTATACACGGCATTGAATGCAGAGTAGTAGTACTGGTAATGATAGATCGATATCCCGATATCGTATCTTCGCCGCCATTACCGTACCCCTCCAAGAAAACTTGCAACCTGGCTCATGACGATTGCGGCAGCCACGGTGGGCACTGCATGCCTGCGTGCCTATAAATACTTGCTATACTCGATCGTCTTGAAGCAAGCCACACACTCACGGTTGAGAATCGATTTGAGAACACATATCCGCGGCGCAAGCTAGCAAATAGCAATGGCCTCCAAATCCATCGCTTCCCCTGCTCTCCTGCTCCTCGCTATGGTGCTCATGCTTGTGGCTTCTGCTCATGCCCAGCCTCCAACATCGGCACCGGCACCGGCAACGGCACCGGCGGCAGCAGCAGCGCCATCCCAAGATTTATGTCCTAATTACATTGCTACCATTCAGGAATTTGAAACGGCAGCTAGAGCGGACGTGGACCGTATCCTTATGGCTTTGGTGCCCAACACTTAGAAGTTCCTCGATGGCATCCTTGCGAAGTTCGGTCTCCTATACCCTGGAGTGGCAATATGTCTCTGCACCAGAAATCCCGCCCCGGGGCCAGAAATCAAATGCTTCGGAGCCTCACTCAGGGTCTAGTAGCAGGCATGCATCAGCACATGCTTGCTCGTGCAACATAGATGTGCATCACGTACGTCAATACCTATATATACCTATATATGAATGAATAAGCTGCCATTTAGGGCATGCATGTGTCGATCGTGCCGAGTGCACTCGTGTCTTCATGTATGATGTGTGACCCCAGGTACACGTACGCGAGGCATATTTGTGTTTACTCTTTGTGATGTTTGATATTGTATACGTCTGCTTAAATACAGTATACCATATATATATTGGAAACACGTTGAATATATGCTTCATTACTACTGCCTAGGATGGGCACTCCCTTGCTTAAACAGGATATCTGTTCTCACGAGTATTTTGCACGAAATTGCGTGACTTAACTACTACCTCCAGACCGTTTTCTAAGGCATACAAGAGTTTTTTGAAAAAGTACACTATGTAAGGCGTATGTGGCATCCAATGAGTCATTAAGCACATGAATTAATTTCATAGGAGCCAAAGAGTTGTTTGCATGTTGCCATGCACCCAATCCAATGGAAAAAGGAGCCAGAACGTCTCCACACTTCAGCTGGCTAACCACTCGTTGAGCGCGACATGGTTAATTCACCATGACAGCCGTCGGAGAGTAAATCATCTTACGTATGAGCACAATTAATAATCCATACGAGCATCTTGGTATCTGTTTTTTTTTTTTTACCTTTTATGCCTTAGAAATGGGACTGGAGGGAGTACTTACTTTTTGGTTCAATTTTGTAAAATTTTATAAAATGATTTATAGAAGCAGCTAGATTTTGATCCGGCTATAGAAATTGATCTCTAGAAACGGATGGATTTCGGCTCACCACTAAAAAATTGATTTCTAGAGACAATCAAGTACGAGCAAGCCAAGCCACCATCTCTACAAATTTTTTATAGCCAAGGAGAACAAGGCACAAGCGCCGCACCCTGCAGCGGAACGCCGTTGTCGCAGCCATGGCGTGCACCGACGTCGTCGACTTCCTCGTTGACATCGTGCCCCGTGAGGAGGCCAAGGAGGAGCGCGGCAGCGCCCTTGGCTTCGCGGCGTCCGGGACCGGTGTTGTCGGGGATGGCGCCCCCGCTGGGCACCAGCCGCCAGGATGCCATACTAATACCCGCCGATGATGCCGGCCTGGCATGTTCCGGCGTGGGACCCGGCCTGGCAGCAAGGGGCAACGTATGTCGATTACAGCGGCAGCTTCAGCGAGGAAGGACAAGGGTTTGCAGCAGGTCATGGCGGCGCCGCTAGCTTTCCTCCTGCGCCTCCGAGCTCCGAGTGATCAGCGCGTCTTGGTCGCTGGCTGGCTGGCTTAGCTACATGTGCATGATGTCAATCGTTCAATGTGCCACGCTGTGTATACTCTATAGCAAACGTGGTAGTGGAGCTGCATACACGAATAAGGCGTGACGTGTGAGACAGGTAAGAGTACGTATTAGTAATTTGTACAGTACATACACGTGATGTGCCAATATTCAAAGATTAACATGCAGTTAATTAATAGAGCTAATTAGTACTTAATAAGCTATTTAGTCCTCCCACCCAGGTGCCTCAAATCCTTTTTTACTTCTTCTAAGTCCTATATTTCAAGTGATGATTTCAGGCAACACTCTTATATAACGAACAAGTACAAATAATAATTTGTTATTTTTGTGATTTGCCTTTGTACATAACATGTCAAATTTTTGTTCTTGTCCGACTATAAAAACATATCAATGCAAATTTCGTCAGGTTGTGGTTTTGTTTAACAATTTGTTTATTCTCGGAAGAAAAAAATTGTAGAATACATACATAAATACATAACCACAACAAATCAAACCAAGGATTATATATATAATATATGCAAGTCTCCTATTCTTTTAGTTATATATCGAGCTTTTATAGCTCACGCAATCCATAAGAAATAAGAGAAACTCGGTTAGGTTTATGATTTGGGAACCTTGAAGCTCCACCATGGCTACTGGCCACGGAGACACACCACAGGGGCATCAAGGTAGATTAAATTTGGCAGGACTAGAGCCAGAAAATTGGTATTTTAAATGTTAGGAGGCCAACAATGTTAAATTTTAAAAATTTATTTGAATTTCAAAAAGATTAGTGGAAATTTCACATTAGGGGAGGCCAGGCCCCTGCCCGCCCATGAAATTTGAATGTGTTCGCATAGAAAATGGCATGTGTGGGACTCACTCTTATATATTGGCAAAGTTTGCTATGCTAACATATTTTGCAGGTTATATTTATCATTATTTCAGCTAAGTGCACGAAATACATTAAAAAGTCCTTGAAACGGTGTGTCAAAAGGACCAAATCTCCTTGGAAAGGTAACAAAAAGGAGGCAAAATCATGTATTGGAATTATTTGTTAAAGCGCAGCCTTCGTCCAGACGATTGAAATGAACATATATGAATTGACTAACTCGAAGTATAGATGAAGAAGTAATAATGCTAACTAATCACAATACTGGATCATCAGACAGAGCTGTAGACCTACTAATTATACATTTTTTGGGCACGATTTAATTCAATATGTAAATTGCATGTTTTTCAATAAAAAGATTGAATTTTCAAGAACGTACACATATAGTGCGCATGCACCTAATTAACTTCTTAATTATACGTACTAGCTATCTTTAAATAGCACGCGCCTACTGTATACAACAAATCTTATACTAGTACGACTAGAGGCCCCAAAGAGTTGACATGTTAATGCCCACGAGACAAATTAGAAAAAAACAGATAATTCCACAAACTCTTACAAAAACCATAAAAATCCTAACATCAATATATAAACTGTAATCATCATCAATAATAATATGTAATATGTTGGATATATCCTATTTTCTGAAAAGAAACCATATTTGCCATCATAGTACGCATCTAATTATCCATCTATGTCATTTTGAAATAAAATTAATATTAAGTAACCTCTAAATTTGCATCTAAATTACTACATCTCTTCCATTATGAAAGATAATCTACAATAACTCCATAGATTTGCATGTGAGATATCCATTCTTGTGATTATAATAAATAACTTAAGTAATTAAATTGAATTATCTACGTCTACAAGCATTAAAATAAACTAAAATATAAACCTCAAATGACTTATAAGTTACATATTACTATTACATAAAAGATAAATAACCATAAAGTACCTATATATACATAAATGTTTATATAAACTCACCTCTACCACTATTAATATGTAAAAATAATTTAAAGTAAACAAACATGATGTGCACCACCAATCCACCATAAAGATGTATTTAAATTTATTTCAGGATTTAATAATGCTATGCTTTAAGTGATAGACAACGTCTCCGTCCACATTGAGCTGTGGTGACTTTATGAATCTCGAGATTTGTCACCTTGGTTTTTTTGAGGTGCTCATAAGAGTAGAGTTTGTATGCATGTGTTTATAGGGGTGAGTGTGTATATATAATTCTAAAAAAAAATGCATGAATGAATACATGGTTGAATAATATATTGCTATATTTTAGCAATCAAGAAAATATTATCTTAATAAATCACATATGACAACAATTCTTTTAAATTATATTATGTCGCATGACACTAAATTTGATAACTGCTTGTTGCTTTTTGGATAGAAAATTCTTACATTTGATAGAAACATTATATAACATTATATTAATCACTATAGTTTAATAAGAAATGTTAATACACACATAAGTTGGTGGTTTATATATAATTCTTTGATAGATGAAACTTAACATTTTTAGTTTATGCTACTGTAGTAACTATAAATGTAGCCAGAAAAGCAGAAAAACCTAGAATATACCTTTTTCAATAAAATAAAAATAAGAGTTTTGAAAATACACGGCATTAGTACAAAGTAGTACTGGTAAGGATAGATCGATATCTTATCTTCCCAACCGTACCATTACCGTACCCTCCAAGACACTTGCAACCTGGCTCATTGACATGACGATCTGCCCGGCCGGCGCGGTATCTGCTGCATGCCTATAAATACTTGCTATGCTCGATCGTCTTGAAAGCAAGTCACACACACCCAGTTGAACACACCCAGTTGAGAACACATATCTGCTGTGCAAAAGATAGATCTAGCAAAGTAGCAATGGCCTCTAAATCCATCGCTTCACCTGCTCTCCTGCTCCTCGCTATGGTGCTCATGCTTGTGGCTTCTGCTCATGCCCAGCCTCCGACACCGGCACCGGCACCAGCGCCATCCCAAGATTTCGGGGCACCGGCACCGGTGGCACCAGCGCCATCCCAAGTTTTGTGTCCTAATTACTTTGCTACCATTCAGGAATTTGAAACGGCAGCTAGAGCAGACGTGGACCGTATCCTTATGGCTTTGGTGCCCAACACTCAGAAGTTCCTCGATGGCATCCTCGCGAAGTTCGGTCTCCTACACCCTGAGCTGGGATTATGCTTGTGCATCAAAAATCCCGCCCCGGGGCCCGAAATCAAATGCTTCGGAGCCGGACTCAGGGTCTAGTAGCGCACGCATGCAGCACATGCTCGCTGTTGCAACAAATATGTGCGTGCATGTGCGACGAGACATGCGCATCTATGTGTCCTGCTTGGCTACTACTACTAGAGAGTATAACCCGTACTACTAGCTAGCTAGTAGCTAATTATAATACATGCAATACCTCTATATATGAATGAATAAGCTGCCATTTAGGGCATGCATGTGTCGATCGTGCGGATGTGTGTAGTCGTGTCTTTTATGTATGTGTGTGACCCCAGGTACGCGTACATGACATGTTTGTATCGTACATCTGCTTAAATACAGTATACCTTATATATATTGGAAATACGTTGACTATATACTTCACTACTGCTTAAACAGGATATGTGTTCTCCGTGGATGCAATTAACGTACGTGTATTTTGCATGAATTTGCGTGACTTGTAACTTATCTTTTGACTTGATTTGTAAAATTTTGTAAAATAATTTGTAGAAGCGGATAGATTTTGGTTCGGCTCTAGAAATTGATCAGCAGGGGTGGATGGGTTTCGGCTCATCGCTTGAAATCCATTTGTAGAGGCAACCATATACAAGTACAAGCGAGAGTTAAACCATCGTCTCCACGAATTCTTTATAGCCGATTCTAAAAAAAACTGGTCTATATATAGTAGTGTTTTTAGGATTGAGTAAAATTCAGTAGTGGTCCTCAAACTTGTCTATAGCTGTTATCTAGATCTCCAAAATCTTAAAATGTATTTTTTTTGTTCTCTACAGTTATAAAGGCTTAGGATCCCAGCTTGATCGTGAATTTAAAGAAAGGTGCTGCTTCGCCGAAGAGACCTTCACACGAGACTCGGTTCTGCATCGACCATGAAGTGAAACTAGCCGTGCTGCCTCGTCGAAATTAGCATTGCTACTGTCGAAGACCATGTCGCTGAACTGATATGCATCCGCTCGATTCTTCAGATAGATGCGTGAATCCTTCGCAAGGCTACCTGAAATCCCTCTATGCACCTTTGCGTACTCTGTCGCATAAGCTAGATAACATGATTAGCGAGGAGGACGTCTCCCTCGCCAAAAACCTCCGGGCTCCGGTTCACGTGGAAGCCTGGCCTCTTTTTTTCCACACGAGAACTTCTCATTTCCATTAAAGATTAACGGAAATACAAGCATCCAGATATTACAGATGACAAACGTAGATAGATCAGAAACCAGAAGACAGCAGAACCCCTAGAGAACGGACATAACAGCAGAGACCAGAAGAACGAGCCTAACTGATCAGATCAGACTACTGCAAATGCTGATGTCTCGAAGGACATAACAGCCAGACACCAAAAGATTAGTACAGCTGCAACCTGGTTTTCAGAGAGAATAAGCAACATCACTCTTGCCACACAGCGATAATTCTCTCACATCTCCCCTTCTTCTGTGATCTGTTGCTGCTCTTATAGCAGAAGTTGTTCCACTTGTCTAGCTGTTTGGACAGCCAGCACTTCCTTGGCGACCTTGAGAATCAGATCAGTTCCTTCAGACATCATTTCGCCATCCATTTCCGACGACAAGCCTGCCCAATATTTCATAAATGCACACATATGACATATGATTTCCAATGGACTTTTTATTATTTTTTTTCTCAAAACATGCTCTGTTTCTTGCTTTCCAGATAGCCCAACACAGAGCTGCTACACCAGCTATATGTAATTTTTTATTTGGGATCCATTTTTCGCCCCAGGCCCAACATTGTTGGAGATTCGAAGGGATACTATCAGCACCAACACATAAGGCAATAACAGACCAGATTACTCTAGCAATAGAACAGGAGAAGAACAAATGATTGACAGATTCTGCTTCCTTACAAAAGGAACAATGCATATTTCCTTTCCATTTTCTCTTGGAGAGATTATCTTTAGTTAAAATTGCATCTTTAGTTATAAGCCATAGGAAGATCTTGACTTTTGCAGGGATTTTAGCCTTCCAGATGTGTTTGTTATACACACCATCATCAAAACATGTTATATATTCATATAAAGACTTCACAGTAAAACAATTATTTTTTCCAATTCTCCGGATGATCCTATCCTTTTCATTTGACAAATTGAAATTTAAGGCATCATCCCAAATCCTTTGCCAGCATTCTCTAAGTTCAGGATACAACCACCTTCTAAAGGATATATTTTTTGTGATATAGCAAACTGAACTGAAATGTGTTTCTCATTACATAAATCATAAAGAACCGGTGACAATTCACATAAAGGTTTCTCATATAGCCAGGGATCTAGCCAGAATCTAGTTTTATTACCACTTTTGATTTCAACTCTTCTACAGTGTAAATATAAATCTTTGATCTTAAGCAAATCACTCCACACTGCAGAGTCATTTAGTCTATGGCTTACTTCATGAATAGACTTATTCTTTATATATTTGTATTGCACAATGTTTTGCCAAAGACCTTCTTCCTTCTCTAATTTCCACCACCATTTGCAAAGTAGACTAATGTTCAATTTCCTGAGATCTTTAATTCCCAAACCTCCTTTTTTCTTGCTTTTACAGACTATTTCCCACTTAACTAAGTGATATTTCTTCCTGATCCTACCTCCTTGCCAAAGAAAGGCTCTTCTAGTTTTTTCCATTGTATCAATAGTGGTTTTAGGCAACAGATATACAGACATATGATACATAGGGGAGTTGTTTAAGCTGGCCCCAATCAGAGTAGTTCTACCAGCTATGGACATTATCCCACCTTTCCAGATATCTAGTTTCTTGTTTCCTTTTTCTACCAAAGGAGCCCAGTCACTCACTCTCAGCCTGCTTGGGCTGGAAGGGACCCCCAAATATTTAAATGGGAAAACTCCTATTTGACAATTGAAGATCTCAGCATAGATAGGTCCCCACCTCCCTTCATCATTGATCATGTATATCTCACTTTTATTAAAATTTATTTTAAGGCTAGCTGTGATGAACCGTCCAATTTATATACGATCAAGCATGACTGTTTCCATTAATCACTTTGACACGCACATGCCATCACGCATATAAACCCGGTAGTCTGCCGAGAGTCACGAAGGACCTCGGTAAATCAACTTTACAACCAGAATCGTACTCGATTAAACAAATACATATCACATACGCAGAGTTTGCAGCAGAAAAGTTATTACAATAGGATAAAGAATAAGGAATAAAAGTTTAGTTTCAAATCACTTTACAACAAAACCAAGTTTTGAAATGATTACCAAATCAAAAACTTGAGTGATATTGCTAGCTTATGACATCCTCCGGTGAAGTATAGATGAGAAGCATATATCCGAATAGCCGTGCCCATCGGCTTTTAGTTAACACCTTCAGTAAACAAAGCAATTCACCTGCAACAGTGTGGGATAAAACCCTGAGTACTCAATTGTACTCCGCAAGACTTACCCATCAGGGAAAAGAAATAAAAGACACCAAGGATCATGATAGGCTATATGTGTGGAGTTTGATGGCTAGTACCATTTGCAGAAAAAGCATTACTAACATACTCCTTACTTCAAGTTTTTAGTAGCAGAATTAATATTGAGCTAATTAGTACTACATCAGCACCTCTCTAAATCATGTCATTTTAAATCATAGCAATCCATCACTTATAACTGGGATATCAATCATAATCCTTCCATCATTATCCAATGTGTTATTTCTTACTACGTCTCTGTGAAAAGGTATGAGTTTCTCACTGACCGGGAGAGACGGCGATTCGAATCGATTACACCAGCTGGGTAAAGCCCGTATCACACACTCTCGCAAGCCGGACCAAAGCCTGCTCGAGTCACTGCTCACTCTATTCGAAAGATAGGCTTGATCACGCTATGCAAAACTCATGGTACTGCGTCTCACAAGTCATGCCTGTTCAGCCCGTAGCCCGTAGTCACGCAGGGTCTTGACCAGTACCCTTTCCCCGTCCGTTCGTCCCGGCAGAATGCATAAACGGTTCAAGAACTACCTCGAATAAGCTGACCAGCTTTCACCGTCGAAACGAGTTATTCGGGCGGTTATGTGAAGGTACGTTCAATCTCACACCTAGATCCGAATACGGCTCGGTCCTTAATCGACCAGACGGAAATACCAAATTCCGTCCGGTCTCAATTATTAACCATCATATGATTCAGGATAGCATATATATATCCCGTAGTGAGTAAGTAACCATCCTACATCTTGCGGGAGACAGGCAATCACCCGACTTCTACCGGTCTAAGCATGGCTAAGCATTTAAGGGAAAACGTCCTACACATACTAGTTGGATTGTATCTGGAAAATAGCTGTAGATCAAGGTAATCATGCAACAACGGTTTCACTCAACTCCTATTTACGTAATGTACATTACACTAGACTTAAGGTGTAATAAAGTATTCGTAAAACAGGGGGGAAGTGGGTCATGCTCCGGGGCTTGCCTGTGTTGCAGGGAAGGTTAGTTTTCACTGAAGGATCCGAAGTTAGACTCGGCATCAACACCTTCGGTAGATACATCTCTGTTGGATCGGATCATCATGCACCTTCTCCAAAACTTGACCATTGCGATCCTTCTCGCTCACGTGCACTACATGTAATGAAATGATGCGTGCTTAACGCTATGCGTGACATGATGCATGATGAGATGATTTACTTGGATGATAATGACAGAAAACTATGTAAGGTTCCATGTGTGCGGTTCTCTTTCTCGATGACAACACTTGTATTATCAAGTTTGTTTTTATTTACGAGTAGGTGCATATCTCCTCTCTCAAGGAGTTACTACAAAACTTGCAAGTAACCACATATTAGCTACCATGAACCTATCATGCTCCTTAGCATTAATAATCAAGTTGCCGAGGATCATTTGGGTTGCATGATCCAAGGGCTACAATCAATCCAAAAGTCACACCAATCATCACATGCTTAACCCTTTTCAAAAGCTATAACCAATAAGCATCAAGATCATTACTTAACTAATTAGTAAAACATTATTAGTTTAAGTTGAGTAATACTTAATTAAATTCAAGATGTTCCCAGTACATATGTTAATACCATTAAGGATATTAATTAATACTGCTACACACACTAAAGATACAAGGTTAAAGCAATCAACTTAAGTAATAAAAACAGGACAGCAGAACAGCACTCATTTCATGCAATCATAACTGAAGATCTAGACATCCAAAAAGAGTGTTCTTAGACTTTTTGAAAAGCTTATAAAATTGTCTACAACTTTGTTATTGTTATCTCAAATTGATTCAATCATTATTAAGGTCAAACAGTTCAATGAATCAATTCTGTCCAGGATTGGACAGATTCTGTCCCTGAGTTTAACCTAGTCATAACCAGGGTTATAGACCACCAAAATTAGTGATCTAAGACTCTTTAGAAAGCTTATGAAAAGCACTACAACTCTCTAATTGTGATCAAAAGATGATTCACAAGCTAACTAGGTCAAACAACCTATTCTTTCAGAACTGTACAGAAGTAGGCAGAAATTGAAAGGGCAATTTGTAAAATCTATAACTCCCAATCCTATTGTCCTAAAATCATAAAATCTTAGGATAACCTAGATATGGAAGTCCTTTATAACCTTGGTATTCAAGTCATCTTTAGAAAATATTATTTTAAACATGCAAGCACTTATTAAGCAAAAACTGCACAGGCTACCATTTTCAGCAAACATGTATGGTCTATTTTATCATTTGATCATAAGCAAAGGCAAGCATGGGCAACCATAAATATGGATTCTAAACTAATAGTAACTTAGCTATTTATATCATGTACTTAGTTACAAGCCATGACACACCAGGTAGCAAGCACAACCACATACATACAGAGGTTTACATGCATACATGATTTAATAAAGCACTTAAGTTATCCTTAGTTATTAAATCTACGAATAAGTTATGGCATATCAACAAGTAATAAATCAAGATAATCAAGTGCCTAGGAGCAGCAAAGAGGGTGTATCCCTAGGTCTTCACTTAACTACTTAAATCACCCAAGTCCAGTTGACCTCTTTCCTAATTAAACAGTTTATTTATTTATATTAGTGACTAGTATGTTCATGTGGTCAAAATATGATCAAGCCATGGACCAGTGGGGCTTACTTAATCCCAGGTCTTTAATTTAAAAGATAACACAAAGTATCACATGGTTACCTTACTTAAAAAAGGAAACAATATAATTATGTATGCCATTAGACCTTAGCAACCATGACATGGGTTCATAAATCATTAGCTAACCAATTAGAGTATTCTACTTATAACAATACACCATAATGTTAAAATGGCAGGGTGATCATTTGCACTATCCAAAAGTATACATACACATAATTGAAATGCTTCTTTTCTATTTATTAGTAAATATAGAAATAATGATTTTATCAAACAATTTCAAATCCTGCCCAAACTTTTTTTGTGAGGGTTATACTTGTCATGAAATAGCTACAAAACAACTTTCATAATTTTTAGAATATTATATTGGCCTAGAAAAAAAAATCATGGAACAATTATTTATTAATTGAAAAATCTAATTTTTGAGTATCCAAAAACTACTGGTTTTCATCAAATCATATTTTCTATACATGGATCATCTCAAGACAAGGCTACACACAAATTTTCATGAATTTAGCATTTCTAGTTATTTTGCTATAAAATAAACAAATCCCAGCACTATTCATCAAATTCTGAAAATAAGAAAAAGCAAAACCACGGCTTGCTAATCCCTGGGGCGTCAATGGCCCAGATCGACCCACACGGCCCATTACCAGGCCCGGTTCCCACCTCCCTCTTTCTCTTCTTCCCGTTCAACCAGGGGAGAAGGCGGCGCGCCGCCGACCAGCGAACTTCATGGGGAGGCGGAGTCCGCCGGCGGCGGCGACTACCCCGACGAACTCCTATCTTCCTCGCGCACACACGCTCTGCGTGTTCAGGTGGCCGGCTAACTCACCAAGCACCTCGCAGTAGTGGCCATGGCGGACGGTGGAGCACCGATGGCGCGACGGCGACCAACGGCGATGACTCGATGATGCTATCGCCTCCGGCTAACGCAACTTCGTTTATGTGAACACGGCCCGACCGACTAACAAGCTCGGAAATCTAGCTAGAGTAGTGGACCGCGGCTGTGGCGGCTGACAGAGCTTGAGCTCACCGGCGCATGGCGTTCCGGCGACCACAGTACAGTAAAGATTCAAACAAAGGTTCGGTTAGCACTAGAAGCTCACCACGATCATGATCGTCCAGCTAGTTGGATCGGAGATGAGGCGGAGGTGGATGGTCGTCGGCGATGGTGGTCACGGCGGCGTGAACAGAAGAACTCACCGGCGTTCCGGCGCATTAGGGCTTTGGCTGCAGAAAAGGGAGGGCCGAGGGTAATCAGTGAGCTAAGGCGATGTCATAACGAGAGGAAGGAGAGCGCAAAAGGCTCGGAGCAGCCCTGTCCAGGGTGAGGTGCTCACGGCGGCCCGGCGGACGAACTTGAGGAAGACAACGGTGATTAGGATGATTCCGACAATGGCACACGGCACAAATAGGTGCATTAGAGTCGCAAGGAGATGGAAAGGTTATAACTGAGAGCAATTGGACTGCGGTGAGGTAACAAGGGCGAATTTCGCCGCGGCAGAGAGTTCGGTTGGTGGCGGCAGAAAGAAGAAAAGAAACGGCGATGGCCAACGCGGGCTATTTGAAGGCAAGGGCAAAGCACAGAAGGGAGGCCAGAGTCATTGCGAAGTCATCCACGCGGCTAGCGAGCATGATCGCGCCTTGCTACAAACCCGGGGCAGCCGTTGCTTTGTGGCGCCGGTGCGGTCTTGGCGAAAAGAAAAAAGGAGGCGGCGAGCTGGCTGGGTCGGCTCGGCAACGGCATGGGCAAAGGCGAGGTTTCTCCACTCTCCCCTAGAGGCAGTAGCGACATGACCTATTCACTAGTTACAGCGTGGCGTGGCGAGCCAAACGGCGGCCAAAGACGTTGCGGCGACGAAAAGAGGAGAAAACGAAAACTGAATTGGTTTCGGGTTACTGTTCCTTGTCTGAAAACACCATCTTCTTCCCTCTCTAACTCTCTGATCAAGGGACCAATAGAGAAACCAGTTGCACCGTGGTGATCTCCTATAGGTGTACTCCAACTTTTTTTAAAGGATCTGGAGCTAAATCCAAATAGATTACAAACTACAAGGTTCTGAACATCATTAAAAATAAACTGAAACCCTGCATTTCAGTTACAAGGTGCTGATTGCAGTGATTAACTATGTTTGGCATTTAATTAAGAGATAACCAACTGCAAACAATCTCAACCAATTTCATGTCATCAAAGTACAAACTTTGTACTAACAAACAGTGAACTGGTTTCCAAAATTTTATTCATGAAAAACTGTTTTACACAGCCCTAGAAAATGAATTTGATTGCTGAAATACAGGATTTGGAATAATTCTAAGTCCTTTAAATATATTTGCTGAATTCAGTTTTAAAGCTAATTTTTGAGCATGTTACCAAGGGATTTAGCCCTGGACCCTAAAATAAGAGTTGTTGCATATAGTTTGTACTACAACTTTCATTTAGGGCTTGACCCCAAAAACTGAAAAGAACACATACTTACATTCTAAGATACTTGGCAACTTGGTAAAGACATTCATGACGCATACAACTTCATGGAAGCATATCTTGACAAAAGTATGAATATAAGCCCTACTTCATTTTTGATTCTAAAGCATTCTAGATCATTTTTAGGATTGTTTAGCAAATATATATATTGCACACATAGACCTTGCTTTATTACATGCTCATAAATGAATGCATATTGATGCATTGAGGTGCAAAGCAAAAATGTTTAACACTTAGGGTGTTACAGCTCCTCCCCCCTTCCAGAAATCTCGTCCCTGAGGAATGGGAATGTATGGAGCAAGGATTTGTCAAGGAAAACTTTCAGTGATTAGCAACAGTAAAGGGAGATATTAATGCAATAAGATAAGCAATGAATGCTCATGATGCTCACGATAGTCCACACACATTCTCAGAGTGTGATCCTTTTTTTTTCACAAAGATAGCAGGACAACCCCACGGTGATGAACTAGGTCTGATAAAACCTTTGTCTAGCAATTTAGTCAACTGAGTTTTTAATTCGGCTAACTCTTTTGGGGGCATCCTATAAGCTCTTCGGGATACTGGTGCAGTACCCGGCTTTAATTCAATCACAAACTCAACGTCTCTTTCTGGTGGTAACCCAGGCAAATCCTCAGGAAACACATCTGGGAACTCACAAACCACAGGGATATTTTTGATGCCTTGCACTGAGGTGGCATTAACTGTCTGAACTGCCCTCTTGGGAATCGGAAATTGGATAAGGAGTGGGGACTGGTTATCAGGTAGCAACAGTTTAACATTTCTATTCAGTGTGTCTAACACAGCGCCATAATGGCGTAACCAATTCATTCCAAGGATCACATCTATATTTTGATCCTTCAGTACTATCAGGTCCGTGGGATAGAGATACCCACCAAGAGATATAGGAATCTGATAAACCATTTCCCGTGTGCATATACGCCCTCCCGGTGATTGCACCAAAAACACATCTTTAATTTCTTTTATGGGGATTTCATGCTTGATAACAAATGTGCGGTTGATAAATGTATGCGATGCACCAGAATCAAACAATGTAATTGCAGGGTGACCGGCAACAGGGAACATACCCATTAAAACTGGCTCTCCTTCCAGAGCATTTCCAGGCTGGACTTGATATACACGTCTAGTCTTCCTCCCGACACTGACCTTCGGGGCACGCTGCGGACCACCCTTGCCCTGACTCTGGTGCTGTTCGCTGCCAGACCCTTGCTGAAAATTGGAGGTATTTCTTTTGGGGTATGGGCAGTTTCGGTAAAGATGTCCGGTTTGGTTGCAATTAAAGCACGGACCGAAACCGGTGGGGGCATTTTGGGGAGCTGGTGGAGTTGTGTTTGAACACCACGGGTGTTCTACCTGCTGGGGATAGGTTGCGGCAGCAGGACGAACGTACGTCTGTTGCCTTTGGACTTGTTGCTGCTGGGGTGGGTAACGATAAGGTTGGGGGCTTTGCTGGCGCTTGGGATATTGGAATGGTTGACGGTTATGTTGAGTGGGACGGAAGATAACCCTCCGACGTTTTTGGATTCCGCCAGATGGTCTAGGAAAGGCACGTCTCTTCTCACTCTTCTATTTTTGCAAAGATCTCTCATAGGATATGGCAATATCCACTGATTCATAGAAAGTGGCTTTAGGGTTTGCAGTGAGATGGGTTTCGATGTCATTTCTCAAACCCCTAACAAAACACCTCTTCTTGCCGTCAGTATCCACATGTTCGGGTGCATACTGGGATAGTTGACTGAATGCATTCACATATTGCACCACGGTTTGACCACCCTGCTTTAATGCTAGAAACTCTTCCAGCTTAGCTTGCATTACCCCGTCTGGAATAAAATGTTGACGGAATGCATCTTTAAACATAGCCCAGGTAATTTGCTGGTCGGCTGGCTGTCGTGCAAGGAAATTTGCCCACCACGCCGATGCAGGGCCTCTCAGCTGTTGGGCGGCAAACTTGGGTTTCAACAAATCTGGACAACCCTCTAGTAGGTCAAACTTTAGATCTATGATACGAAGCCAATCATTAGCTTCTAAGGGTTCCTCAGCCCTGGTGAACACTGGCGGACGAGTTTCAGTGAAGTCCGCATATGTGATTTCGTCGTGATTACGACGACCATGATTTTCATGTGGTGCATCACGATTTTGCTGACTTATCTCCCGTAGCATACGGGCATTCTCAGTGGTGGCATGAACTAAAGCTGCCACAGCGTCAGCCAAGGATGGGGGTGCTGGTGGTGGCTGCGGGGCCTCACCCCTCTCTTGCGAAGAACCAGCACGAGGATGATCAGACATCTGTTATAAACAAGATTATATTTATTCACAAGCAGTTTTATTGAACTTTAAAACAGCAGTACAAACTATTCACACATGGGTTCACTTATTTATATTACAAGTCCGCTCGTAGGCCGGACATTCCCAGGTTGACTATTTTACACATATTTCTCTCTCAGGACACTCAGATGTCAGACCCATGGTCCGCATCAGACTCATTGCCCGCAACGGACTCGTCGACCTCGGACTCCTCTGTCGGTGCCGAGTGCACCTCCGGTGACTCCACGGCACCCAAGTCGTCCGCGGCCACTTGTTGCTGGTACAGAGGATCATGGAGATTATACTGGTGATGGACTTCCTCATGGAGTGCTACATTGTAAGCTTGGAGGTCATCTATCTGAGCCTGCAGCTCCTCGATATAATCGTACCCATCATTCCTCTGATGCATCGCGCCGTCCAGCTCATGCTGAAGACGAGCGATGGTTTGCTGGAGCTTGGTGATGACTCGAAGATCCGACTGCTCCTGCCTCAGCTGACCCTCTAGCTCGGACTTCACTTCATCCCTTTCGGCAATTGCTATGCTGCGCTCCTTGGTGGCGATAGCTAGCTCAGCAGACAACTCGGCTATCTTCTGCTTCTTGGTCTTCTTCTCGGGCTTTGGCTCGCTTGGTCCGGCCTCAGCATCATGACGACGCGGTGCCAGCTGGTGACGTGGCACACCCTTAGAACCTGTCATCTTTCGAGCAGTCTGCTTGGTACGGGCCATCCTGTAGAAAGTAAGGATAGATTCTATAAGATCGAAAACCTTAGAGTCAGCAAGAATAGGATTGATTTTACTTAGCCCAACCACTTTTTATCGGGGATTCAGTGTTAAACATATGAATTAAACATGATGCATGATCGAACCTACGGATCAAGCGAAAACTTTTTAAACTAACATAAGCATACTTTTAGTAATATAGGGCAAAAGAGAAAAACACCTGATACTCCGCTTAAGACTTCTTTTAAATAGCACCTAGAAAGGCTACTAGAAAGAATTAAGACGGAGCAGAAGCAATTTGGACTAAAACCCATTTAACTTTTAGATCCAAAGTATTTTGAAATTTTTAAAAGGTAACACTGTGAATATCTTAGTAAGTACCGCTCTGATACCCTCTGTGGCAGAACCTTCTAAATTATATGGCCCACAAGCACCTGACATTGTTCCTAAGACCTCCGTCGGCTATGCTTGTACACCACATAACTTAAAATGTTCCGTCGGGTGGATCCCCGATAAACCATGATCACTCCAGGATCGATACTTACAGAGACATCACAGTATTACAACAGTTTTCATATACAAATACCAGAGTAGCGGAAGACTTACAATAACTTAATTTACAAACCTTTTACAAAACTTATACAAACCAGAGTGTTATCATTACAAACCAGCGGAAGTATCATTATATAACTTTATTACAGATCACACAACCAAAGTGCCCTGCCCAGAGGCCACTCAATTCACTCTTCATCGGTTACTTCTTCGACAACCGTCATGCAACAAGGGCCGTAGCACTCTTGTCCATGCGGTTCACCTGCAACAGGGGTTGAACAAACCCTGAGTACAAAAAGTACTCCGCAAGACTTACCCGACCAAAAAGTGGGGAGAAGACTCAGGAATGCTGGCTAATAGGAATCAAGGTGAGGCTTTAGCAAGATCAAAAGACACCCTTTTGCGAAAAGAGACTAAGCCAATCCTTACTTTAACAATCACTTATCAAACATATGCCGGATTCAAAACTCTCATACTCAGACTTTCATTATTACTACGATGCCGGGACTCGGATCACGGCTCCCATATCGTGGAGCACACGACGATTCGAATCGCTTAATATACCCAGCTGGGGCTTCCTAGCCACACGATGTATGCAGGACCGAACATCTTACATACATCAACTCAACGCTTAGATTTCTCCATACTAGAACGGGTGCACAGTACACCACCTCACTACGGCCGCTCGGTCACTTCGGCGGTGCGCATCGTAGGATGGGTACACGCTACTATCCGTTCTAGTAACGAATAGTCCAAGTGGAGCTTACCGCCATTAGCATGCGACTAGTACTATCCAATAACCTCATGATCCCAGCGCCAAACAACGGACGGTCCTTAACCGACACAAGTGGACGACACTACATCAGGGCACTAGCCCTTCCTGATGCAAGTCACTCCACCGACGTCTCGATTTACTCATCATCATGTTCTTGTGGTGTACCCTTGACCCCGTCGGAACAAGGGTAGACGACAAGCAACATCAGGTTTTCGTAAATTCCCTTCAGGGAGTATTGTTATCACCTTTCGAAAACAATTTATCAAAACCTACACTAGTAGCAAGGCTAAGCGCAACTAAACATTTCGAAATCAAAACAGGTGTATAGGGTAATATAACAAGGTACAGTAAATGCATCAAAGTAGGATAGCACACAACTCCTACACCTAATGCATTATATCATCACATGAAATCATAAAACTTTCGAAATACAAGGGCGGGTTTGAATGCATCCGGGGCTTGCCTTGGGGCTCGATGAAGTGAGGATCGGCTATCCAATCACCAAGATCAGATCCAACCTCCTCACGACGATCACCTTCTTCAAGAACAGGAGTTGGATCAACCCCTTCCTCAGAGCCGACAGCTACACGACAAGAATGCATGATTACGATGCAGTGATAAAGACATGCGATAATGATGCAACGATCGTTAATCTATCTTGAGTACAACTTTCCTTCATGATTACCTCACTCTAAGAAGGTATAACTAGCGTCGACGACGACGGACTAGCGATACGCAATCAACATGAAATGCCGAAGGTCATTAGGGTTAATGACCTAGGGTCATCACTCAATCCCAAAATCAAGCAACCCTAATGGTGATTAGAGGTGATTACTAATTTATTGACCATTTTTACAGTTGTTGAAAGCCACTAATTAACTTGCTAATTAAAGATTAATTAAACCCTAATTAATCAAAGAATTAACTAGTTAAACATTAATTAATAAAGGGATTAATTAAGCATAATACAAAACTTAATCAAAACTTAACCAAACTTCATAATTAAGATCATCATCATCTAATTAACACACAAAACAAATTTCATAATTTTTGGACTTATATTTTAATTATTAAAAATCATGGAAGTTGCCTTTCTTAATTTAAAGAGCAAATTAAAGCACCATTAAATTTTATCATAAAAACAAAGTTAGTATTTTTCATGAACAGAGCACATCACATGGATCACACACATATTTTTTGTAACATTTTTTAGATGCCCAAAATAAATTAATGCAAAAAAGATGAAAAGCGATTGCTTTGGAAATTTAATTGGAAAAAGAAAAACAAAACACTTCCTTCGCGGGCTCACTGTGCGGCCCAACGGCCTGCGCAGCCAAGGCCCGCGCAACTGCTTTCGGCCCGTGGCCCTCTCTTCCTCTCTCGCGCCCGGTAGGGCCCGGTCCCGCTGTCGGCCCTCTCTCCCTCCTCCTCTTCTCTCCGGCGGGCACGGTGCCGCGACACGGCCCGACCACGGCTCTTCGCCGGCGACGCTCCTCCGACGAAACTAACTGCACCGATCGCTCCTTCTTACCGAACCGCACTCAACAAGCTACCAAAAGCCCTCTCTCACTCACCGGAGCACCCGTGGCGGCGGCCATGGCGGCTCGGGGCACGCGGAGCTCGTCGGACTCACGGTGTTCCGGCCAAGCTACAGTGACAACAAGAACCAACCTCATGACGACTCGAAGCTTACCACGGGTACAAAACAAGGGAGCAGCGGGCGTGGACGGGGGTGGAGCAAGGTTAATGGCGGAGGCAGTGACTGTGGCGGCGTGAACCGAGGGCCTCGTCGACGTTCCGACGTGTCCGGCTGCACACGATGGAAATAAGTGAGCCGATCATGATCAGTAGGTCAAAACGAAGCCAATGGATCCCTTAGTGAAGCTTGAGATGCTCTGTGGAGCGCGAATCGCGGCAGAGGGCTCACGGCGGCGGTGGATGGCCGGAGAGAAAGAAGACGGCGACGCAGCAGTGATGTAGACGGCCTCACGGCTCGACCTATGGCTCGGGGCGTGCGCAAGAGTGAGGCGGAGGTGACTGCAGGAGCAATTGGATGGCGACGGTGTGTGGTGCTCGAATTGAGCAAGAGAGCAAAGTGGCGGCCGGCGATGGCGAGCGTGAGGGAGAAAGAGGGAAAATCGTCGGCGGCGGTGGCTTTTATAGGCAAGGAGTGTGTCGACGTGGTAGAAGACACCTTCACGGCGCTCGGGAGGTGGACGGCGGCGTGAAAGCCGGGAAGCCGCGAGAACGGCCACGGCGGCCATCGGCCCGGCCGGCCCGGCATGGGCGCCGATGAGGTGTCCCCCCCCTGTCTCCTTGTAGCGTAGCGAGCCAGCACATTTTTCCATTTTCAAAATTTCTTTTAAAAATTTGAACTGTTCACAGAAATATCCCAAAGTACCGTTTGCTCCAAATTTTGTGCTCTACAACTTTCATTAAAGAAGTTTTGTCAGATTCAAACTGGTTTTTGAATTTGAACTTCAATTTTGAATTTAAAACAAAACCCTAACTTTAGGGATTTTAAAATTACTTTTAAATTTTGAATAAAAGATGAAAATCTCTAAAAATAAAAGTTGTTCTATTTCTCAATATCTACAACTTTCATTTAGGAAGTTTTTCATGAAACCAAATAATTTTTGAATTGAAGTTTAAAACTTAAAGGGGACATTTTCCAATTCAAATAAGACCACTGATAGACACCCACCCTATAAAGCATGGCCCAGGCGCAATTTTCTCCTTCTTCCTTCCTTTCATGGCCCAGCGCCCTTGCGTTTAGAAATTCCACGACTCCAGCGTAGCGTTTCATCATCGTCAAAAACCGCCACAATCTCTTCGCCACGCCTCGAGCCTTTAGTTGAAATCTCCTAGGCAAATGCAATAACTTAACAAGGTCATCTCATCACTCAGGTTAACCTCAGCCAAGTGGTGAGCCATGCCGTTCATCTATTCAACCGACTCAAAGTCATGTTAACGTCAGCGTCGTGTAAGCCTTCTCCATCAAAGCGTCCGATGTGGTTGTCTTGGCAGGAGGAGCTCAGTGAAACAGCCCGGCTCGGCGTCACTGATCTAGGAATACTGTCTAAGACAATCATGAAGGAGGAACAAATAGCAATGTTTAAATCGGCTTGTCTTCGCGCCATGCCGTCGGCGTCGCCCAGCGAAGGGAAGAAGGAAACAGCCAGGCGAATCTGTCCATCAGGAGAAGAAGGAAGAGGCGGCAACGCACCCCGCGCAATGCACTGTATCGAGCCATTGCTCCGCTGCCGAGCATTTCCTTTTTTATTTTCTAAGTGTTGTTTCATCTTTTGCTTTTATTTTGAAAAAAATAACAAATATGTAATATTCATGACAACCTGATTTTAAAATAAATTGCTTTAATTTAACTCTTAAAACAATAATCAACTTCCATGAATTTTAATAATAAATTAAGTCAAAAAAATATGAAACATTTGTGTGGAATGATGATCTTAATTATGGTTTGATCTGAACTGTTAGTTTTATTAAAACTGCATTCTTAAATATGTTTAATCAATTAATTCTTTAATTGGTAAGGTTTAATCAATCCCAATTAAGCAAGATTAATGTGACTTTCAACAATCGCAAAAATGATCAACAAGTAATCACCAATCACTGATGCCAATTTGAGATGGTGACCCTGATATGACACTTCGGCATTCATATTGATTGCGTATCGTAGTCGTAATCGGCCTCTATACGGAAATGAAAAGTTAAGATAACGTCGTTACATCGCATGTCTTCTTGCATCATCCTTGCTCCAGTAACCAGGCAATGATCGGAAAAGTGATCAACTCCTGTTCAGGTGATCGTGGATCTGACGGTGAGCAGCGTCTCACATCGGAAAAGCGGCAAGCCAGGCATTTCACTGTGATTACATTTTATGTTGATAACATCAGATGTAGGAGTTGTGCCTGATGCTTTCGCTTGCAGACACTGTTTTAAATGCTACAGCTGCGCCTACTACTAGTGTAAGGTTTTGATAAAACATTTAAAAAGTGTGATATCTTTGATATTCCTTTATCTACCCTTATTAAACAGGCTCAAGCCCAGTGATGATGATAAATCGGGCGATAATGCTACGATGGTGTCGCCGACAAACCATCAGATTAGCGGCCGTGAACATAGAATTAGATATAATCGCATCTAATGTGACAACTCAATAGAACTAAACGGATAATGCGCCCGTGTACATCTACGATCTTGCCGCAAACAGCGGCATCCACTTATACCGATCTAATATGGAAAATCTAAGCGTTGGTGATGTTAGTCTGTCCTGGCTAAACGGCTGAAATAGCTATAATAGCCACGATCGAAAATAATAAAATAAGACACTGAGCTCCGGCATAGTGATAAAATGGATTAACAATCTTCGCAAAACTTCTTTGATCTTACTAGCTCCTTCAATAACCGACTTCCCAGTCACTTTTATTGCGAATCTGCGGTACTAGGAGTTTCATTCAAACATTCGCAGTGTTTCCACATGTACGACACTGACATTGTCGAAAATGGCAGATGAAAAGCCGGTGTGAAACTACTGTCATATATGTTCTCATCTGTTTAATGTACTAATTTTAATGAATTGTAAGTTGTAAAAAGATCTTCACTATTTGGCTATTTGTAATATCGATCTGCGGTGATAAATTGATATCCAGGCAGGCTAAAGAATATAATGAAGTCTGGAAATGTCGGTGCTTAATGAACTCAATTAAAAAGGTCTAACAAGTTTGCTAAGTGTTGAGCAGGAAATCCAGAATTACATATGCATAAATATTATATAGAAAGATGTATATCAAAGGTTCAACTAAGGCAAACTTGATGGTATTCCACATAGTGTTGAATTGAAGGCCAAAGTTGTGTATTGTTAGGTTGGAAAGATCATAGAAACAACATTGTCCAAGCAAAAATACAACAACCAAAATAGAATTGATGAAATGGCTTATATGTTTGTGGGATACTCGTAGCATCATGTGAAAGCAAGCATATTTTGGCACATGACAATGAGACATGAGTTGATGACTTTGGATTGGTCTCAATGATGGCTTAGCTTTGCATGAACAAGAAGATGAAAACATGAAGTGAATGATAGAGAGCGTCAAGCCAAAAATGAAGAGGATATGAGGAATCGTGAATTGGCTTGACTCATATTGGATGTTGATCCATATATGTCTCTATTGAGTCAATGCTTGATCTGATCTCAGCATTCTTATCAACAAGATATTCAAGCAAGGATCGCAATATTTGAAGAAATGGTTTCAATGCTATGCTTAATGGTGTGACTTTGAGTGTGGCTTGATAAGGTGAAGATAGCAAGGAGAAAAGACTTCGAGGGACTAAGCGAAGGTGAAGGTCAAGCGACTTGAGGATCGAGGTACCATGGCTAAGGTGAAGAAGAGTACTTGCATTGAGTCGAGGAACTAATCAAGCTATGAGGGAGTCATATCATGTTGAGGATCAAATTATTAATGACAGTGACTTGAAGCCATGGGTTGAACTCAGATGTGTTGAAATGGTTCAAGTCACATGCTCAAGGTGTGTTTGCTCAAAAGTGAAGAGCATAGATGATTTGCAACCTCATGGAGTGACATTGAGAAGAAATGGCATATGAAGATATTGAAGGCTCAAGTGGTTGAATTGGTTATATTCTCTTTATCTTGAGTATAGGTATGCTGCATTACTATCAAGGGTGGATGCAACACGAATCATAGACAAGTCTCAAGTGCTCAAACTAACCGAACCTGAGTGCTAACATGAGAGAAAAACACTTAGCACTGCACCTGCACTTGATGATCTTGGGCTTGTTCTCTCGCTGGGCTGGATAGCCCTCGAAAACAAGCTTTCTGGAATGTCCAGATCACTAAAACGGAGTTCGGAGTAAAAAGTTATGGCATGTTTCCGTGAGCTAACCTGTGTGCTGTTTCTGGGAGGGCGGCAGTGCCGCACTTCCAGGAGTCAGCTGCCGCCCTTATGCGGACATAACGGCTAGTTTTTCAAACCCAAACGGCTAGTTTGAGTGGGGTGGGTATATATACCCATCCCACGCCTCCTGGTCGTGCTGCTGATGCTCTAGACATTGCAAACCCATTCCCAAAGCCTCTCCCAGCCCTCGCTTTGTGAGAGTGATCCACTTAGTGTGTGATTAAGCGTTGCTGTGTGATTAAGAGTTTGAGAGCAGATTAGAGCAATCCCTAACCTTGAGCACTTGCTGGGCTTCAGATCGTCTTCGTGGGTACATCTATTACTCTGAGCGAAGCCTCCTAGACGGCTGAAGGCGCATAGCCCGTGCAAGCTCCGAGCTTGTGGGTGAGCACGTGCCGGTTTTGTACTACCCCACTTGTGACCTAGTGGAAACCTCTCATCTCAAGAGTTAACTCTCTTGACTTGAGAGGAATCGAGGGCAGAGGCAAGCCTTTGTGGCGAGCCAATCCCTTGTGTGGATACCTCCCCAACGTGGAGTAGGCCGCAGCCTTGGTGGCGACAGCCAGAACCACGCGATAAACACTCAGAGTCTGATTTTACGTTCTTGCATTTCATATTGTTGTTGAGGTGACATTAGGATTTATGATCGATCTACTTTTGCCATACTTGATATACCCTGTTTAGCTATCGATACGTGATATATATAGCTGCAGAAAACCTTAGAACTTTACCTGATCTGAATTTCGTTGGTTACATTTTTGAATTGTGCTAAGTTCTGCGCGGGCGTCGGTGCCGCCCTCATAGAGGCATCGGTGCCACCCTCTAATCTGATCGAGTTTTCGAGTTGAGATTTTTGCTGGGGTTGTCACTCGAATATCTATAGTATCTCATCACCAAAGTTTGAGTGCTATTGGACTCGAGAATAGTAGGAAGGAGCGCAATGTCCACAAAGAGGGGCAGCACCACCCTTAATTCATTTTTGTATTTGAGCTGTGAAATTTTTGCAGGCCCTATTCACCCCTCTAGGCCTCCTTATGCGACATCAAGGTCCTTACAATTGGTATCAGAGCAAGGCTCTCAATTTTACGCTAATCGCACTTTGTGAGAGACTAGCGTCGATGCAAGTGAGGAGGTATTCTAGAACTTTTTAGCTTAGATGGCTCTACTATGCAACTCTTGGCGCACAGATTTCTGATGTTTTTAAGGACATGGGTCCTCAAATCGAGCAGATTAGAGATGTGAGCATTTCA
>JADLZL010002344.1:0-43731 GCA_015844335.1 Chrysopogon serrulatus | reverse complement strand
CAACCCAATGTAACAACCCCGAATTTTTCACAAACACAAAAATCTCAACTATGTAATTTTCTTAAACAAACCATGTTTGATGATTGCCAATTAGTATTTCCCTAACCCTAGCTTAGCATTAAGAGATCCTAAATAGGTCATTCTTATATTCATGCAAGCATTTCATCTCTTATTATCACATATGAATAAGCCCTTGCTTTTAGTTACTATAAATATAGATATGTATAATGGTAATAGAAACCATATGTGATTTGGTATTTCTTCTTGGATTTTATGATGTGCTAAGCATAACTAAATAAGTTATTAAATATAAATAATTAATGAAGGATCATAAACTATTTAACCTAATAAAACCAACACTACATATGTCTCCTAATAATATAAACATATCTATACTACTATCTAATAATCCCAATATATAAGGGGATTAACCCTAAGCTTTGACATAGACCATGGTGGAACACCATGAACTTCTCTTGGACCCCACCATAATCACTAGACCCTAATTACCAGCACCAACCATGTTTAAGCACTAATATATAATAAAACCATAATAGACAAGGAATAAAAAGAGAAAAAAGGAAAGGAGCAGTCCAGTCCAACACGCCCCAACGGCTGCCCTCCCTCTCCCTTTCTTTCCTTGCCGCATGGGCCGGCCCACCGGCGCGCGCAGCCGCCAGCGGCTTCGTGCCCCAGGCGCTCCGGCGAGATCCCGCCATCGCCACGACGCTGACCGACAGCGGGCCCCGCCGATTTGCGCCGCACGGAAGCTCCTATTCTTCTTCTTCCTTGTGCGACGCTTCCGCTCCACGACAATCGGGCGGCGCCGTGGCAGCGTACCGACCGGTGGCCTCCCACGCCCGCACGTGACCTCGCCTCTCTCACCTTTTTTTTTCAAGGGACCTTACGAGTCGCGCGTCAGCGGCGTGACTTTCGCTTCCACGCGCTGCGCGCGCGCCGAACCCAGCCACCGCCTCGCTCGCGCTCGAAAGATCCTTCCTTCGATGCCAGGCAAAATTGGTCGCGGCGAATGCCATTTGGGACCCACGCCAAGACACCACCGAGAAGGCGTCGGCAACCGCCCGGCATCTCTAGCCGCATGATTGTGGCGGATGTCGCGTCACCGCCCAGACGCTGGCTGAAGAAGCGCGCCTATAAAAAGCCAACACCGAGCCCTAGGGGTTTCCCCTAAAATCGCCGCCATCAGGTGGCACCCACCGCGCCTCGCCGAAGTCGAGGAGAGAGGAGAGGAGCGTGAGGGAGGAGGGGGATGTCGCCGGACCATCGGCCCCCGCTACCGTAGAGAGGCTTACCCCGGGCCGGAGAGCGGAGGGGGCCTGCTTGGCGACGTAGGCGTTACCAATCGTCGCGCTTCATCTCATCGGCATCGGCTTCGACCTTGCACCACCACCCATTCCTCACTTTTTTTTGTAAGTCTTTGCTGCCCACATTCCAACCATGCCCTTCTCGGTCATGGCGCTCACCGTCGGGCGTAGAGCGGCCGTATCCGGCTCATGGACACGGCACTGCGAGCACGCCTGATGACCCCATTAAGCGAAATGGTGCCGCAGCGCGACCCTTGACCACCATGGCGCGCCCGTGGCGTACCCGCCAGCAGCCGCAGATTAAAACAAGCCCGGCCCCTTCACCACCGTGCAGCCGGTGTTCGGTGATTAAGAGCCACCTTGCATCATAGAAGGAGCCTTCGATTTCGCCGTGCACTCCCAGAACGCCGCCATGACCCGTAGAGAGGCAGACGGCCCTACCACTCGGCGCGCAGGCACCCACTCGTCGGGAGGCGCCATGACATCGCCATGCTCTTGAATGCCTTGCGCCGTACCGTTTAATTCATCACCGATGAGCCGAATAGATTCCTCGAGACGCTAATCGACATCATGTCCGCCAATTAGACCCCAGTGAGCCCTCGTACCCCGCTGGCGCCAAGGCTATCGCTGCCGCAACGGCCGCGGCTGCGTGGCAACCTTCCAACCGAGCCCCGCGCCTACCGTAGAGCATCCTCTCGTCTCGCTTATAGCCCCTAGTGCCGCCGCTGTCTGCTGAAAGAAGCCAAGAAGAATCGAGACGCCTCACGCACGAGCTCGCCGACGGCCGAGCACGCCGCCGTGACCACCGCGGCGCTATGCTCCTGACTACTGCATGGCCCTAAATTAGCGCCTGCCGAAGTTCCTCGAACCCACGCCGGGTTTTGAGCCGCCCACCCATCGGGAAGTACCGCCGCCGCCAGGCGTGCGGGGTTCAAATTCCGCGAAAGCCAGCGCCAAAACAGCAGGGGAAGAAGGAGAAAGGTGAGCGGCCGCGTGCACCCGGTGCATGTAGACCCGATGGGCGAGAGGAAGGTGGACCAGACCACCATGAGCGATTACTCAAGGTCCATAGACCGCCAAACGGTACATCACCATGGACCCATGAGCTATAGACCACGGGCCCTACCGATCCAATCGTTGACGTGGCTGCAATACCGCGACCGACATGTAGGCGCCCAAGCCCGCCCACTTGATGACGCCATCATGACGCCATGCCTACGCCATCCCTCTAGAGACCCAAGCTGACGTCAAGCAGAGCCAAGTGGACCAACCAGCAGCCGAGCACATGTCACCCCGAGAATATTCCGGCCTTTTTCCTTTTTGAGAATAATCATTAAACTTTGGAAATTCATAACTAATTCATACGAACTCCAAATTTGGTGAACCAAGTCTCAAAATTCATCTAAAATCAAGCTCTATGCATTGGAATCATGGTTGAGTGTATTTGGAGCTTTTCGCAGTTCATTTGATTCTTGTGCTCTCTATAGAATTCGGCTAACGCGACTATACTTGCAAATCGTTCCAGAGTCGGAGGAGGAACACACCGAGTTACGACCAGCGGACTACAACGAGGAACGGGAGACGACCGCTCAAGGTGCCACATTCCACCCATTCCTCGTAGATCCCATTACGCATTACAAATGAGTAGTACCGCTAGTGCTTTAATTCTCATTGCTATCACCCGATTAGGGGTTGCATGGTAGTACTTCTTGATTGCCATTTTCTTGACGCAACCTTCCCCTGCTCACCCGCTGTTAGATTAGACACACGCGCTTGCTATCACGATTACTACTTGATCTCTACTACACTTTATATCTTGATGTGATGTGTGGTGGAAACCGATATATATATATGACTAAGGCACGTGGTGCCAACCTAAACCTGATGGATGGTGAGTGTGCTGTGTGTGTCTTGGGGAGTGGAGGGTGAGGGTTGTGTCGGCCGAAATTGAATATATGACGAAGCTTGAGGCGAGTCTTGCCGTGTGATGTGACCTAGGCATCCTATGAGATAAATACATGTGGCGGGTATATGTGATGTGATGTGATGTGTGAGGTGGGATCCCAGGTGTGAGCCCGTTGAGAGGTGGAGCCTGGGGCCGGGTGCCGTGGTGGCACGTAAAATGGTAAACCCGATGAAGATGTCCGGCTTGGTCAACCCTAAGGACTTACTAGTATCCAGACTCACCGGGAATCCTTTTGCATACCACTCGCTCTCTTGTAATGGGAGAGACGGTTGGACTACTTGGTAGAATGATGCCATTATTTGCTAGGTTGTGAGGTGATAAGGGGTGGGCGGTAGGATGAGAGTTGCCCATACCGTCCTAGACGCTGGTACCGGCTTGGTAGGCCCGTACTATGCTTCCCGCCTCGGCTATGCCCGAGAGGTTATCCGATGTTCCTAGGGGCTGAGTGGTAGGATGGCATCGGTCTATCAAGCAAGCGGACCGGGATGTGCCTAGACAGTGCATTGTCGAGGATGGTTATCTTGTGGGTATGTGAAACCTCTGCAGAGTGTTATGGTTGATCGATCGATACATATGCTGACTTGTCGGCTATGGACCTTTCCTGGGACCTGCTTCACTAGATAGGAGATGAGTCCTTCTTTTCTTCCCCGTGTTGTGAGATAGTGCCGGTCGAGGACCGCTGAGGCAGGCTGAGTGGGAGTTGGCCTGTCGACACGAGTGAGATGAGATGTGGAGGATGAGGTGGATGGGTGGTATGGGATGGATGGATGGATGGATGGATGGTGTGTGTGGATATGGTGTTAAACTTAAATTATATACATACTTATATTATACATGACTGATATTGCATAGGAATCCACAAATTAAATGTAGGTTCTCTTGATATACCCTTATTGCATCCAGTTCCACAAAGCATTGCAAAAGCGTAGGGGTGGAAATGTGGCCAGCATATATCGTCTCGATACTTTGGCACGCAGGTTCCGAGGAGGCTTACAACTCCGGCGGATTCGATGGTTAGGGGTTTTTAAATCGCCGCTACGCTCAAGTCGTTGGATAGAAGTTGCTTCGCACCCTCAAGCTGTTCCAGCTTGATGCTACTGGAATTGCGCTTTGTTGGCGTTGTAATAAGTTATTAAACCTTTCTATTCGCACTCTATTATCGTTGTATGGATTTGAATATCGACCGGAATATGGGTAATATGATTTAAAAAGTCGTATTACACTTCGACCGTGTGGATTTTCCTTCGTGGAAAAAATCGGGTCGCTTCGGCTTGGTATCGAGCCGCATTTGACCCTAGGACGAAACCCTTAGAAATGGACGATAGAAACAGGACAAGATAATCCTCTCTTGGTTATATACCCACCCCGCAACACTTTTTGTTTGCAAGGCTTATCTACTATTGACCAATCTGCTATCCATCACCGTTTGAAATACCGCAATACCTTAGAAATATAGGTGGCCTATAGAACCAACCCCTGACCTTACTCCCTAAAAAGCCACTTTGGAAAGAAGTACTGAACAAGACCCCGTCTGGCCGCAACTCAAGTACCCCGTCCACACCCGTTGGAAACCTAACCAACTTAGGAGCCACTGAACCCTAGCTATATGGGCCACCTATACTAGGCTAGACAACAAGGTTGGAACTACGTACGCCCAAGATCCTACGAAGGACACCCCCCCCGAACAAGATCTAGGACAAAGGAACCTTGCAAAGACCTTAGTTGTGGCCTGTTAGGAGCTAGACTGAACCCTTTTTAGAGAAGAACTCGAGACTTGGCTAGACGTCAACTTGGTACGTATAGTATGCGATCTTTCAACCCCCCTAGCATAGCTGCTAGGGATATCGCTAATGTAGCAAACCTATGTAATGAGTGAATTGGTTCTTAACGCATCTTTATGGGTCTTAATTGCTTCTTTGATTGAGTGTAGGATAGAAAAATATTTTAAATCTGATTAAGCTCCTAATTACTATTAAAATAAAGTTGCAATAATCCATGCCACGTGCACTAAAAATGCTTTTATGGCCATGACGCATGTTCGCGACGTTCTCGCTGCGCCGGAAGGCCGCCGCCATCCATCCCGAACCAGCCATGGGGCGTGGAGCGAATCGCAACCGTGGTCAAGGACGCGGTCGTGGTCGTGGACGAGGACGCGCCGAACACGCCCCACGACCGACCGGGAAGTTGAAGACGTCCGTGAACAAACCCCACCTACCCATGAGATTCCTCATTTGCCCATGAAGTCCCCTCGTTGGAGGAGCACCACCCCCCCACCTCACCTCCGCCGCCACGCTTTGCCGAGGTGATGGCCCAACGTACTCAACTTCCGGCATCGCCGTGGAAGGAGCAAATCGCCGCTATGGAGGTCACCACAACGACTTCCCAATGAAAATTGAGGGATTCATGAAGCTCGGGCCGCCTACTTATGACGGCAGCTCGACCACGATCCACTCGCCGCTAGTGACCGGCTCAAAGAAATGGAGAAGAAACCGGATATGACCACTTGCACTACCGATGAAGAGTGTGTCGCGGGCCGCACGCATCAACTCACAGTGCTGCTGTGCCTGGGTGGGATAGCTACAGTGAAGCGCATGAGGACCCCGCCAACATCTCTTGGGAGGAATTTGTGGAAGCTTTCACAGAGTACCACATCCCGAGGGAGTAATGGAAGCCAAAGTCAAGAGTTCCGCAACATCGAGATGGAGAGAGACAATTGTATGTGAATACACCACCCGCTTCACCAACCTACTTCGCTATGCACCCAACTCTATCAGTCCTCCGAGAAAGAGAAGATCTACTACTACAGAAAGGGTTGGACTCCCGCATCAAGGTGAATCTGGGAGGCACCAAAAGCCACACACCGGCGTGACTGATCGACCGCTCCGGCCCAAATCGAGAAGGATGGCAAGGAGGTCGTAGGAGAGTACAAGGAGAAGAAGCATAAGTATGACCGACCGTACCACAGCTCCGAGCACAAGAGGTACCGCAGTGAGACACCTTCAGCAGGCGTAAATCGCTACAACAAGAATGGTGGATCCTACCACACCGCCACTCCCGCCAGCTCCAGCATCGCTACAACAAGGATCGCTCTACCCAGCCACGCGTCTCCTCATATGAGCACCCCATGCAAGACCAAGTTCCACCAAAAGCCGACAACCGAAGACCCCGCAGACCAACACCCGTAAGCAGTAAGCTTACCACATGCTATGGTTGTGGACAACCGGGCACCGAGTAGCCTATCGCCCTAACAAGGTCGCTACACCCGCTACAAACCATGGAAAGCAAGTTCTGGGTCACATGAACCACAGTGCTCGAAGATCCACCCGTTGGCGCCTCACCCACCTGAACGCAAGGGACGCGCAAGCTACACCAACTCAGGAGTACGGTATGTTCTAGATTACGGCATTAAGCTTATAACTCTTTAAATTCGAGAACAAAGATGTTCATATAAAGCATGTACATGGAAGAGTCTGATCATCAAGCTCGACAACCCTACCTTTGCGAGTATGTTACACTTTTAATCTCGGGACGAGATCCTCGATGAGGGGTAGTACTTTGAACAACCCGAATTTTTCACAAACACAAAAATCTCAACTACAAAATTTTTTCTTAAACAAACCATGTTTGATGATTGCCAATTAGTATTTCCCAACCCTAGCTTAGCATTAAGAGATCCTAAATAGGTCATTCTTATATTCATGCAAGCATTTCATCTCTTATTATCACATATGAATAAGCCCTTGCTTTTTAGTTCTATAAATATAGATAAGTGTATAATGGTAATAGAAACCATATGTGATTTGGTATTTCTTCTTGATTTTATGATGTGCTAAGCATAACTAAATAAAGTTATTAAATATAAATAATTAATGAAGGATCATAAACTATTTAACCTAATAAAACCAACACTACATATGTCTCCTAATAATATAAACATATCTATACTACTATCTAATAATCCCAATATATAAGGGGGATTAACCCTAAGCTTTGACATAGACCATGGTGGAACACCATGAACTCTCTGGACCCCACCATAATCACTAGACCCTAATTACCAGCACCAACCATGTTTAAGCACTAATATATAATAAAACCATAATAGACAAGGAATAAAAAAAGAGAAGAAAAGGAAAGGGAGAAAGCGGTCCAACACGTACCCCAACGGCCCGCCCTCCTCTCCCTTTTCTTTCCAAGACGCCGCATGGGCCGGCCCATCGGGTCCGCGCGGCCCGCCAGGCGGCTTCGTGCACGAGGCGCCCCAAGAGATCCCGCCATCGCCTCGACGCCGACTGACACGGGCCCCGCCGACGGCCCGCACGGAAGCTCCTATTCTTCTTCTTCCCGCGCCGACGCTCCGCCCACACGACAATCGGGCGACGCCACGCGCCAACCGAGCCAGTGGCCTCCCACGCCACGCACGTGACCTCGCCTCTCACCCCATCTGCCGCAAGGGACCCACGGGTCACGCAATCCGCGTGACTCCTTTCACGCCACGGGAACGGCACGCGCCGCGCCCTCGCCCTCCCGTCCCTTCCTTCGATGCCAAGGCAAAATTGGCCGCGGCTGATGCCATTTGGGACCCACGCCAAGACACACCGAAGGCGGCGGGCAACCGCCCCAAAGATCTCCTAGCCGCATGATTGGCCGGGATGCCGCGATCACCGCCCGAACGCCGCCGGGAAGAAGCCGCCCGCCTATAAAAGCCAAGCACCGAGCCCTAGGGTTTCCCAGCCGACGCCATCCGGTGGCACCCACCGCGCCTCGAAGTCGAGAGGAGAGAGGGAGGGGAGCAGCGGGGGAGGAGGAGATCGCCGACCATCGCCGAGCTGCGTCAGAGCCGCCGGAGCCGAGACGACGCTGGACCGCAACGGCGACGGCCGCTTCGCTCACGCTTCATCTCATCCCGCATCGACTGACACGCACCACCACCCATTCCTCACCGCACCGCCGTAGTGCCGCCTGCCTGCTCCAACCATGCCCTTCTCCGGTCATGGCGCTCCACCGCCGGAGGCGTGGAGGCCGGAGCCGATCCGCTCATGGACACGAGCACGAGCACGCGCACGGCCCCCCCCCAAACGAATGGTGCCACGCGCACTGACCCTTTGACTACCATGAGCGCCGCCCGTGGCCGCATCCGCCCATGGCGAGCCACCGCTTCCGGCAAGCCCGGCCCTTCACCACCGTGCGCCCGGTGTTCGGACGATTCGCCGCCACCTTGCATCGCATAGAAGGGCCTTCCTTTCGCCGCCGCACTCCCCGACATAGCCATGACCGTGTAGAGATCGGAACAGGGCGCCCTACCACTCGCCGCATGAGCACCCACTCGCCGGAGCGCCGCCATGGCCGCCAACCATGCCGCTGGTACGCCGCCGTACCGCTTGGTCATCACCGATGAGCGAATAATAGATTCCTGGAGACGCTAATCGACATCATGTCCGCTCAATTAGACCCCGGAGCCCCGCACCTCGCCCATGGCGCCCATGTGCAACGCCGCAAACGGCGCCGGCTGCCGTGGCAACCTTCCAACCGGAGCCCCCCGCACCACCGTGAGCATCCCTCGCGGCCCGCTATAGCCCCCTAGTGCTGCCGCAAGGCTCGGAAAGAAGCCAAGAAGAACCGAGACGCTCCACGCACGAGCTCGTCGACGGCCGAGCACCCCGCCGCCGACCACCGCGGCGCTATGCTCCGGACACCGTTGGCCCTAAATTAGCGGCCCCCCGAGTTCCCCGAACCCACGCTGGTTTTGAGCCGCCCAATTCCATCGGGAAGCACCGCCGCCGCCAGGCGTGCGTCTTGGCTCGTCGCCGCATGAAATAGCGCCACGGCCGAAAAACGTAGGGGGAAGAAAGGAGAAAGGGGGAGCTACCAAGCACCCTGCATGTAGACCAAGGGCGAGAGAGGAAGGTGGACCAGACCACCATGAGCCGGTTCTCATGTCCATAGACCGCCAAACAAATCCACCATGGACCCATGAGCTATAGACCACGGGCCCGGCCCCGATCCAATCGTTGACGTGGCCGCACCACGCATCGACATGTGGCGGCCCAAGCCCGGCCCACTTGATGACGCCATCATGACGTCATGCCTACGCCATCCCTCTAGAGACCCAAGCCGACGTCGGCAGAGCCAAGTGGACCATCCAAAGGCCGACACATGTCACCCCGAGAATATTCCAAATTTTTTTTTTCTTTTTTTCGAATAATCATTAAACTTTGGAAATTCATAACTAATTCATACGAACTCCAAATTTGGTGAACCAAGTCTCAAAATTCATCTAAAATCAAGCTCTATGCATTGGAATCATGGTTGAGTGTATTTGGAGCTTTTCGCAGTTCATTTGATTCTTGTGTTTCTATAGGAGTCGCTAACGCGACTATACTTGTACCGCTTCGAGTCGGAGGAGGAACACACCGAGTACGACCGTGACTACAACGAGGAACCGGGAGACGACCGCTCTGAAGGTGCCACATTCCACCCATTCCTCGTAGATCCCATTACGCATTACAAATGAGTAGTACTTGCTAGTGCTTTAATTCATCATTGCTATCACCCGATTAGGGTTGCATGGTAGTACTTCTTGATTGCCATTTTCTTGACGCAACCCTTCCCCCCCGCTCACCCGGCCGTTAGATTAGACACACGCGCTTGCTATCATGATTACTACTTGATCTCTACTACACTTTATATCTTGATGTGATGTGTGGTGGAAACTGTTATATATATATGACTAAGGCACGTGGTGCCAACCTAAACCTGATGGATGGTGAGTGTGCTGTGTGTGTCTTGGGGGAGTGGAGGGTGAGGGTAGTGTCGACCGAGCTGGAATATATGATGAGCTTGAGGCGAGTCTTGCCGTGTGAAAGGTCCTTGTTTGGTTTTGGTAATTGAGTGACAACTTAGGTGGACTAATTATGCTTATGTGAGATTTGCAGAGATTTAGTCCACAGGTACATGTGTGTGAGCAACTATACCATGGAGGTGGTGTGATGTGTTGCAAGGCTCACACATGTGAAGTTGAAGGAGCTTAATGCATGATACATGACATGGAGTCATGTGGCTAGAGGTGAAGATCAAGACAAGACTTGGCTTGATGGACCGATCGCGCGAGGTGAAGGGCAAGTTGGAGGCTTTGAAGCCGTTGGTACCGAGTGTCGGGAGGCTTGAGCAAGGACTTGGCGCCGATGAACCAAGGCGATGGTGAAGAGCAAGTGAGGTCAAGATCGATGGACCAAAGGCCACGTGATGATATGAAGTGGATCATATCATTCATGTGCATGTCGGTGCATGTGTTGCATCGGCATTGGAGGAGATGGAATGGAAAGCGCAAAGGCAAAGGTATAACCTAGGGCGTTTCCATTTCACCGGTCATAGGTGTGTAGAGAAGTTGATGACCGGATTTAGGATAGATGGCCGTATTATCAAGAGGGGGGCAAACTTGTTTGCATATCGGTCATCTAGTGCCACTTGAGCGATCTAACTTTGCATTGTGTTGCTAGGATCGAGTGGCGTGGCAAGTTGAGTGCCTAACCCTTTTGAAAATGTTTGTGAAAATGCTAACACACTTGCACATGGTGTTGTACACTTGGTGGTGTTGGCACATTTGCAAAAAGGGTGATGTTTGCCGGGTTGAGAGGGGTTTGGGATCCTCTCTCCCTCCCGCCGAAGCTTGTGAGGCGGATTCGGGCGCTCGGGAAAGTGAAGTGCTCATTTTCTATTGCGCCGAAGGCCGGAAGTGGAGGCGAAAGTCGTCGGAGTGTTTCTCGCCGAGAAACACTCGACCGACGCCGGTCCAGGGGGACCGGACGCGCCCGGTCAAGTGTGCGCGTCCCGGGCGTTGGGGTGACCGGACGCCGGGCGACGACGCCCCGGTGCCGCGTCCGGCCGGGCGTGCATACAAAGCGAGGCGCCGGGCGAAGGGAGGACCGACGCCGGGAGTCCGGTTAGATCGACGGACGCTGCCCGGCCGGAAAAACCAGTTTTGGAGCTTTTCGAAGTTGTGACCGACGCCGGGCGCCAGCGCGCCCGGTGGTTGCAGCGGACGCCCCCGTCACGGTGGCGTGGCGCGCGCGCGAGGTAGCCGCTGCGCCCAACGGCTAGTTCGAATGGCGAGGGACACGTGGCGGTGCGGGGAGTGACCGGGACGCTACGACCGACGCCGCGTCCGTCCGTCACTTGGTGCGCGTCCGGTCGGTGCCCGACCAGGTTTCGTGGCAACGGCTCTTTTAGCCCTTGGGGCTATAAGAGGTTGCCTTGGCCGGCCTTGGCTGGTGGCTGAGCACATTGGGGACTTTGTGTCCTTGCTTGGTGGTGCTTGAGAGCCCTCTAACTCACTAGAGCTTGTAGTGATTGCATCCAAGAGTGAGTTAGTGATTCTAGTGCATTGCATTGAGAGATTGCAAGGTGTGGCACTAGGTGTTCGAGTTGCAAGCCGGTGGTGCTTATTACTCTTGGAGGTTGCCACCTCCTAGACGGCTTGGAGGCTTGTGGGCATCGTGTAGCACACTCGGAGATTGAGTGGTGCTCCGATTGCTAGTCACGTGGAGTGACATTGTGAGGGGGATTGTGCTCACCCCGCGGGGATCGCGAAGAGCAACTCTAGTAGAGCGTGTCATTGAGTTACCATCACTTGGGTAGTTGCTTGGGGCGGCCGTGGAGGTCTAGGCATTGGATGCCTATTAGCTCCCGCAACACGAAGTGAGTGGTCGACACAACGGGGGACTAGCTTGGTGGCAACCAAGTGAACCTCGGTGAAAAATCGACGTGTCAACTTGTCTACTCTTCGCGTCGGTTTGCATTCACTAGCTAGTATTTTCTTGTTCATTACTTATGCTAGTGAGTAGTGGTTGCTCTTGTGTAGCTAGTTTGCTTGTGTAGCTTGCTAGTTACCTTCTTAGCTTGTGTGGCTTAGAAGTAGCGGTTGCGTGGCTAGTTGGCTTGTGTAGCCTTGCTAGTCACATTGCTTAGTTTGTGTAGCTAAGCAATTGAGCTCACTAGTTAGGCTTGTGTAGCCGTGCTAGTGAGAACTACTAGTGTGCTTAGGCCTTGTGCGCTTTGCTCACTAGTATGTGTAGGTGCTCCTCGGTTTGATTGAGTACTAGTTGCTTAGGTTTGTGTGACCTTGCAACCTAGTATTGGATAGGCGAGCACTACCTAGTCTTGCACCTTAGTGACTTAGTTAGAATCTTTGAAAGGTGCTTAGATAGAGGGGTGTAGTCCTTGTTAGACCGATAGTTTTAATTCCGCTGCGATTAGATTTTAGAAAGGACTATTCACCCCCCCTCTAGTCCGCCATCTCGTCCCTTCACGTGGTATCAGAGCCCGGTCTCTCATTTGTGGTCTTCACCGACCCGAGAGGATGGCGACTAGTTGGTTAGATGATGTTTGCCACACGCACATTTTTGATGGCATAGACTTTGCACGGTGGAAACACCATATGCTTGATCATTTACGTGCAAAGGGTCCCAAGGCGTGGTGGATCATTGTTGTAGGCTTTTCTCGGGATGCTTTGGATGAGAGCAATCTCACCCAAGCTCAAGAGGATTGCTTTTGAACTTGATTCACGCGCTTTTACTATTTGACATGTGCTTTGCATGAAGATATTTACAGGCGCGTGTGGGACATTGAGAGTGCTCATGGTGTATGGGAGGCACTCCAAGCCCTCTATGGTGATGACTCCACAATTGATGATGGCAAATTTAAGGTGGAGGTTGATCACAAGGAGGATGAGCATGAGGGTGTTGAGCATCTTCACAACTTGGTGGTTGTGGAAGGTTGCCCCACCTCATGGTCAAGTGATGATGATGATGATTCTACCACAAGATCACTTGACAAGAATGATGATGATGCCACAAGTGATGCAAGTGATGATTCTACTTCGAGCGCATGGATGGTGATGATGGCTATGAGAGTGATGTCTCCACAAGCTCACCAACTACACCACATTGCTTCATGTCACACGGTGACACCAAGGTATCAATGGCTAATGTGGTAGTTGATTGTGATGATCCAAGTGTTGAGCTTGTTTGTAGACTCACCAAGGCTTTAGAAAATGAGATGGCTAAAACAAAGAAATTACAAAATGAAAACTCATTTCTAAAGACCACATGTGAACAAGCAGAGCATCTACTTTATGTCACTACTTGTTCACATGAGGAACTAAAATTGCATCATGAAGAGCTTATTGTTGATCATAACAACTTGATGCAAGACCATGCTTTTCTCACTAAAAGGCTTTCTAATAAAGAAATCAAAACTAGTGAGAGCTCATCATTTGGGTCAAATGATCAATCACATATTGCTACTAACCCATGTGATGTAGGCAAGAAGCATGTATCCACCTCTTATGATGATTTACTTGCTATGCCATGTTCTTCAAATATAGATGCTTGTTCTTCCTCTATGTCTTGTGGGACTAACCTTTTGAAGGAGAACAATGAGCTTAATGATCAAGTAAAGAAGTTGAGCAATAAGTTAGAGAGGTGCTACAACTCTCAAGTCACCTTTGAGCATATGTTGAAGACTCAAAGAACCTATGGTGACATGAGTGGTCTCGGTTTCAACAATAAGAAAATCAACAAACCGAGATTCCAAGATGACAAGAGTGGCATTCACTTCAACAAGAGCAAGATCAAAGGCAAGAGATGGGGCAAGAGAAAGTTTGAAAGAGAAATGAAGAAGCTAGAAGAAAAGAAGCTCTCTCATTTCTTGTGCTTCATATGCCAAGAAGTGGGGCATCTAGCAAAGGCTTGCCCAAACAAAGAAAAGCTCAAATTGAAGAAGGAAGAGGAGAGGCTCAAGCATGTCAAGTGCTTCAAGTGCCGCACTTGGGGTCATCTCACCTCAATGTGCCCAACCAAGCAATTGGTGAAGCAACAAGAGAAGCCTCAACCAAAGCCACAAGTTGAGACACCCCCCAGCTCAAGTCAAGATCAACCATGAAGATGGTGACTTGAAGATGAAGAAAAGAACAAGAAGGGGTGGACAAGCAAGAAGGCATCAAACTCCAAATCAAGATGCCAAGATGATGAGCAAGAATCAAGAGAAGAATGATTTGGCTCACATCAAGTGCCATGCATGTGGAGATATGGGTCACTTTGCCTCGAAGTGTCCCAACAAGCTTGGGAAGAAGGCTCAAGCAAACCACAAGAGGGCAAGGCAATGAGAAGCACAACTTGAGCAAGGAAGAAAAGGCTCAAGCCAAGAAGAAGTGCTACTCATGCCGGGAAAGGGGACACATGGCTTATTCATGTCCCCTAGGTGAGACTCCTAAGCCTATTTCAATTGATGCAAATACTATTCTTAGGAAGGATGACAATGGTACCTCCTTGGTTGCTATTGCAAAACATCCCGCTATCCATACTAAGGCATTGCCTAAGTATGTTACTCCTAACTTGAGAGGACCCAAACAAGTTTGGGTACCATCAAAAAGTGGATGATTGTTTGTAGGTACCATGGCATTGGAGACTTGATTCAATTGGTATTCATGATGATCATTGATTGATTGAGTCAAGTATTGAAGCCTAGTGCTATTCTATCCCAATGCCAAGCCAAATGAAGTGAAGTCCAAGTGCTATAACATACAAGTGCAATTCTCAAGTTGTGGTAATCCAATTGGTTTATTTGATAGCTTGCAATATTTAAATTAGAACTTGCTAATATATGATCATGAGCTTGCAAAGGTATATCTCTTGTTGATCATATTTCATTTGGGTGCATATGAGTTGATTGAATTGGATATATATGCATATGTTGCTTGCTATGAGATGATTGAATGGATTCATGCTTAGTAATCAAGTTTGGATTAGTTTGGTTGGATATGTTCATGAGACTTTATTTAATAAGTGGTTTGAATAGATATATGTCTTGTGAGGATGTTCAAACAAGTTGATTTCAAGATTGATTCACATTTGATGAAGTCTAGCTTATTGTGCCAAATTTATCCAAAATTGAAAATCTGAGCTAGCTGTGATCAAGTCTGAGTTTGATGGACTAAATCTATTTGGATTAGCTTGAGAATTGGTGTGCATGCTCTACATTTATGATAGTTGTTGCTGTTCAAATTTCATGAGAATTGGACAAGAAATACTTTAGTTTTGGAGTAGATCTTGTCAGCTATAGTGCAGCAGTTTTCAGCATGTACCCACTGAGAAAGATTTGAAATCTGGTAGCAATCTAGAAGTCCAATGAAGCTCAAATTTTTATGAGTGATAAATGACTTAGTGAAGCACATCTCCACCAAATTTCATGGTTATTGGAATCGTACATCATGAGATATGAATTATTCTTTGAAGTGTACAGAATCTGCCAGAAAAGTGATAAACATTGGATTGATCAAAAGTCACTTCTATTTGAAGGGCCCTTAAGTTGGAATCATGTTTACAATTGGTTGAGGGACCTATGTTTGGTTTTGGATGGACCTAGAGGCATGACAAGCAATGAGTACAAGTGATTGGACTGTGGAAGTGTGTTTGACACACAATTTGGTACTCAAATTGGATTGAAAATCAAGACCAAGCACAAGATCAAGATGGTTTTAAGCTCTAGTAATGATTTGAGATCATTAGATAGAAAGAAAAGGACTTAAACAAATAGAAAGAAAAGGACTTAAAGAGAAATTCAAGGATATTCATCATGTTAAGTCCAAGGATCAATCTATCAAAGGCAATTCAAGTGAGTATCAAGAATGGACTTTAGAGAAAGGTCACTTCTCCCTTTAGTAGGGGCTTGCTGCCTTGTGTAGGTAAACCAAGTGTGGTACTTGGAAGGCTAACATGGAAGTGATGATCTAAAGGACATTTGAGATGCTTAGTTGAAGCGAATCAAAAGGGTTGATTAAGAGAAGCAAGCAACACCCAAAATTGAGAGCAATTCAAAGTGGTATTAACATTTAGCATCATGATCTAATATACAAATGGATATCAATCTAATTGTCACAAGCAAGCAAAGATCAAAAGAAGCAAGCCAACCACAACAAGAGAGTGCACTTAATCATATGGGTGAAGAATGGAATTCATTGTTGATAAATTGGTCTTCACCAAGCTTTGAAATGGACTTCACATCACCTTTGCGGAGCTAAAATTGACTATCCTCTACTCCAACAAAGCAAAGGTGAAATTGGTTGTCATATGCATACATACTTGCTAAGGACTTGTTTAGTGCATATAGACACACCTAGTGAGCATTCATGAAAAATCAAATGATTTTAAGTTCATATCATGCCACTATTGCTTGTATGTCTTGAATTGATCTAGTGGCTAATTATGACTTGTTCATGAGCGTGTAAACCCAAGTGTTTGATCTAGCTAGATGAGCATAAAAGGATCTAATTCAATATTGACAAAATAACCATTGAAAGATGTGTGAAGAAGCTTGTCATTGGTTCAAACCGAGTTAGATTACTTATGCAACTTTGCTAGTTTGAACTAAAAGAGAAGGAAGCTCATAGAAACAATCTAGTTCAAGAAATAGAAGACACCAATATAAATGGATATCAAGTTCAACATTTATAAGTGGTATCTAGACTCATCATTCATGCAAGTGGTATACACATGGTGTCATATTCCTACACGTGATATCTTCTACATATGTGCTATATCAAGTGGTTACAAGCGATGTCTAGATCAAGCATTCAAGTGATATCCTACAATTCAAGTGATCCTCAACCTTAAGTGATCAATTCAAGCAAAGCTACCCTCAAGAGCTCAAGTGTCAAGTGGGTGACCATACAACAAAAGGAGAAGTCCTACAAGTGATGTCATCCCAATAGTGTCCATCAAAAATGCAAGATTCATGTGTCAACCATCTACACCCCAAGTATAACCCTTTATCAAGAAGAAGCACACCCTTTTATGGTCATTGATGACAAAGGGGGAGAAGTTGTGGACAAAGATATGTGCAAGGACATAGGGGGAGAGGTTTGGACATAGATGCAAGATTGGACATGGATATGACCAAGAGGGAGCAAGATTGAAGAATGCAAGGGGATCAAAATTCTTGAACAAGAGAAGCACACAAGTAGGGGGAGCAAGCTCATGAATACTTGTTTGATGCATTTGATTGTGCATTACATTTGCTTGCTTGCATTGCACTTATCTTATATTCCTATATGCTTGTGTGCAAGTGATTGCTAGAACTAAGACTTGGATGATGTTTTATATCATGTGGTTTTTAGAGCCTAGTCTTAGTATAGCAAGTGTTAACTAGAACCTTGATTATAATGTTGATCTCACGTGGTATCTAGTTTCACTTATTTCTAGCAAGGATTGATGCTAAGGATGTTGAAAAAAATGGTATACACGCTACAAAGGTTTATTCTCTATCTTGTATACCTTAGCATCATTTAGTAGTGGTAACGCTCCCACAAATTCCATATTTATGCATGTGTGCAAGCTTGAAACCAAACCATTTGAGCACACATGTAGGGGGAGTTAACACTACCAAATTGATTTTATGATGCTTATCCAAATCATAGACATAGAGCTTAAATGTTGGATAAGTGGCATAAAATCTAAAATGCTTAATTTCCATATCTTTGTAGAGTTGTCATCAATTACCAAAAAGGGGGAGATTGAAAGGTCCTTGTTTGGTTTTGGTAATTGAGTGACAACTTAGGTGGACTAATTATGCTTATGTGAGATTTGCGAGATTTAGTCCACAGTACATGTGTGTGAGCAACTATACCATGGAGGTGGTGTGATGTGTTGCAAGGCTCACACATGTGAAGTTGAAGGAGCTTAATGCATGATACATGACATGGAGTCATGTGGCTAGAGGTGAAGATCAAGACAAGACTTGGCTTGATGGACCGATCGCGCGAGGTGAAGGGCAAGTTGGAGGCTTTGAAGCCGTTGGTACCGAGTGTCGGGAGGCTTGAGCAAGGACTTGGCGCCGATGAACCAAGGCGATGGTGAAGAGCAAGTGAGGTCAAGATCGATGGACCAAAGGCCACGTGATGATATGAAGTGGATCATATCATTCATGTGCATGTCGGTGCATGTGTTGCATCGGCATTGGAGGAGATGGAATGGAAAGCGCAAGGCAAAGGTATAACCTAGGGCGTTTCCATTTCACCGGTCATAGGTGTGTAGAGAAGTTGATGACCGGATTTAGGATAGATGGCCGTACTATCAAGAGGGGCAAACTTGTTTGCATATCGGTCATCTAGTGCCACTTGAGCGATCTAACTTTGCATTGTGTTGCTAGGATCGAGTGGCGTGGCAAGTTGAGTGCCTAACCCTTTGAAAATGTTTGTGAAAATGCTAACACACTTGCACATGGTGTTGTACACTTGGTGGTGTTGGCACATTTGCGAAAAGGGTGATGTTTGCCGGGTTGAGAGGGGTTTGGGATCCTCTCTCCCTCCCGCCGAGCTTGCGAGGCGGGATTCGGCGCTTTCGGGAAAGTGAAGTGCTCATTTTCTATTGCGCCGAAGGCCGGAAGTGGAGGCGAAGTCGTCGGAGTGTTTCTCGCTGAGAAACACTCGACCGGACGCTGGTCCAGGAGGGACCGGACGCGTCCGGTCAAGTGTGCGCTGGCCCGGGGCGCTTTCGGTTGTCACCGACGCCGGCGACCGACGATCCGTGCCGCGTCCGGCCGGGCGTGCACAAAGCGAGGCGCGCAGCGAGCCGAGGACCGGACGCCGGGGAGTCCGGTTACAGACGGACCGGACGCTGTCCCCGGCCGGAAAAATCAGTTTTGGAGTTTTTCGAAGTTGTGACCGACGCCGGGCGCGATGCTGGCCCGTTGGTTGCAGCGACGCGTCCGGCCACGGTGGCGTGGCGCGCGCGAAGTTAGCCGCTGCGCGCCAACGGCTAGTTTCAAAAGGCGAGGGACACGTGGCGGCCGCGGGAGTGACGGACGCTACGACGGACGCGTCCCGGTCGCCACTTGGTGCGCGCCCCGTCCGCCTGCCCGACCAGTTTCGTGGCAACGGCTCTTTAGCCCTTGGGGCTATAAGAGGTTGCCTTGGCCGGCCTTGGCTGGTGGCTGAGCACATTGGGGACTTTGTGTCCTTGCTTGGTGGTGCTTGAGAGCCCTCTAACTCACTAGAGCTTGTAGTGATTGCATCCAAGAGTGAGTTAGTGATTCTAGTGCATTGCATTGAGAGATTGCAAGGTGTGGCACTAGGTGTTCGAGTTGCAAGCCGGTGGTGCTTATTACTCTTGGAGGTTGCCACCTCCTAGACGGCTTGGAGGCTTGTGGGCATCGTGTAGCACACTCGGAGATTGAGTGGTGCTCCGATTGCTAGTCACGTGGAGTGACATTGTGAGGGGGATTGTGCTCACCCCGCGGGGATCGCGAAGAGCAACTCTAGTAGAGCGTGTCATTGAGTTACCATCACTTGGGTAGTTGCTTGGGGCGGCCGTGGAGGTCTAGGCATTGGATGCCTATTAGCTCCCGCAACACGAAGTGAGTGGTCGACACAACGGGGACTAGCTTGGTGGCAACCAAGTGAACCTCGGTGAAAAATCGACGTGTCAACTTGTCTACTCTTCGCGTCGGTTTGCATTCACTAGCTAGTATTTTCTTGTTCATTACTTATGCTAGTGAGTAGTGGTTGCTCTTGTGTAGCTAGTTTGCTTGTGTAGCTTGCTAGTTACCTTCTTAGCTTGTGTGGCTTAGAAGTAGCGGTTGCGTGGCTAGTTGGCTTGTGTAGCCTTGCTAGTCACATTGCTTAGTTTGTGTAGCTAAGCAATTGAGCTCACTAGTTAGGCTTGTGTAGCCGTGCTAGTGAGAACTACTAGTGTGCTTAGGCCTTGTGCGCTTTGCTCACTAGTATGTGTAGGTGCTCCTCGGTTTGATTGAGTACTAGTTGCTTAGGTTTGTGTGACCTTGCAACCTAGTATTGATAGGCGAGCACTACCTAGTCTTGCACCTTAGTGACTTAGTTAGAATCTTTGAAAGGTGCTTAGATAGAGGGGTGTAGTCCTTGTTAGACCGATAGTTTTAATTCCGCTGCGATTAGATTTTAGAAAGGACTATTCACCCCCCCTCTAGTCCGCCATCTCGTCCCTTCACCGTGTGATGTGACCTAGGCATCCTATGAGATAAATACCTGTGGCGGGTATATGTGATGTGATGTGATGTGTGAGGTGGGATCCTGGGTGTGAGCCTGTTGAGAGGTGGAGCCCAGGACGGGGTGCTGTGGTGGCACGTAAAATGGTAAACCCGATGAAGATGTCCGGCTTGGTCAACCCTAAGGACTTACTAGTATCCGCACTCACCGGAATCCTTTGCATACCACTCGCTCTCTTGTAATGGGAGAGACGGTTGGACTACTTGGTAGAATGATGCCATTACTGCTAGGTTGTGAGGTGATAAGGGTGGGCGGTAGGATGAGAGTTGCCCATACCGTCCCTAGACGCCGGTGGTACCGCTTGGTAGGCCCGGTACTATGCTTCCCAGTCCTCAGCTATGCCCGAGAGGTTATCCGGATGTTCCTAGGGGCTGAGTGGTAGGATGGCATCGCCTATCAAGCAAGCAACCGGGATGTGCCTAGACAAAGGCATTGTCGAGGATGGTTATCTTGTGGGTATGTGAAACCTCTCGCAGAGTGTTATGGTTGATCGATCGATACATATGCCGACTTGTCGGCTATGGACCTTTCCCCGGGACCTGCTTCACTAGATAGGAGATGAGTCCTTCTTTTCTTCCCCCGTGTTGTGAGATAGTGCCGGGCCGAGGACCGCCGAGGCAAAATGAGTGGGGTTGGCCCGTGTCGACACGAGTGAGATGAGATGTGGAGGATGAGGTGGATGGGTGGTATGGGATGGATGGATGGATGGATGGATGGTGTGTGTGGATATGGTGTTAAACTTAAATTATATACATACTTATATTATACATGACTGATATTGCATAGGAATCCACGGCCAAATGTAGGTTCTCTTGATATACCCTTATTGCATCCAGTTCCACAAAGCATTGCAAAGCGTAGGGTGGAAATGTGGCCGCATATATCGCATCGATACTTTGGCACGCAGTTCCGAGGAGGCTTACAACTCCGGCGGATTCGATGGTTAGGGGTTTCGCCGCTACGCCAAGTCGTTGGATAGAAGTTGCTTCTGCACCCTCAAGCTGTTCCAGTTGATGCTACTCTGTGAATTGCGCCTGTTGGCGTTGTAATAAGTTATTAAACCTTTCTATTCGCACTCTATTATCGTTGTATGGATTTGAATATCGACTGGAATATGGGTAATATGATTTAAAAAGTCGTATTACACTTCGACTGTGTGGATTTTCCCTTCGTGGAAAAATCGGGTCGTTTCACCCAACCCCCAACCCCTATAGCGGGGATGTTAATCTAACTAGGGAAGAGTGCATACAACCCTCCCGGAGCCTCTCCACTGGGGGGATTTACTTGGGGACGGCCCGTGGCCCACCAACCCACCCCCCAACCCCTATAGGGGGGATGTATATATAACTAGGGAAGAATGCATACAACCCTCCCGGAGCCTCTCCACTGGGGGGATTTACTCGGGGACGGCCCGTGGTCCACCAACCCACCCCCCAACCCCTATAGGGGGATGTTTATATAACTAGGGAAGAGTGTATACAACCCTCTCGGAGCCTCTCCACTGGGGGAGATTTATTCGAGGACGGCCCGTGGCCCGCCAACCCATCCCCCAACCCAGTAGGGGGGATGTTCATATAACTAGGGAAGAGTGCATACAACCCTCCCAGAGCCTCTCCACTGTGGGATTTATTCGAGGACGGCCCGTGGCCCACCAACCCACCCCCCAACCCCTATAGGGGGATGTTTATATAACTAGGGAAGATTGCATACAACCCTCCCGGAGCCTCTCCACTGGGGGGATTTAGTCGGGGATGGCCCGTGGGCCACCAACCCACCCCCAACCACTATAGGGGGATGTTTATATAACTAGGGAAGACTGCATACAACCCTCCCGGAGCCTCCCCCACCGGGGGAGACTTACTCGGGGGACGGCCCACGGCCCACCAGCCCCACCCCCCAAACCCCTATAGGGGGGGGATGTTTATATAACTAGGGAAGAGTGCATACAACCCTCCCGGAGCCTCTCCACTAGGGGGATTTAATCGGGGACAGCCCGTGGCCCACCAACCCACCCCCCAACCCCTATAGGGGGGATGTTTATATAACTTGGGATGAGTGCATACAACCCTTCCGGAGCCTCTCCATTGGGGGGATTTAGTCGGGGACGGCCCGTGGCCCACCAACCCACCCCCCAACCCCTATAGGGGATGTTTATATAACTAGGGAAGACTGCATACAACCCTCCCGGAGCCTCTCCACTGGGGGAGATTTACTCGGGGACGGCCCGTGGCCCACCAACCCATCCCCCAACCCCTATAGGAGGATGTTTTTATAACTAGGGAAGAGTGCACACAACCCTCCCGGAGCCTCTCCACTAGGGGGGATTTACTTGGGGACGGCCTGTGGCCTACCAACCCACCCCCAACCCCTATAGGGGGATGTTTATATAACTAGGGAAGACTGCATACAACCCTCCCGGAGCCTCTCCGCTGGGGGGATTTACTTGGGGACGGCCCGTGGCCCACCAACCCACCCCCCAACCCCTATAGGGGGGATGTTTATATAACTAGGGAGGACTACATACAACCCTCCCGGAGCCTCCCCACTGGGGGAGACTTACTCGGGGACGGCCCACGGCCCACCAGCCCACCCCCCAACCCCTATAGGGGGATGTTTATATAACTAGGGAAGAGTGCATACAACCCTCCCGGAGCCTCTCCACTGGGGGGATTTATTCGGGGACAGCCCGTGGCCCACCAACCCACCCCCCAACCCCTATAGGGGGGATGTTTATATAACTTGGGATGAGTGCATACAACCCTCCCGGAGCCTCTCCATTGGGGAGATTTAGTCGGGGACGGCCCGTGGCCCACCAACCCACCCCCCAACCCCTATAGGGGATGTTTATATAACTAGGGAAGAGTGCATACATCCCTCCCGGAGCCTCAACACTGGGGATTTAGTCGAGGACGGCCAGTGGCCCACCAACCCACCCCCCAACCCCTATAGGGGGATGTTTATATAACTAGGGAAGACTGCATACAACCCTCCCGGAGCCTCTCCGCTGGGGGGATTTACTCGGGGACGGCCCGTGGCCCACCAACCCAACCCCCAACCCCTATAGCGGGATGTTAATCTAACTTGGGAAGAGTGCATACAACCCTTCCTGAGCCTCCACACGGGGGATTTACTCGGGGACGGCCCGTGGCCCACCAACCCACCCCCCAACCCCTATAGGGGGGATGTATATATAACTAGGGAAGAATGCATACAACCCTCCCGGAGCCTCTCCACTGGGGGGATTTACTCGGGGACGGCCCGTGGTCCACCAACCCACCCCCCAACCCCTATAGGGGGATGTTTATATAACTAGGGAAGAGTGTATACAACCCTCTCGGAGCCTCTCCACTGGGGGAGATTTATTCGAGGACGGCCCGTGGCCCGCCAACCCATCCCCCAACCCAGTAGGGGGATGTTCATATAACTAGGGAAGAGTGCATACAACCCTCCCAGAGCCTCTCCACTGTGGGATTTATTCGGGGACGGCCCGTGGCCCACCAACCCACCCCCAACCACTATAGGGGGATGTTTATATAACTAGGGAAGACTGCATACAACCCTCCCGGAGCCTCCCCACTGGGGGAGACTTACTCGGGGACGGCCCACGGCCCACCAGCCCACCCCCCAACCCCTATAGGGGGGATGTTTATATAACTAGGGAAGAGTGCATACAACCCTCCCGGAGCCTCTCCACTAGGGGGATTTATTCGGGGACAGCCCGTGGCCCACCAACCCACCCCCCAACCCCTATAGGGGGATGTTTATATAACTTGGGATGAGTGCATACAACCCTTCCGGAGCCTCTCCATTGGGGGGATTTAGTCGGGGACGGCCCGTGGCCCACCAACCCACCCCCCAACCCCTATAGGGGGATGTTTATATAACTAGGGAAGACTGCATACAACCCTCCCGGAGCCTCTCCACTGGGGGAGATTTACTCGGGGACGGCCCGTGGCCCACCAACCCATCCCCCAACCCCTATAGGAGGATGTTTTTATAACTAGGGAAGATTGCATACAACCCTCCCGGAGCCTCTCCACTGGGGGGATTTAGTCGGGGATGGCCCGTGGGCCACCAACCCACCCCCAACCACTATAGGGGGATGTTTATAACTAGGGACGAGTGTATACAACCTCCCGGAGCCTCTCCACTGGGGGGATTTAGTCGGGGACGGCCCGTGGCCCACCAACCCACCCCCCAACCCCAATAGGGGGATGTTTATATAACTAGGGAAGACTGCATACAACCCCCCCGGAGCCTCTCCACTAGGGGGATTTACTCGGGGACGGCCCGTGGCCCACCAACCCACCCCAAACCCCTATAGGGGGGATGCTTATATAACTAGGGAAGAGTGCATACAACCCTCCCAGAGCCTCTCCATTGGGGGGATTTACTCGGGGACGGCCCGTGGCCCACCAACCCAGCCCCAACCCCTATAGGGGGGATGTTTATATAACTAGGGAAGAGTGCATACAACCCTCCCGGAGCCTCTCCACTGGGGGATTTACTCGGGGACGACCCGTGGCCCACCAACCCACCCCCCAACCCCTATAGGGGGGATGTTTATATAACTAGGGAAGACTGCATACAACCCTCCCGGAGCCTCTCCGCTGGGGGGATTTACTCGGGGACGGCCCGTGGCCCACCAACCCACCCCCCAACCCCTATAGGGAGGATGTTTATATAACTAGGGAAGACTACATACAACCCTCCCGGAGCCTCCCCACTAGGGGAGATTTACTCGGGGACGGCCCGTGGCCCACCAACCCACCCCCAACCCCTATAGGGGGGATGTTTATATAACTAGGGAAGACTACATACAACCCTCCCGGAGCCTCCCCACTAGGGGAGATTTACTCGGGGACAGCCCGCGGCCCACCAGCCCACCCCCCAACCCCTATAGGGGGGATGTTTATATAACTAGGGAAGAGTGCATAAACCCTCCCGGAGCCTCTCCACTGGGGGGATTTATTCGGGGACAGCCCGTGGCCCACCAACCCACCCCCCAACCCCTATAGGGGGATGTTTATATAACTAGGGAAGAGTGCATACGACCCTCCCTGAGCCTCCACCGGGGGGGATTTAGTCGGGGGGGGCCCGTGGCCCACCAACCCACCCCCCAACCCCTATAGGGGGATGTTTATATAACTAGGGAAGAGTGCATACATCCCTCCCGGAGCCTTAACACTGGGGATTTAGTCGGGGACGGCCCGTGGCCCACCAACCCACCCCCAACCCCTATAGGGGGATGTTCATATACCTAGGGAAGACTGCATACAACCCTCCCCGCAGCCTCTCCGGGGGGGGGATTTACTCGAGGGGACGCCCCGTGGCCCACCAACCCACCCCCAACCCCTATAGGGGGGATGCTTATATAACTAGGGAAGAGTGCATACAACCCTCCCAGAGCCTCTCCACTAGGGGGGGATTTACTCGGGGACGGCCCGTGGCCCACCAACCTACCCCCAACCCCTATAGGGGGGATGTTTATATAGCTAGGGAAGACTGCATACAACCCTCCCGGAGCCTCTCCACTGGGGGAGATTTACTCGGGGACGGCCCGTGGCCCACCAACCCATCCCCCAACCCCTATAGGAGGATGTTTATATAACTAGGGAAGACTGCATACAACCCTCCTTGAGCCTCTCCACTGGGGGATTTATTCGGGGACGGCCCGTGGCTCACCAAACCGCCCCCCAACCCCAATAGGGGGATGTTTATATAACTAGGGAAGAGTGCATACAACCCTCCCTGAGCCTTAACACCGGGATTTAGTCGGGGGCGGCCCGTGGCCCACCAACCCACCCCCCCCAACCCCTATAGGGGATGTTCATATACCTAGGGAAGACTGCATACAACCCTCCCCCAGCCTCTCCACCGGGGGAGATTTACTTCGGGACGGCCCGCGGCCCACCAACCCATCCCCCAACCCCTATAGGAGGATGTTTATATAACTAGGGAAGACTGCATACAACCCTCCTTGAGCCTCTCCACGGGGGATTTATTCGGGACGGCCCGTGGCCCACCAAACCGCCCCCAACCCCAATAGGGGGATGTTTATATAACTAGGGAAGAGTGCATACAACCCTCCCTGAGCCTTAACACCGGGGATTTAGTCGGGGGGCGGCCCGTGGCCCACCAACCCACCCCCAACCCCTATAGGGGGATGTTTATATAACTAGGGAAGACTACATACAACCCTCCCTGAGCCTCCCCACTAGGGGAGATTTACTCGGGGACAGCCCGCCGCCCCCACCCCCCCCCCAACCCCTATAGGGGGATGTTTATATAACTAGGGAAGAGTGCATAAACCCTCCCGGAGCCTCTCCACCGGGGGATTTATTCGGGGGACGGCCCGTGGCCCACCAACCCACCCCCCCCCAACCCCTATAGGGGGGATGTTTATATAACTAGGGAAGAGTGCATACGACCCTCCCGGAGCCTCTCCCACCGGGGGATTTAGTCGGGGGGACGGCCCGTGGCCCACCAACCCACCCCCCCAACCCCTATGGGGGATGTTTATATAACTAGGGAAGAGTGCATACATCCCTCCCGGAGCCTTAACACTGGGGATTTAGTCGGGGACGGCCCGTGGCCCACCAACCCACCCCCAACCCCTATAGGGGGGATGTTCATATACCTAGGGAAGACTGCATACAACCCTCCCCGCAGCCTCTCCGGGGGATTTACTCGGGGGGCGGCCCGTGGCCCACCAACCCACCCCCCAACCCCTATAGGGGGATGCTTATATAACTAGGGAAGAGTGCATACAACCCTCCCGCAGCCTCTCCACTTTGGGGGGGGGATTTACTCGGGACGGCCCGTGGCCCACCAACCTACCCCCAACCCCTATAGGGGGATGTTTATATAGCTAGGGAAGACTGCATACAACCCTCCCGGAGCCTCTCCACCGGGGAGATTTACTCGGGGGCGGCCCGTGGCCCACCAACCCATCCCCCCAACCCCTATAGGAGGATGTTTATATAACTAGGGAAGACTGCATACAACCCTCCTTGAGCCTCTCCCATTGGGGGATTTATTCGGGGACGGCCCGTGGCCCACCAAACCGCCCCCCAACCCCAATAGGGGGATGTTTATATAACTAGGGAAGAGTGCATACAACCCTCCCGGAGCCTTAACACTGGGGATTTAGTCGGGGACGGCCCGTGGCCCACCAACCCACCCCCCCAACCCCTATAGGGGGGATGTTCATATACCTAGGGAAGACTGCATACAACCCTCCCGGAGCCTCTCCACTGGGGAGATTTACTCGGGGACGGCCCGTGGCCCACCAACCCATCCCCCCCAACCCCTATAGGGGGATGTTTATATAACTAGGGAAGACTGCATACAACCCTCCTTGAGCCTCTCCACTGGGGGATTTATTCGGGGACGGCCCGTGGCCCCCCAAACCGCCCCCCAACCCCAATAGGGGGGATGTTTATATAACTAGGGAAGAGTGCATACAACCCTCCCGGAGCCTTAACACTGGAGATTTAGTCGGGGACGGCCCGTGGCCCACCAACCCACCCCCCAACCCCTATAGGGGGATGTTCATATACCTAGGGAAGACTGCATACAACCCCTCCCGAGCCCCTCCGCCGGGGGATTTACTCGAGGGGCGGCCCGTGGCCCACCAACCCACCCCCCAACCCCTATAGGGGGGATGCTTATATAACTAGGGAAGAGTGCATACAACCCTCCTAGAGCCTCTCCACTGGGGGGGATTTACTCGGGGACGGCCCGTGGCCCACCAACCTACCCCCAACCACTATAGGGGGGATGTTTATATAGCTAGGGAAGACTGCATACAACCCTCCCGGAGCCTCTCCACTGGGGGAGATTTACTCGGGGACGGCCCGTGGCCCACCAACCCATCCCCCAACCCCTATAGGAGGATGTTTATATAACTAGGGAAGAGTGCATACAACCCTCCCGGAGCCTCTCCACTTGGGGATTTACTCGGGGACGGCCCGTGGCCCACCAACCCACCCCCCAACCCCTATAGGGGGATGTTTATATAACTAGGGAAGACTGCATACAACCCTCCCGGAGCCTCTCCGCTGGGGGGATTTACTCGGGGACGGCCCGTGGCCCACCAACCCACCCCCCAACCCCTATAGGGAGGATGTTTATATAACTAGGGAAGACTACATACAACCCTCCCGGAGCCTCCCCACTAGGGGAGATTTACTCGGGGACGGCCCGTGGCCCACCAACCCACCCCCAACCCCTATAGGGGGGATGTTTATATAACTAGGGAAGACTACATACAACCCTCCCGGAGCCTCCCCACTAGGGGAGATTTACTCGGGGACAGCCCGCGGCCCACCAGCCCCCCCCCCAACCCCCCTATAGGGGGATGTTTATATAACTAGGGAAGAGTGCATAAACCCTCCCTGAGCCTCCACCGGGGGGGATTTATTCGGGGACAGCCCGTGGCCCACCAACCCACCCCCCAACCCCTATAGGGGGGATGTTTATATAACTAGGGAAGAGTGCATACGACCCTCCCGGAGCCTCTCCACTGGGGGGATTTAGTCGGGGACGGCCCGTGGCCCACCAACCCACCCCCCAACCCCTATAGGGGGATGTTTATATAACTAGGGAAGAGTGCATACATCCCTCCCGGAGCCTTTACACTGGGCATTTAGTCGGGGACGGCCCGTGGCCCACCAACCCACCCCCCAACCCCTATAGGGGGATGTTCATATACCTAGGGAAGACTGCATACAACCCTCCCAGAGCCTCTCCGCTGGGGGGATTTACTCGGGGACGGCCCGTGGCCCACCAACCCACCCCCCAACCCCTATAGGGGGGATGCTTATATAACTAGGGAAGAGTGCATACAACCTTCCCAGAGCCTCTCCACTGGGGGGGATTTACTCGGGGACGGCCCGTGGCCCACCAACCTACCCTCAACCCCTATAGGGGGGATGTTTATATAGCTAGGGAAGACTGCAGACAACCCTCCCGGAGCCTCTCCACTGGGGGAGATTTACTCGGGGACGGCCCGTGGCCCACCAACCCATCCCCCAACCCCTATAGGAGGATGTTTATATAACTAGGGAAGACCGCATACAACCCTCCTTGAGCCTCCCACTGGGGGATTTATTCGGGGGCGGCCCGTGGCCCACCAAACCGCCCCCAACCCCAATAGGGGGGATGTTTATATAACTAGGGAAGAGTGCATACAACCCTCCCGGAGCCTTAACACTGGGGATTTAGTCGGGGACGGCCCGTGGCCCACCAACCCACCCCCCAACCCCTATAGGGGGATGTTCATATACCTAGGGAAGACTGCATACAACCCTCCCGGAGCCTCTCCACTGGGGGAGATTTACTCGGGGACGGCCCGTGGCCCACCAACCCATCCCCCAACCCCTATAGGAGGATGTTTATATAACTAGGGAAGACTGCATACAACCCTCCTTGAGCCTCTCCACTGGGGGATTTATTCGGGGACGGCCCGTGGCCCACCAAACCGCCCCCCAACCCCAATAGGGGGATGTTTATATAACTAGGGAAGAGTGCATACAACCCTCCCGGAGCCTTAACACTGGGGATTTAGTCGGGGACGGCCCGTGGCCCACCAACCCACCCCCCAACCCCTATAGGGGGATGTTCATATACCTAGGGAAGACTGCATACAACCCTCCCAGAGCCCCTCCGCTGGGGGGATTTACTCGGGGACGGCCCGTGGCCCACCAACCCACCCCCCAACCCCTATAGGGGGGATGCTTATATAACTAGGGAAGAGTGCATACAACCCTCCTAGAGCCTCTCCACCACTGGGGATTTACTCGGGGGCCGGCCCGTGGCCCACCAACCTACCCCCAACCACTATAGGGGGGATGTTTATATAGCTAGGGAAGACTGCATACAACCCTCCCGGAGCCTCTCCACTGGGGGAGATTTACTCGGGGACGGCCCGTGGCCCACCAACCCATCCCCCAACCGCTATAGGAGGATGTTTATATAACTAGGGAAGTGTGCATACAACCCTCCCGGAGCCTCTCCACTGGGGGGATTTACTCGGGGACGGCCCGTGGCTCACCAACCCACCCCCCAACCCCTATAGGAGGATGTTTATATAACTAGGGAAGACTGCATACAACCCTCGCGAAGCCTCTCCGCTGGGGGGATTTACTCAGGGACGGCCCGTGGCCCACCAACCCATCCCCCAACCCCTATAGGAGGATGTTTATATAACTAGGGAAGACTGCATACAACCCTCCTTGAGCCTCTCCACTGGGGGATTTATTCGGGGACGGCCCGTGGCCCACCAAACCGCCCCCCAACCCCAATAGGGGGATGTTTATATAACTAGGGAAGAGTGTATACAACCCTCTCGGAGCCTCTCCACTGGGGGAGATTTATTCGAGGACGGCCCGTGGCCCACCAACCCATCCCCCAACCCTATCGGGGGGATGTTCATATAACTACGGAAGAGTGCATACAACCCTCCCTGAGCCTCTCCACCGTGGGGATTTATTCGGGGACGGCCCGTGGCCCACCAACCCACCCACCAACCCCTATAGGGGGATGTTTATATAACTAGGGAAGAGTGCATACAACCCTCCCGGAGCCTTAACACTGGGGATTTAGTCGGGGACGGCCCGTGGCCCACCAACCCACCCCCCAACCCCTATAGGGGATGTTCATATACCTAGGGAAGACTGCATACAACCCCCCGAGCCTCCCACCGGGGGAGATTTACTCGGGGGACGGCCCGTGGCCCACCAACCCATCCCCCAACCCCTATAGGGGGGATGTTTATATAACTAGGGAAGACTGCATACAACCCTCCTTGAGCCTCTCCACTGGGGGATTTATTCGGGGACGGCCCGTGGCCCACCAAACCGCCCCCCAACCCCAATAGGGGGATGTTTATATAACTAGGGAAGAGTGCATACAACCCTCCCGGAGCCTTAACACTGGGGATTTAGTCGGGGACGGCCCGTGGCCCACCAACCCACCCCCCAACCCCTATAGGGGGATGTTCATATACCTAGGGAAGACTGCATACAACCCTCCCAGAGCCCCTCCGCTGGGGGGATTTACTCGGGGACGGCCCGTGGCCCACCAACCCACCCCCCAACCCCTATAGGGGGATGCTTATATAACTAGGGAAGAGTGCATACAACCCTCCTAGAGCCTCTCCACTGGGGGGGATTTACTCGGGGACGGCCCGTGGCCCACCAACCTACCCCCAACCCCTATAGGGGGATGTTTATATAGCTAGGGAAGACTGCATACAACCCTCCCGGAGCCTCTCCACTGGGGGAGATTTACTCGGGGACGGCCCGTGGCCCACCAACCCATCCCCCAACCCCTATAGGGAGGATGTTTATATAACTAGGGAAGAGTGCATACAACCCTCCCGGAGCCTCTCCACTGGGGGGATTTACTCGGGGACGGCCCGTGGCTCACCAACCCACCCCCAACCCCTATAGGAGGATGTTTATATAACTAGGGAAGACTGCATACAACCCTCGCGAAGCCTCTCCACCGGGGGGGGGATACTCGGGGGGCGGCCCGTGGCCCACCAACCCACCCCCCAACCCCTATAGGGGGATGTTTATATAACTAGGGAAGACAACATACAACTCTCCCGGAGTCTCCCCACTGGGGAAGATTTACTCGGGGACGGCCCGCGGCCCACCAGCCCAGCCCCCAACCCCTATAGGGGGGATGTTTATATAACTAGGGAAGAGTGCATACAACCCTCCCGGAGCCTCTCCACTGGGGGGATTTACTCGAGGACAGCCCGTGGCCCACCAACCCACCCCCCAACCCCTATAGGGGGATGTTTATATAACTAGGGAAGAGTGCATACAACCCTCCCGGAGCCTCTCCACTGGGGGGATTTACTCGGGGGGGCGGCCCGTGGCCCCACCAACCCACCCCCCAACCCCTATGGGGGATGTATATATAACTAGGGAAGAATGCATACAACCCTCCCTGAGCCTCCCCACTTTGGGGGATTTACTCGGGGGACGGCCTGTGGTCCACCAACCCACCCCCCAACCCCTATGGGGATGTTTATATAACTAGGGAAGAGTGTATACAACCCTCTCGGAGCCTCTCCACTGGGGGAGATTTATTCGAGGACGGCCCGTGGCCCGCCAACCCATCCCCCAACCCTATCGGGGGGATGTTCATATAACTACGGAAGAGTGCATACAACCCTCCCGGAGCCTCTCCACTGTGGGATTTATTCGGGGACGGCCCGTGGCCCACCAACCCACCCACCAACCCCTATAGGGGGATGTTTATATAACTAGGGAAGATTGCATACAACCCTGCCGGAGCCTCTCCACTGGGGGGATTTAGCCGGGGATGGCCCGTGGGCCACCAACCCACCCCCAACCCCTATAGGGGGATGTTTATATAACTAGGGACGAGTGTATACAACCACCCGAGCCTCTCCACTGGGGGGATTTAGTCGGGGACGGCCCGTACCCCACCAACCCACCCCCCAACCCCAATAGGGGGATGTTTATATAACTAGGGAAGACTGCATACAACTCTCCCGGAGCCTCTCCACTAGGGGGATTTACTCGGGGACGGCCCGTGGCCCACCAACCCACCCACCAACCCCTATAGGGGGGATGCTTATATGACTAGGGAAGAGTGCATACAACCCTCCCAGAGCCTCTCCATTGGGGGGGGATTTGCTCGGGGACGGCCCGTGGCCCACCAACCCACCGCCAACCCCTATAGGGGGGATGTTTATATAACTAGGGAAGACTGCATACAACCCTCCCGGAGCCTCTCCACTGGTGGAGATTTACTTGGGGACGGCCCGTGGCCCACCAACCCATCCCCCAACCCCTATAGGGGGATGTTTATATAACTAGGGAAGAGTGCATACAACCCTCCCGGAGCCTCTCCACCGGGGATTTACTCGGGGGACGGCCCGTGGCCCACCAACCCACCCCCCCCACCCCGATAGAGGGATGTTTATATAACTAGGGAAGAGTGTATACAACCCTCTCGGAGCCTCTCCACTGGGGGAGATTTATTCGAGGACGGCCCGTGGCCCGCCAACCCATCCCCCAACCCTATCGGGGGGATGTTCATATAACTACGGAAGAGTGCATACAACCCTCCCGGAGCCTCTCCACTGTGGGATTTATTCGGGGACGGCCCGTGGCCCACCAACCCACCCACCAACCCCTATAGGGGGATGTTTATATAACTAGGGACGAGTGTATACAACCACCCGGAGCCTCTCCACTGGGGGGATTTAGTCGGGGACGGCCCGTAGCCCACCAACCCACCCCCAAACCCCAATAGGGGGATGTTTATATAACTAGGGAAGACTGCATACAACTCTCCCGGAGCCTCTCCACTAGGGGATTTACTCGGGACGGCCCGTGGCCCACCAACCCACCCACCAACCCCTATAGGGGGGATGCTTATATGACTAGGGAAGAGTGCATACAACCCTCCCAGAGCCTCTCCATTGGGGGGGATTTGCTCGGGGACGGCCCGTGGCCCACCAACCCACCGCCAACCCCTATAGGGGGGATGTTTATATAACTAGGGAAGACTGCATACAACCCTCCCGGAGCCTCTCCACTGGTGGAGATTTACTCGGGGACGGCCCGTGGCCCACCAACCCATCCCCCAACCCCTATAGGGGGATGTTTATATAACTAGGGAAGAGTGCATACAACCCTCCCGGAGCCTCTCCACTGGGGGATTTACTCGGGGACGGCCCGTGGCCCACCAACCCACCCCCCAACCCCGATAGGGGGATGTTTATATAACTAGGGAAGACTGCATACAACCCTCCCTGAGCCTCTCCACTTGGGGATTTACTCGGGGACGGCCCGTGGCCCACCAACCCACCCCCCAACCCCTATAGGGGGGATGTTTATATAACTAGGGAAGACTACATACAACCCTCCCGGAGCCTCCCCACAAGGGGAGATTTACTCGGGGACGGCCCGCGGCCAACCAGCCCACCCCCCAACCCCTATAGGGGGGACGTTTATATAACTAGGGAAGAGTGCATACAACCCTCCCGGAGCCTCTCCACTGGGGGGATTTACTCGGGGACGGCCCGTGGCCCACCAACCCACCCCCCAACCCCGATAGAGGGATGTTTATATAACTAGGGAAGAGTGTATACAACCCTCTCGGAGCCTCTCCACTGGGGGAGATTTATTCGAGGACGGCCCGTGGCCCGCCAACCCATCCCCCAACCCTATCGGGGGGATGTTCATATAACTACGGAAGAGTGCATACAACCCTCCCGGAGCCTCTCCACCGTGGGATTTATTCGGGGACGGCCCGTGGCCCACCAACCCTCCCACCAACCCCCTATAGGGGATGTTTATATAACTAGGAAGATTGCATACAACCCCTCCCGGAGCCTCTCCACCGGGGATTTAGCCGGGGATGGCCCGTGGGCCACCAACCCACCCCCAACCCCTATAGGGGATGTTTATATAACTAGGGACGAGTGTATACAACCACCCCGAGCCTCTCCACCACCGGGGATTTAGTCGGGGACGGCCCGTAGCCCGCCAACCCACCCCCCAACCCCAATAGGGGGATGTTTATATAACTAGGGAAGACCGCATACAACTCTCCCGGAGCCTCTCCACTAGGGGGATTTACTCGGGGACGGCCCGTGGCCCACCAACCCACCCACCAACCCCTATAGGGGGGATGCTTATATGACTAGGGAAGAGTGCATACAACCCTCCCAGAGCCTCTCCATTGGGGGGATTTGCTCGGGGGGACGCCCGTGGCCCACCAACCCACCGCCAACCCCTATAGGGGGGATGTTTATATAACTAGGGAAGACTGCATACAACCCTCCCGGAGCCTCCCACCGGTGGAGATTTACTTCGGGACGGCCCAGTGGCCCACCAACCCATCCCCCAACCCCCTATAGGGGATGTTTATATAACTAGGGAAGAGTGCATACAACCCTCCCTGAGCCTCCCACCGGGGGATTTACTGGGGGACGGCCCGTGGCCCACCAACCCACCCCCCAACCCCGATAGGGGATGTTTATATAACTAGGGAAGACTGCATACAACCCTCCCTGAGCCTCCCAATGGGGGATTTACTCGGGACGGCCCGTGGCCCACCAACCCACCCCCCAACCCCTATAGGGGGGATGTTTATATAACTAGGGAAGACTACATACAACCCTCCCGGAGCCTCCCCACAAGGGGAGATTTACTCGGGGACGGCCCGTGGCCAACCAGCCCACCCCCCAACCCCTATAGGGGGGCGTTTATATAACTAGGGAAGAGTGCATACAACCCTCCCGAGCCTCTCCACCGGGGGATTTATTCGGGACGGCCCGTGGCCCACCAACCCACCCCCCCAACCCCTATAGGGGGATGTTTATATAACTAGGGAAGACTGCATACAACCCTCCTAGAGCCTCTCCACCGGGGATTTATTCGGGGACGGCCCGTGGCCCACCAACTCACCCCCAACCCCTATAGGGGGATGTTTATATAACTAGGAAGAGTGCATACAACCCTCCCTGAGCCTCTCCACCGGGGGATTTACTCGGGACGGCCCGTGGCCCACCAACCCACCCCCCCCAACCCCTATAGGGGATGTTTATATAACTAGGGAAGACTACATACAACCCTCCCTGAGCCTCCCCACTAGGGGAGGTTTACTCGGGGACAGCCCATGGCCCACCAACCCACCCCCAACCCCTATAGGGGGGGATGTTTATATAACTAGGAAGAGTGCATAAACCCTCCCTGGGCCTCCACCGGGGGATTTATTCGGGGACAGCCCGTGGCCCACCAACCCACCCCCAACCCCTATAGGGGAGATGTTTATATAACTAGGGAAGAGTGCATACGACCCTCCCGGAGCCTCTCCACTGGGGGGATTTAGTCGGGGACGGCCCGTGGCCCCCCAACCCACCCCCCAACCCCTATAGGGGGATGTTTATATAACTAGGGAAGAGTGCATACATCCCTCCCGGAGCCTTAACACTAGGGATTTAGTCGGGGACGGCCCGTGGCCCACCAACCCACCCCCAACCCCTATAGGGGGATGTTTATATAACTAGGGAAGACTGCATACAACCCTCCCGGAGCCTCTCCACGGGGGGATTTATTCGGGGACGGCCCGTGGCCCACCAAACCACCCCCAACCCCAACATAGGATGTTTATATAACTAGGAAGAGTGCATACATCCCTCCCGAGCCTTAACACCGGGGGATTTAGTCGGGGACGGCCCGTGGCCCACCAACCCACCCCCCAACCCCTATAGGGGGATGTTCATATACCTAGGGAAGACTGCATACAACCCTCCTGGCCTCCTCCACCCGGGGGATTTATTCGGGACGGCCCATGGCCCACCAACCCACCCCCAACCCCTATAGGGGATGCTTATATAACTAGGGAAGAGTGCATACAACCCTCCCAGAGCCTCTCCACTGGGGGATTTATTTTCGGGACGGCCCGTGGCCCACCAACCTACCCCCAACCCCTATGGGGGATGTTTATATAGCTAGGGAAGACTGCATACAACCCTCCCTGAGCCTCCCACCGGGGAGATTTACTCGAGGACGGCCCGTGGCCCACCAACCCATCCCCCAACCCCTATAGGGGATGTTTATATAACTAGGGAAGATTGCATACAACCCTCCCTGAGCCTCTCCACCGGGGGATTTATTCGGGACGGCCCGTGGCCCACCAACCCACCCCCAACCCCTAGGAGGATGTTTATATAACTAGGAAGACTGCATACAACCCTCCCTGAGCCTCCACCGGGGGATTTACTCGGGACGGCCCGTGGCCCACCAACCCACCCCCCCCAACCCCTATAGGGGGATGTTTATATAACTAGGAAGACAACATACAACCTCCCGGAGCCTCCCCACTGGGGAAGATTTACTCGGGGACGGCCCGTGGCCCACCAACCCACCCCCCAACCCCCTATAGGGGGATGTTTATATAACTAGGGAAGAGTGCATACAACCCTCCCTGAGCCTCCACCGGGGGATTTACTCTGGACAGCCCGTGGCCCACCAACCCACCCCCCAAACCCCTATAGGGGATGTTTATATAACTAGGAAGAGTGCATACAACCCTCCCTGAGCCCCTCCACTCGGGGGATTTATTCGGGACGCCCGTGGCCCACCAACCCACCCCCCAACCCCTATAGGGGATGTTTATATAACTAGGGAAGAATGCATACAACCCTCCCTGAGCCTCCCCACCGGGGATTTACTCGGGACGGCCCTGTGGTCCACCAACCCACCCCCAACCCCTATAGGGGGATGTTTATATAACTAGGGAAGATTGTATACAACCCTCCCTGAGCCTCTCCACCGGGGAGATTTATTCGAGGACGGCCCGTGGCCCACCAACCCATCCCCAACCCCTATCGGGATGTTCATATAACTACGGAAGAGTGCATACAACCCTCCCTGAGCCTCTCCACCGGGGATTTATTCGGGGACGGCCCGTGGCCCACCAACCCACCCCCCAACCCCTATATAGGGGATGTTTATATAACTAGGAAGATTGCATACAACCCTCCCTGAGCCTCTCCACCGGGGGATTTAGCCGGGGATGGCCCGTGGGCCACCAACCCACCCCCAACCCCTATAGGGGGATGTTTATATAACTAGGGAAGAGTGCATACAACCCTCCCGGAGCCTCTCCACTGGGGGGATTTAGTCGGGGACGGCCCGTGGCCCACCAACCCACCCCCCAACCCCAATAGGGGGATGTTTATATAACTAGGGAAGACTGCATACAACCCTCCCCGAGCCTCCACCACACTGGGATTTGCTCGGGGACGGCCCATGGCCCACCAACCCACCCCCAACCCCTATAGGGGGATGCTTATATAACTAGGGAAGAGTGCATACAACCCTCCCAAGCCTCTCCATTGGGGGATTTTGCTCTCGGGACGGCCCGTGGCCCACCAACCCACCCCCCAACCCCTATAGGGGGGGATGTTTATATAACTAGGGAAGAGTGCATACAACCCTCCCTGAGCCTCCACCACCGGGGGGATTTACTTCGGGACGGCCCGTGGCCCACCAACCCACCCCCCAACCCCTATGGGGATGTTTGTATAACTAGGGAAGACTGCATACAACCCTCCCGAGCCTCTCCACCGGGGGATTTATTCGGGACGGCCCATGGCCCACCAACCCACCCCCCAACCCCTATAGGGGATGTTTATATAACTAGGGAAGACTACATACAACCCTCCCTTGAGCCTCCCCACTAGGGGAGATTTACTCGGGGACGGCCCGCGGCCCAACAACCCACCCCCCAACCCCTATAGGGGGGATGTTTATATAACTAGGGAAGAGTGCATACAACCCTCCCTGAGCCTCCCACCGGGGGATTTATTCGGGACGGCCCGTGGCCCACCAACCCACCCCCAACCCCTATATGGGGGATGTTTATATAACTAGGGAAGAGTGCATACAACCCTCCCGAGCCTCCCACCGGGGGGATTTAGTCGGGACGGCCCGTGGCCCACCAACCCACCCCCCAACCCCTATAGGGGGGATGTTTATATAACTAGGGAAGACTACATACAACCCTCCCGGAGCCTCCCCACTGGGGGAGATTTATTCGGGATGGCCCGTGGCCCACCAACCCACCCCCAACCCCTATAGGGGGATGTTTATATAACTAGGGAAGAGTGCATACAACCCTCCCGAGCCTCTCCACCGGGGGATTTATTCGGGGACAGCCCGTGGCCCACCAACCCACCCCCAACCCCTATAGGGGGATGTTTATATAACTAGGAAGAGTGCATACAACCCTCCCTAGCCTCTCCACCGGGGGGATTTGGTTCGGGACGGCCCGTGGCCCACCAACCCACCCCCCAACCCCTATAGGGGGGATGTTTATTTAACTAGGGAAGAGTGCATACATCCCTCCCTGAGCCTTCCACTTGGGGATTTAGTCGGGACGCCCGTGGCCCTCCAACCCACCCCCCAACCCCTATAGGGGGATGTTTACATAACTAGGGAAGACTGCATACAACCCTCCCGGAGCCTCTCCACTGGGGGGCATTTATTCGGGGACGGCCCGTGGCCCACCAACCCACCCCCAACCCCTATAGGGGGGATGTTTATATAACAAGGGAAGACTACATACAACCCTCCCTGAGCCTCCCCCTAGGGGAGATTTATTCGACGGCCCGCCCCACCAACCCACCCCCCAACCCCTATAGGGGGGATGTTTATATAACTAGGGAAGAGTGCATACAACCCTCCCTGAGCCTCCACTGGGGGATTTATTCGGGACGGCCCGTGGCCCACCAACCCACCCCCCAACCCTTATAGGGGGATGTTTATATAACTAGGGAAGAGTGCATACAACCCTCCCTGAGCCTCCCACCGGGGATTTATTCGGGGACGGCCCGTGGCCCACCAACCCACCCCCCAACGCCTATAGGGGGGATGTTTATATAACTAGGGAAGACTACATACAACCCTCCCGGAGCCTCTCCACTGGGGGGATTTATTCGGGGACGGCCCGTGGCCCACCAACCCACCCCCCAACCCCTATAGGGGGGATGTTTATATAACTAGGGAAGAGTGCATACAACCCTCCCTGAGCCTCCCACCGGGGATTTATTCGGGACGCCCCGTGGCCCACCAACCCACCCCCCAACCCCTATAGGGGGATGTTTATATAACTAGGGGAAGAGTGCATACAACCCTCCCGGAGCCTCTCCACCGGGGGATTTGGTCGGGGACGGCCCGTGGCCCACCAACCCACCCCCCAACCCCTATAGGGGATGTTTATTTAACTAGGAAGAGTGCATACATCCCTCCCTGAGCCTTAACACCGGGGGATTTAGTCGGGACGGCCCGTGGCCCACCAACCCACCCCCCCAACCCCTATAGGGGATGTTTATATAACTAGGGAAGACTGCATACAACCCTCCCTGAGCCTCCACCGGGGATTTACTGGGGACGGCCCGTGGCCCACCAACCCACCCCCCAACCCCTATAGGGGGATGTTTATATAACTAGGAAGACTACATACAACCCTCCCGAGCCTCCCCACTAGGGGAGATTTACTCTGGGGATGGCCCATGGCCCACCAACCCACCCCCCCCAACCCCTATAGGGGGATGTTTATATAACTAGGAAGAGTGCATACAACCCTCCCTGAGCCTCCCACCGGGGGATTTACTCGGGACGGCCCGTGGCCCACCAACCCACCCCCCAACCCCTATAGGGGGATGTTTATATAACTAGGGGAAGACTGCATACAACCCTCCCTGAGCCTCTCCACCGGGGGGGATTTACTCGGGACGGCCCATGGCCCACCAACCCACCCCCAACCCCTATAGGGGGATGTTTATATAACTAGGGAAGACTACATACAACCCTCCCCGAGCCTCCCCACTAGGGGAGATTTATTCGGGACGGCCCGTGGCCCACCAACCCACCCCCAACCCCTATAGGGGATGTTTATATAACTAGGGAAGAGTGCATACAACCCTCCCCGAGCCTCCACCGGGGGGATTTACTCGGGGACGGCCCGTGGCCCACCAACCCACCCCCAACCCCTATAGGGGGATGTTTATATAACTAGGGAAGAGTGCATACAACCCTCCCTGAGCCTCCACCGGGGATTTATTCGGGACGGCCCGTGGCCCACCAACCCACCCCCCAACCCCTATAGGGGGATGTTTATATAACTAGGAAGACTACATACAACCCTCCCTGAGCCTCCCCACTAGGGGGATTTACTCGGGACGGCCCGTGGCTCACCAACCCACCCCCAACCCCCTATAGGGGGATGTTTATATAACTAGGAAGAGTGCATACAACCCTCCCTGAGCCTCCCACCGGGGGATTTATTCGGGACGGCCCGTGGCCCACCAACCCACCCCCAACCCCTATAGGGGGGATGTTTATATAACTAGGGAAGAGTGCATACAACCCTCCCTGAGCCTCCACCGGGGGATTTATTCGGGACGGCCCGTGGCCCACCAACCCACCCCCCAACCCCTATAGGGGGATGTTTATATAACTAGGAAGACTACATACAACCCTCCCTGAGCCTCCCCACTAGGGGGAGATTTACTCCGGGGATGGCCCGCCAAACACCAACCCACCCCCAACCCCCCCATATGGGGATGTTTATATAACTAGGGAAGAGTGCATACAACCCTCCCCGAGCCTCCACACCAATGGGGGATTTATTCGGGGACGCAGCCCGTGGCCCACCAACCCACCCCCAACCCCTATAGGGGGATGTTTATATAACTAGGGAAGAGTGCATACAACCCTCCCTTGCCTCTCCACCGGGGGATTTATTCGGGACGGCCCGTGGCCCACCAACCCACCCCCAACCCCTATAGGGGGATGTTTATATAACTAGGGAAGAGTGCATACAACCCTCCCCTGAGCCTCCACCGGGGATTTAGTCGGGACGGCCCGTGGCCCACCAACCCACCCCCCAACCCCTATAGGGGATGTTTATATAACTAGGAAAGACTGCATACAACCCTCCCCGAGCCTCTCCACCGGGGGATTTATTCGAGGACGGCCCGTGGCCCACCAACCCACCCCCCAACCCCAATAGGGGGATGTTTATATAACTAGGAAGAGTGCATACAACCCTCCCTGAGCCTCCACACGGGGGATTTAGTTTTGGGACGGCCCGTGGCCCACCAACCCACCCCCAACCCCTATAGGGGATGTTTATATAACTAGGGAAGACTGCATACAACCCTCCCGAGCCTCTCCACCGGGGGATTTATTCGGGGACGGCCCGTGGCCCACCAAACCACCCCCCAACCCCTATAGGGGGATGTTTATATAACTAGGGAAGACTGCATACAACCCTCCCGGAGCCTCTCCACCGGGGGATTTAGTCGGGGACGGCCCGTGGCCCACCAACCCACCCCCCAACCCCTATAGGGGATGTTTATATAACTAGGGAAGACTGCATACAACCCTCCCGAGCCTCTCCACCACACTGGGAAGGCCCGCATCCCACCAACCCACCCCCAACCCCAAGGGGGGACATGTTTATATAACTAGGAAGAGTGCATACAACCCTCCCAGAGCCTCCACTGGGGGATTTATTCGAGACAGCCCGTGGCCCACCAACCCACCCCCAACCCCCTATAGGGGGATGTTTATATAACTAGGAAGAGTGCATACAACCCCTCCCTGAGCCTCCCACCGGGGGATTTATTCGGGACGGCCCGTGGCCCACCAACCCACCCCCAACCCCAAGGGGGATGTTTATATAACTAGGAAGAATGCATACAACCCTCCCTGAGCCTCCCACTAGGATTTAGGGACGGCCCGTGGCCCACCAACCCACCCCCAACCCCTATAGGGGATGTTTATATAACTAGGAAGAGTGTATACAACCCTCCCTGAGCCTCCACCGGGGGATTTATTCGGGACGCCCGTGGCCCACCAACCCATCCCCCAACCCCTATAGGGGGATGTTTATATAACTAGGAAGAGTGCATACAACCCTCCCTGAGCCTCCCACCGGGGGATTTATTCGGGGACGGTCCGTGGCCCACCAACCCACCCCCAAACCCCTATGGGGGATGTTTATATAACTAGGGAAGATTGCATACAACCCTCCCCTGAGCCTCCCACCGGGGGATTTAGTCGGGATGGCCCGTGGCCCACCAACCCACCCCCCAACCCCTATAGGGGGGATGTTTATATAACTAGGGAAGAGTGCATACAACCCTCCCTGAGCCTCCACCGGGGGATTTATGGGACGGCCCGTGGCCCACCAACCCACCCCCAACCCCTATAGGGGATGTTTATATAACTAGGGGAAGACTGCATACAACCCTCCCGAGCCTCTCCACTAGGGGATTTATTCGGGACGGCCGTGGCCCACCAACCCACCCCCCAACCCCTATAGGGGATGTTTATATAACTAGGGAAGACTGCATACAACCCTCCCGGAGCCTCTCCACCGGGGAGATTTATTCGGGACGCCCATGGCCCACCAACCCATCCCCCAACCCTATAGGGGATGTTTATATAACTAGGGAAGAGTGCATACAACCCTCCCTGAGCCTCCACCGGGGGATTTATTCTGGGACGGCCCGTGGCCCACCAACCCACCCCCCCAACCCCTATAGGGGATGTTTATATAACTAGGAAGAGTGCATACAACCCTCCCCCAGCCTCCTCCACCGGGGATTTACTGGGACGGCCCGTGGCCCACCAACCCACCCCCCAACCCCTATAGGGGGATGTTTATATAACTAGGAAGACTGCATACAACCCTCCTGAGCCTCCCGCCGGGGATTTACTCGGGACGGCCCGGGCCCACCAACTCCACCCCCCCAACCCCTCTATAGGGATGTTTATATAACAAGGGAA
>JADLZL010002343.1:0-160718 GCA_015844335.1 Chrysopogon serrulatus | reverse complement strand
TTTGCAAGAAATTTTATAGGCTATTCACCCCCTTTAGCCATTTAGTACCTTTCACGGTGGCTGTAGCGTGGGCGGCGGCGGTTCGGCGTCGGGGACCAAGAAGAAATCGGCAAGACGGGAAGGAAGTGAGGAAGGAGAAACGGATGCGGGCCCCACGTGTCATAAGAAGAAAGCATTGCGCCCGTAAGCCCGACCGAAGCGTCCCTCCGTCGACGGACGCTGGAAAGGTGGCGCCCGGCCGGCCACCGAGAGCTCCAAAACGGCCAAAATTTGACCGGACGCGTCCGTTGCTCATGACCGGACGCCTCCTCGTCGAGTCCGGTGAGCTCCTCCAATCGACCGGACGCCGCCGACTTCAAACGACCGGACAGTCCGGTGCCAAAAATTCCATTTTGTACTGACCGGACGCGCTATATCAGAGTCCGGTCCAGCGTCCGGTGCTCCTCTGAGTGTTGTTTCTTGCTGATTTCTTCGCGTCAAACTTTCCCAACCTTATCCCAACTTTGTAAGATCAAAATAAACACCAAATTGGGACTGGTGTGGGATGCCTCTCTCAAACCCTCAATTTTGAAAATATTTTGCCTTAGGCTATATGCATTTTAGCGAAAATATGCGATAAGAACGAACGAGGAGACATCGTATGGCCACCAAATAGGTATATAACCAATAAAAGCGTCAAATGCTCCCCCTATCGGTGGACGAACACAGCGGATGCTCAAACTTAACCGAAAAGAAACGACAAAACAACTACACATGCATATGCAATGCAATACTTGAATTTGAATCTAGTCGCTTGTCAAGTTTGTCCTTGGTTAAGCTTCTTCACACGCTTTGGGGTGGTTATCTTAACCATGTTAGCCAAGCTCTACATGCAATATGAAATTTAAACATGTTTATATTACAAATGTAATGCAACCGACAACACAAGCTCATCTTTTAGTGAAGTTACTTAGATTAAGAACATTAAGCTCATTTGCAAAACCGTGCTTCATCTAAAGGTTTTGTAAAGATATCCACCAATTGATCTTCCGTCCTTACTCCCTCTAAAGATATATCTCCTTTTACAATATGATCTCTAAGGAAGTGATGACGGATATCGATGTGCTTGGTGCGAGAGTGTTGAACCGGGTTGTTAGCAAGTTTTACGGCACTCTCATTATCACACAACAAAGGTACACCTTTTAGAACTACACCATAGTCTAGAAGGTTTGCATCATATAAAGGATTTGTGCACAACAAGCTCCCGCGGCTATGTACTCCGCCTCGGCGGTTGACAATGCCACACTATTTTGCTTCTTTGAGGACCAAGACACTAGTGATCTACCAAGCAAATGGCACCCTTCGGATGTGCTTTTCCTATCAATTTTACAACCGGCATAATCCGGATCGGAATAGCCTACAAGGTTAAAACTAGCTCCTTTGAAATACCAAAGGCCAATGCTTGGTGTGTGCTTAAGATACCTAAGGATTCTTTTTACGGCAACTAAGTGAGCCTCCTTAGGGTTAGCTTGGAATCTAGCACACATACACACACTAAACATGATATCGGGCCTAGATGCAGTCAAGTATAACAAACTACCAATCATAGAACGGTAGAGAGTTTGGTCAACCGAGTTACCTCCCTCATCTAGGTCGAGATGTCCATTGGATGGCATTGGAGTCTTGATGGGTTTACATTCATCTATATTAAACCTCTTGAGAAGATCCTTGGTATACTTTTTTTGAGAGATGAAATTCCCTTCTCTCATTTGCTTCACTTGAAAACCAAGAAAGAATGTAAGCTCCCCAATCATAGACATCTCGAATTCCTTCAACATCAAATCACCAAACTCTTTGTAATAGTCTTCATTTGTTGAGCCAAATATAATATCATCAACATAGACTTGACAAATAAAGATATCTCCATTAAGCTTCTTGGTGAATAATGTGGTGTCCACCATCCCAATCTTGAAGCCCTTCTTAATAAGGAAGTCCTGAAGGCGCTCATACCAAGCTCTTAGGGCTTGCTTTAGCCCATATAATGCCCTGGACAATCTATAAACATGATTAGGATATCTAGAGTCTTCAAACCTAGGAGGTTGATCAACATAGACTAGTTCATTTATGAAGCCATTTAAAAATACACTTTTCACATCCATTTGAAAGAGTTTAATGTTGTGATTAGATGCATATGCAAGGAGGATACAAATGGCTTCAAGTCTTGCAACCAGTGTAAAGGTCTCTCCAAAATCCAAGCCTTCAACTTGAGAGAACCCCTTTGCCACTAATCTTGCCTTGTTCCTCACGATCACACCTTGATCATCTTGCTTGTTGCGGAACACCCACTTAGTTCCAATGACTCATGCACCTTTGTGTCGCTCTTCAAGTGTCCATACTTGATTGCGGGTGAAGTTGTTCAACTCTTTATGCATGGCATTCACCCAATCCAGATCTTGAAGAGCTTTATCTATGCTAGTAGGCTCAATGCAAGAGACAAAAGAGTGATATTAAATAAATGATGCATATTTTTGAGAGCGAGTCATTACACCCCTTGTCGGACTTCCGATGATGAGATCTTGAGGATGTGCTTGGAGTAGAGGAGTTGTCCTTCTATCAACAACTTGAGGAGGAGGTTGTGGAGCATCAACATCTTGAGCTTGTGCCACTCTATCTTTATGGGAGATGTGAGTGTCTTCATTTGGATTTCTTCCATCTTTATCATTATCTTGTGGCATATGGGATGAAGAGGGTTGATCTATCACTTGCACTTCATCTCCATCCTCCTTTGGCTTGATGTCTCCAGTTAGAATATTTTTTATAGCCTCCCTCAATGGTTCATCACATACATCATCAAGATTCTCATGTACTCCTTGGGAGCCGTTAGATTCATCGAACTCCACATCATATGTTTCCTCTACCAAGCCGGTGGCATGGTTGAATACTCGATATGCTTTGGACTTCAATGAGTAACCAACAAGAAAGTCAATATCACAACGTCTTTGAAACTTTCCTAGGTGTTGCCGCTTCTTGTAGATGTAGCATTTGCAACCAAACACCCGGAAGAAAGAGATATCCGGCTTCTTCCCATTGAGCAACTCATACGGAGTCTTGTTGAACCACTGGTGAGGGAACAATCTATTGGCCGCATAGCATGCGGTGTTGATAGCTTCGGCCTAAAACCTCTCCGATGTGTTGTACTCATCAAGCATAGTTCTTGCAAGGGTGATTAGTGTCCGGTTCTTCCTCTCTACTACACCATTTTGTTGCGGAGTGTAAGTTGAAGAGACTTCATGCTTGATCCCAACTTCATCACAATAATCTTTAATTTTTGTGTTGTCAAACTCTTTCCCATTGTCACTTCTTATCTTCTTGATCTTGGTCTCAAATTCATTTTGTACTCACTTGACAAACTTCTTGAATAATGGAGTGGCTTCGGATTTGTCATGAAGAAAGAATACCCATGTGTATCTTGAATAGTCATCAACAATCACTAGACAATATAGCTTGCCTCCTAAACTCTTGTAGGTTGTAGGTTCAAATAGATCCATGTGAAGTAGCTCAAGCACTTTGGATGTTGACATGAATGCTTTGGAGGGATAACTATTGGTAACTTGCTTGTCGGCTTGACATGCACTACAAAGCTTGTCCTTCTCAAATACAACATCCTTCAAACCTCTAACCATTTCCTTCTTCAATAGCTTCTTAAGAGTGTTTATTCCAACATGAGCAAGCCTCCTATGCCATAACCAACCAAGTGATGTCTTCATCAATAAGCAAGTCTTCAAGTTTGCATCTTCGGAGGAGAAATCAACTAGATAGAGATTGTTGTATCTAAAGCCCTTGAAAATCACTTGATGATTATCTTTCTTTGACACAACCACTTCCTTCTCGGTGAATAAGCATTCAAAACCAAGATCACACAATTGACCAACGGATAGCAAGTTGAAGCTCAATGATGCAACAAGAAGCATATTTGATATAGAATGATCATTTGATATAGCAATCTTTCCCAACCCTTGTACTTTGCCTTTTGAGTTGTCCCCAAATGTAATCTTCTTTTGATTATCAACTCCTTCATCTAGTGAGGTGAACATACGAGGATCACCGGTCATATGTTGAGTGCAACCACTATCAATAACCCAATGACTTCCACCGGTCTTGTAGTTCACCTACACACATGAGAGATCAAGCTTGTTGTTTAGGGACCCAAACCTGAGAGGGGCCCTTGACTTTCTCAACTAGTGACTTTGCAACCCAAATTTGTCTAGGTCTATTCTTGTTGGGAGGACCTAAGAACATGACCTCAACTCTTCCATTTGCATTCTTTCTAAGGATGTAATGAGCATTGTACGCAAAGGGTCTAGCATGCTTGGGCAAGGGTTGTGGTGGTGGAGTTTCACACTCATGAGCAAAGTGACCTTCTTGACCACACTCAAAGCATCTCTTTGGCTTGGGCTTTGGATTGTGATGTTGTTGAGCTTTGACTTTCTTCTCTTGTTGAACCAAGAAACCAATACCACTTCTATCCATCTTCATGACGGTATTCATGAGTATCTCACTTTGAAGATAATTGCCTCAAGAGAACTTTTACAATCCAACTTTCAAGTGGTCCTTCTCTTACTTGAGCTGCTTGTTTTCCTCTTTTAGTTTCTCTACATCATGATCAACTCTTGTTGCACCAAATACACAACTCTTCTCAAAGTTTAGCCTTTTGATTTTTTTGAGTGACTCAATCTCTCGGTCAATCTCATTGTTGCATTCTTGAGACTCAATGACAATGGTGTTGGTGGATGAGAGCTTCTCAAGATCTTGCTTTAGCTTTGCATTCTCATTCTTGATCTTGACATAGTCATCATAATGCTCGGCCACAACAACTTGCTTGCCTTTGCCACTAGAACCTTGCTCAATGCTCTCAACAATCAAGTCATCACATGATGTAGCTATATCAATCTTAACAACATTGTTAGTAGCATCATGTGTCTCATCGGATAAAAGATCATATAAAAGCATAAGGTTATCATGGTTAACTTTGAGAGTTGTGTACTCTTCCTTAAGCAAGTTGTATCTATTGTTGAGCTCATTGTGTATCTCCTCAAGCTTATCATATTTTGCTCTAAGCTCATTTAGGGATTGTTTGAGCTCCTTGAGTGAGGATGACAGAACCTTGTTTTCTTCTCTAAGCTCATCACTAGTTTTTTCGGCTATGTCATATTTAGCAAGAAGAGACTCATTCTTAAGTTTTAGCTTTTCATTTTTAGCTCTTGTCTTTCTAATGATTTTAGAGTAATCATTAAGCAAGGTGACAAGTTCATCATATGAAGGTGCTTCAAATTCATCATCACTATCACTACCATAATCATCATCACTATCATCATGGGAGTTTTATACCTTTCGATCACCTTTGGCCATAAGGCATAGGTATGTAGGGGATGATGGTGGTGAAGGCGGTGAAGGTAGTGAAGTTCCAATAACAAGAGTGGCCACCTTTTCTTTCTCATCATCACTATCGTCGGTTGATCCACCACTTGATGATTCAATGTCGGTGAGCCAATCACCCACGATGTAAGCCTTGCCACCCTTCTTCTTGTGGAACTTGTTCTTCTTCCAATCTTTCTTCTTGTACGGCTTATCTTTCTTCTTCTCATCATCATCATCATCACTTGAATCATCCTTCTTGCCCTTGAACTTGTTCTTGAACTTATCTTTCTTGGGCTTTGGACATTGACGAGCAAGATGGCCAAGTTCACCATAATTTTAGCAATCCATCTCGGAGATAGGCTTCCTCTTGCTACTTGTGAAGAACTTCTTCTTCTTGGAGTCAAACTTGACGCCACTCTTGTTTAGCTTCTTTAGCATCTTTGTGGTCTTCCTCACCATGAGTGCAATGTTTGTATCATTATCTTCATCATCACTTGAGCTTGCAAGAACAATCTTGATAGCTTTGCCTTTGCTCTTCTTCTCTTGACTAGCCTTGAATGCCAAGTCTTTCTTCTTGGTGGAAGAAGAGCTTTATTGCGGAGTGATGTGCATGTACATCTCATGTGCATTAATCTTTCCCAAGACTTGGGTTGGTGTAGCGGTGGAAAGATCACCTTGATGGAGAATGGTGACAAGGTGACCATACTTGTCAATTGGAAGGACACAAAAGATCTATCTCACAACATCGGATGGTGACATTTGTGTGAGTCCAAGTCCATTGAGCTCCTCTACAATGACATTTAAGCGAGAGTATATTTCATTAGCATTCTCATGAGGAAGCATGGCAAATGAATTAAGATTTTGCATAACAAGATGATAGCATTCCTCATGCTCACTCTTGGTTCCCTCATGGAGCGCACAAATATTTTTCCAAAGATCATAGGCATTTTTGTGGTTCCGGACCCGGTTGAACACCTTTTTGCAAAGACCTCTAAAGATGATGTTTTTGGCCTTTGCATTCCACTTCTTATTGGTTTCCTCATCTTAGGTGAGACATGCGGCATCCTTAGGTTTTGGGAAACCATGAGTGGCGGCTCGAAGCGTGTTAAGATCAACGGCCTCAAGATACGACTCCATGCGAATCTTTCAATAAGAAAAGTCATCGCCCTCGAACATGGGGGGAGGTCCATCCCCTCCGGTCATCTTTTCTCTAGGCGGTTAAGCCTAAATCAAGAGCACGAGGCTCTAATACCAATTGAAAGGATCAAGATGCCCAAGAGGGGGGGTGAATTGGGTTTTTTTAAATTTAATCGCAACGGTAAAAGCCTAACGCTTTGCCCATTTCACCCCTTGTGTCTATGTGTGTTCTCTATGACTCTATGACACAAACGTTATGCTCGCTAGGTTCTAAACCCTACTCTAGCATGGCAATTCTAGCAATGTAAATACAAGAAGTAATGCAAGAATGTAAATGCTCAAAGTAAAGAGAGAGAGAGAGGAACGCGGTGATGTTTTCCTGAGGTATCGGAGAGTCGGCACTCTCCACTAGTCCTCGTTGGAGCACCCGCGCAAGGGTGTAGCTTCCCCTTGATCCTCGCAAGGACCAAGTGCTCTCTATGGGATGATTCTTCGTCACTCCGACACGGTGAATCTCCCAAAACCGCTCACAAGATGAGATGGGCCATCCAGAATCACCACCGGATGATCACCATGCTCCCAATCGCCACCGAGCCGTCTAGGTGATGCCGATCACCAAGAGTAATAAGCAAAAACTCTCACTTGACCAAGACAAGCCTAATGAGATGAGTGGATGCACACTTGCTACTCTCTTTCCACTAATGAGGTCCTAAGCAATGGATTAGCAAATCTCTCGACCTCACTAGGTCTCTTGCACTCTCAAGCACTCACAAGGTGTTCTTCAGCAGTAGGAATGATCAAGAGACTTCAATTGAATGAGGTAAGGGAGTATATATACCCCCCCACACACAAACCTCCACACGAAGAGGTATTTTAGGCAGTTTTAAGGTCGACCGGACGCGTCCGTCGGGGCGACCGGACGCGTCCGATCGTCTATTAACGGCTAACTGTACTGCTGGGCGTCCACACCGACGGGCGCGTGTCAGAGTCCGGTCCACCATGACCGGACGCGTCTGGTCGCTGCTGATCAGCGTCCGGTCCAACATGGACCAGAGACTGATGGCACCGGAGCGTCCGGTCCCACGCCGAGGGCAGGGGTCCGGTCACTGGCACCCACATACACCCGACGGCACGCGTCCGGTCAGTTATGTGCCAATGTCCGGTCGAGCCAAAATGGCTCGAATGACTTCCGATTTTGCGACCTCTCGTATGGCTTCGACTCTACTGATCTTTGGGCCAATTCTAGGGCTGCCTAGGACTAGAATGAACAAGTGTGCACCACACCTAACTCACTAGACTCACCTAGATCAAGTTACCCATTCAAACCCCTCTTAATAGTACGACCAAAGGTAAAAACAAAGTTCTAGCTACTCTAAGTGTCTCTGCAACGCCAAACGACACTTAGAACTAGCCGTCCTTAACCTTGTCGTCCATCCTTTGAAAACCGAAAACGATCTCGATCGTCGGGGCATGAATACCATTGATTGCCCAATCAACCACCATTACTGTGACCGAACTCAAACTGTTTCTACAAAACACACATTAGTCACAATAATTTAACGTTGTCATTAATCACCGAAAACCACTAGGGGCCTAGATGCTTTCACCCATGTATACAAGTAAATTAGTAAAAAACAAATTGTATCTAGATAATTATTCTAGCTCAACTACAGATGACGTTAGAAAATTTTATCAGCATTAGGGGGGCCATGGCCCCTACTAGCCACCCCCTGCCTCCACTGGTGCGCTCCTTTCTCAACAAGTCTTGTTCGGCTTCCCCCCTCTCTGTCTCTATACAGGAATGCCTTCTTCTTGCTCCAGTACGGACCTCCGCCATAGACACTAGGTCTTATGCTGCCTCGCAGGCGGTCGTGCCGCGCGCCCCGAGGAGCAGGCAAAAGGAACGGAATGCCATACCGACACAAAGTGGCATTTGTCTGCGAATACGGTGGCCGCTTCAAAGAACCCACTCCGGAGGCCTGTCCACGCCGAACACCTCTCATGTTCATCTAGCGTCACCGCACCTTACACACCTACGTCCAGTGCTCCCTCCGTTCGCCTATAGGTCCTACGCCCTATGCTTCTACTCCGATACCTATACGTATGGGCCGATCTACCATCTAGAGAATGGTGTCAAAAAGAAGATCTCTCGGAGAGAAGAAGGATGACGACAGCTACAGACTTCAAGATCTCCACCGTGACCCATTGTAACCCTGCTCCTTAAGGTTCCTTGACCCTTACGGTGCATGACCCCCCTACTGTGAGCATCCCTTCGACGATAAAGAGGGGACTTGGGCTCACGCACAAGGGGATGACTCTCGTCTAGTTAGTATTCCACATACAATACAACCACATCGAACCTAGTTTTCCTCTCTGTTAGTGCATTCGCCCCCGGTGTGGGTTTTGGATAATTAGTGACAATCAAATTAGAGACTAACATGTTCATCAAGTGATATCTACAGGTGTTAGTCCGTTGATGAATTGAAACGAAAGAATTTGGTGAATGATAGCACCCCTAAATTTTGTGGACAAATGGCATTTTGGCTCAAGTGATCCACTCTCATTTTGTTTTGATTTGAGTCAAGGAAATGCCGTACTATCAAGAGGGATACAAAATCAACTAGCTAGATGGGGAATAAAAGTGCTCATGTCGATGTTTTAGAGTAGCTTGAGAGACACCGTTTCACCCACGTGCACGTAGACATGTTTTGCTGTTTCTGCAGGGTGGACCGGAAGTTCCGGTCAAGGACCGGAAGTTCCGGTGGTAACCTGGAGTTGCGCGCGCGCCAACTTCCGGTCCTTCAGCGGAAGTTCCGCTCTGACTGGAAGTTCCGGTCAGAGACCGGAAGTTGTTGCGCGACGTGCTTTGCGCAAAGGTTGGCTTGGCGGAAGTTTCGGTCTCCGACCGGAAGTTCATACGACCGAAAGTTCCGGTCAGAGACCGGAAGTTCCGGTCAGCCCGTGTTTCGCCCGTTTCTCAAGCCAACGGTGAGATCTGTTTGGACCGGAACTTCCGATGGGCTCCACCAGAACTTCCGGTAGGTCATTCGGAGCCCGAAGTATTTCTACTTTTTGTCGGGGACCAAAATAAGGACCCTCCAAACAGTTAGGCCCAACAAATGCAAAGCTAGGCTACATGGTAACTAAGCATGGCCTGCCCCCGGCCCAAGACGCTACCTGCAGTCTCGACCGAGCCCCCTTAGCTTGGGCCCACGGTGGGCGCTAACTTTCCGCCCGTCCGAACCCCCTACGCTGAGGCCTCGGACGGGCGCTTGCCTTCCGTCCCCCGCCCGAGCCCCTACACTGAGGCCTCGGGGCGGGCGCTTGCCTACCGTCCCGTCCCGAGCCCCCTACGCCGAGGCCTCGGACACGCTAACGCTCCGTCTCGCCCGAACCCTCTACAGGAACGCCTTGGACGGGCTCCCGCCTCCCCCCTGTCCCGTCTGCCCCTCGTGCTAGGGCCTCGGACGGGACGCACCGCACCTGGTCAAAAGCGGCTCGGACTTGACGTGTATCCGCGCCCGCCTTCCCACGATGCACGTCGGACCGACGCCCTGACCCACGCAGAGATGGGAGCCGTCCCCGTCACAACCCTACGCCCCGCTCATGATTACGCTACCCCTACGGTGACGGCCATGCCTGCCACGTAGGGCGTTATGATGACTAACCTCTATGACAGGTCCCGTCCCCTAAGTCCTCGATGCAAAGCATACGCCGCGCCCGAGCCGACGCTTGCGGCGTCAACCCCCCTGTCGGAGGCCGAGGTCTTACGGAGCCCCGACCCCTTTGTACACCCGGTATCGAGCACAGGCGGGCGGAGATGGCTTCCATGCGGTGTATCTCTGCGCCCGGCCACGCCGTATACGACAACAACACCACGGCCCTCGAAGCTTCGGGCCGGGGATGAATCAAAGCTACAGGCCACCCACGGCGCCGGATCGTTCACCATGGCGTCCCCCCATTGCTAGGATCGAGGAGCCGACTCCACGTAACGGCGCTGTGTCGGCAGCATGGCGCCGTGCAAGACAAGGCCGCCGCCCACACACCGGCTCCGAGGCCTCGGTCGGGGAAGAGGCGGCGCCCGCTATCATCCCACCTATTCGAACAACGTACTATAAGCCCGTTCCTCCCTTTGCGGCTATAAAAGGGGGGGGACGGGGGTCCTTCGAAGGAGAGGTGGATAAGGGAATCAATCTACAGGCAAGTCGGTTGGTCTAGACACAAGTCAATAAGACTACGCACGAGTCTAGCAATCTCCCTTAGCACACGAGGCTCACACACTCATCTTCACGAGACTTGGGACCAGCCTCCCTCTCTCACCCCCTTGTACACCCCTACCTACAAGCACCACGGTGCAAGATAATACAAGTCTCCCTTGTGACCATCTTGCACACCATCCGGAGTTGGGAGCACGCACGCAAAATTTACTCGTTGGTACTAGGACCGCCCGGTTTAGCACCGGCGGTTGGCGCGCCCGGGTAGGGGTCTGCAATGCGTGTTTTCATTCTCCTTCCCGCCAAAACTCGGAATGGCCGGCGACCGCGACGAGGCGTCGCGGGGGCGTTCCGGCCCCAACCTTCCCCCAAAGACGGCCCGCGCGCGGCGCCGTGATCCGATTCGGGGATCTCGAGTTTGTGTCGGCTGGGTACCCGATGACGACATGGAACTCCTCCCGGCCGGAGTTCGAGGACCCTCCGACGAGGCCCCCGGTGGACCCATCGCCCGGCCCGGCGCAGGGAGGCGCCATGGCGCACGCTCCCCCGCCCGGCGCGGCGGACGCACCGCGACGCCAGCAGCCCGGGAGGAGGACCTCGCAAATACCGTGGTTGGGCAACGCCCGCCGCAGGACGCCACCCACCGTCGCCACCACGCCCGGCCATTCGGCATGGCCAATCTTCTGCCGCTACGGCGCAGCGTTGGTCTCCACCGCCATGGGAACACGGAGGAGGCGTCCCACGCCGTCGACGACGCTCCACGGAGCACCCCGACGCGGACATCCCCGACGGATCCATCCACGCCTACGAGGAGAACCTGATCAGGCAGGAGGAGCAGCGACGCCACTCCGGCACGCGCTACATCCACCCGATCCGGCGCTACCTCGAGGATACGGAGCCCAGGGGGTTCATCCCGGAGCATGCCTTCGCCTTCGGCTACCCCGACTCCGACTCCCCGGACGACACGTATGATCCGACTCGTGAATGCTTTCACGTGGAGATCGGCGAACTTCGGTGTCGGCGGCAACGGCAACGACGACGGCGACCAGGGTCGTGACCCTAGGCCCGCCGCCGAGGAGCGACTCCGGCGGGCGCAACACCGAGACCCTAGCGCGTCCCGGCCCCCGGGCGAGGGCCTACAAACTCCGGCGCGTACGGGCCCTCCGGGGACCGGCGAACCACCGGCTACCCCTCGGGGGCCCGCGGCGTCCCGCTATCGAGCGGATTAGGGAGCTTGGGGGACGGGCTCGGCGCGGCCGTCGCTATTACGGCAGGAGATAGAAAGCGTCTGGCGTGCCCACCGTGCGGCGCGTAATCCCAGCCCCCTGCTGCGTCGTCAGCACGTGGCGTCCAGCGAAGGATCGTCAATGACGAGGGCGGAGAGCGTCCCCCATCTTCCCGCGTGCGAAGTCATAACGTCGCGGCGGCTGCCCTCCTCGTCCGGGCGATGCGAAACCATCCACACCGGGAGGGACGGATTCGAGATGATCTGCGAGACTATCTCGAGACCCGGCTGCTGTCCAGCGAAGCCGAAGCTTCGGCCTCCCGACATCGGCACCGAGGGGCGAGGAGGACGGAGCGCCCACGCCCGCGAAGCGAAGCCTCGGTCCATCGTGACCCATCGCGGAGGTCGATCCGCGAAGCGTCTTCGAGACAACCGCGGCAGCATCGACGATGGTGACGCACGCAACGCCATCAACAACGCCAAGGAAGCCGAGCACGGGCGGCGCGACCGCCCGCCCACGCAGGGTGGCGGCGCGATAGCGGCGAGGACCGTGATGATGCCGATCCCCGGGGCCCCGCCTTCAGCCGGGAGATCCGCAACGCACGGTTCCCTTTCCGGTTCCGACGGCCGGCCAACCTTGCCAAATACTCGGGAGAAACGAACCCCGAGGTTTGGCTCAACGACTACCGCTGGCATGCCCGGCTTGGCGGCGCGGACGATGACCGGCTCATCATCCGCAACCTCCCGCTTCACTTGGGTGATTCGGGCGGCTTATTGGAGCATCTTCCCGCCCACACGATCCGCGACCCGGGTCCGAACTAGTCGGGGTTTTTGTGGGGAATTTCGGGCACATACGTGCGCCGGGGGAATCGTGGGATCTCCGCAGCTGCTACCGAAGCCCGACGAGACGCTTCACGGAACTTCATCGGGCGCTTCTCGAAAAAAGTGCACGGAGCTGCCCAACGTGGCCGGCACCGCCATCATCAGCGCGTTCCTTGACGGCACGACCTGCAAGGAGCTCGTCCATGAGTTGGGACGGAAGATGCCAACCACCGCCAACGAGCTGTTCGAAGTGGCGGCAAACTTCGCCTCCGGCGAGGAGGCGGTGGGGGCGATTTTCCGCAACGTCAGTAACAAAGGGAAGCGGAAGGAAGACGATGCCAAGGGGGAGGCACCCCGCAACCCCAGGAAGAACAAGAAGAACAAGTGCAAAGGGAAGAAGGGCAAAAAGGGAGGCGGACTCAAGAAGGCGACATCGTCGCCGCGGCCGACCGCAAGGCCCCCCGAGGCCCCCCGGGGCTCGGGGCCTTCGACGACATGCTCAAAAAGTCCTGTCCTTTCCACAAGTTCCCCGTCAAGCACACTATGGGGGAGTGCGACTTGGCCTGTCGCTTCTATCAGAAGCTTCCCCCGCCTGAGGACAAGAAGAAGAAGGAGGGGAAAACAAAGGCGAGGAGTTCCCTGAGGTCCATGACGTCTTCATGGTCATCGGGGGACTGCCGGCAAACCTCACCCCCGCCCGGATCAAGCGCGAAGCGTCGAGAGATATTCTCGAATTTACTGAGGGGCATCCGACCCCCTCCTTCCCTGGCGTCGGCATCCGCGGCGTCAGTAGCGTCGGCCCCTTCGGCAACATCAGGGAGGATAGCCGTCTGGAAGTGCCCGACCAGCCGCGTCGTGGCTTCTTCGGCCTGGGCCGGAGCAGCTCGGCGAACACCTCTCCCTCGCGACCCTCCTCGTCCTCGGCAATGACAAGCCCCTCGGAAATTTTGGGGAGGTCCAGTCGTAGTGAGAGGGTCATCGCCCGGGGGTGTGCGACACGCCCGGTCCGCCGGTCGGATCCGAAGGGCGGCGCGAACGCGCGCCTCCACTCGTCCGAACAACGCCTCCGAGGCGGCCAGGTGGATCTACCCGGCGACAGGTTCGCCCGGCCTCGACCACCGTGCAAACAGCTCGGACCTTGTCCTTCGGGCGTCGAGCTCGCCCATCTTGAGGAGTAGGCCGCTGCACGCACCAAGGGCCCCCGCTTGCTCCGACGACTTCCTCCTCGGCTCTGCATCCGCGCGGGGGGTCAATCTCCGAGCAAGAAAGCGAGGATATGATTGCCCAAACACAAGACTTACCTTCCGTTTGCACCACCTCCTGCGCCCGGTACACATGGAGCTCGTTGACCTCATTCAGCGCTTGACCAAGCTCGGCCCGCACCATGGTGACATCATTGATAAAGAGGCGGTGTGGTCGGTATCCACGTTCACCGGGTTCTCCGTCAAGGTCCCAATGGTGTCGGGACGCTGGACAAGCGCCGTCCTCATCGTCTCGCCCCGCGGCTCGGGCTGGTCGAGCTCCGACGACCGCTCCTTCGGGGCCTTCGACAAGAGGGTGTTACGCTCCCGAGCCTCGGAGGCCTCAACCTTCGTGTCCGAGACAAGGAGGCGGAGGCCGGCGTTCTCCTCGTTCCGAGCAGCTAACTCGGTGCGCGGCCGGTTTGCCTCCCGGCGAAGGTGGAGCGCCTCGTCGAGGCCGGCCCTCGGCCGGAGAAACCGATTTCTCCCGGGACAACCGCCCGAGATCCCGAGGCGACGGAACCCGGCGGGTTAGCCGTCTTCGGTGCCCGTGTCAAGGTAAGGATCCGGTCATGAGTATTTATAATACCTTCAACACGTCGGGGGGTCCCTTGAGAAGATCGGCGAGAGCGCGGCGAAGCGTGTCTTGGCCGTACCACGAACTTGCCGGTCTGCTCCCACCCACCGAGTTTGCTCCGGGGCGTCGTCTAGCACATAGACTGGCCGGTCCTCCCGGGTCCCGGCGGTCCGACCAGACGATTCGCGGCGGCTCCCTTCTGGAGCGCGTCAAAAGCGGACCACCTCCCGGTGGAGGACCCCTCGGCCGGGCGCCGCGGTCGGCGACCCCGCCGCGATCGCCACCCGGGAAGCCGTGTCCGCAACGGCCACCTCTTTCCCCCCGCAGGGGCGGTCTCCTCGAGGAGGGGACTCCACCACCTCTGCGTCGTGGCGCGACCCGGGGCGGAACTGGCGCCCCGCTCCTCCATGACCATGTCGATGGCGGCCACCGGGCGCGGCGCCGTCACGACTTCCACGGCGGGCGTTGCCGAGGCCTCCGTACAGTGCACATGTGTCCCATCTCCGTCACGGCGGGGGTGGCTCCCTGGGCGACGGGCGCCTCGGCAGTCTCTCCCTCGGTCGCGGGGAGGCGGCACCACCACAGGGGTAGAGGAGGCGCCCGCCGTCCGGCCCTTCGCCTCGGTACGCTTGCGCCCGAAGCAAGCGGGGCCGGAGGCCGGGGGCCGTCTTGCGTTTTGGCTCTGAGTGGCGAGAAGGGCGGGACTTCAGAGGAAGAAATGAAACAAAAACGATGGAAGACTTAAAGAAGGAGAGATACTCACTCGGTGACCGGCGGTTGGAACAATCGGCTCGCCGGAGCCGTGCTCGTCGGGGGCTCGGACTTGAGGTATCCTCGGCCCGCGCGACTGGGGGTCGCGGGCACGGGATGCCGGCCCCTCGGCGTCGCCGCCTCCTCGGGTGAGGCCCGCGCTTCACCCTCGGCGGTCCTCCTCGCCACCTCGGGCCGCTGCGGGGGCGGGCCCGAGCCACCCCCGACCGGGCTGGTCGGACGACTCGGGGAGGGGCCTCATCCCTCCCGACGGGGTCACGTCTCCAGCCGCCCCGGCCGTGGCCTCGGTGGAATGAAGGGCAGGGGCGGCGTCCTTCAACGGCCATGGCGACCACCCTCCCTCTTCACGGGAGGGCGATGTGGCCCTGGGCTCAACACGCAGCCTCGGCCCTGAAGACGCCGAGGCCGAGGCCTGCGTGCTGGACTTCTCTGCTGCCCGCCTCTGCGGCACATCACCAGGAACCGGGGGCAGAACCAACGACTCCTTCAGCCTCTCATCCTCCATGAAGCCGAGGAAGTCGTAATCCTCCCCCTCGTCATCCTCATCATCATCATCATCGGCGCCGGTGGTATCGGAGGGTGTCGGCTCTCGAGGGAGTCCCTCTTCCTCCTGCCGGCGCCGCAGCTTGTCCAGGCGCGGCTGCCGCTTCTGCTTCTGGGACATTCCTGTCCGACTTCTTCTTCTTCTCCCTCTCTGCTTCTCCGCGTGGGCCTTGTTACTTTGTTTCTCCGCGGAGATGGGGGGGCTTGGGCGCCCTCGGCTTCCCGACCAATCCCTGCAAAGAAAAAGAATAAGATGAGGATAAAGGGAGGATGCGAACATCAACGATTTAACACGACCATAGAAACTTACCACCGAGATGGCATCCGGGTGGGGCGCATCGCAACCTTGTAGAGGTTGGAGGCGTCTGTCACCGTCGCCGCCTTCTTGGTCCGCTCGACGACCTCGCCGTGCTCGGGTCGGCGGGACGACATCCTCGCCCGGCCCAAGGGCTGCCTTCCCTCATGTCAAGCAGGCGGGGTCGCCTCTCCATAAGGGCGGGACTCGCCCTTTGTGGAAGGCAGCAATGACAAGCGGCGCGTCCAACCCCTTGTGGGTCGGCGTCCTCAAAGCGTGGAACACCCGGTGGGGTGATCCTCTCTGGGATAATCTCCTCTTTCCACCTCGCGGGCTCCGTGTCGAACACCCTTCCGGTGTAAGCGGGCGGATGACCGAAAATCGTTCCGGGGTAGAACCACTTCGCGCCCGGCCGCGGTTGGAGGAGGCGAGCCGCCCGGGATGTAGGAATCCGGTTGCGAGCCCCGCAAGCTGCGATATGCAGCCCCAGCGCGACAGACGTCCTTTTCCTCTTCCGACGGCGCCTTTGAGGTAGAGGGTGCCCTCGAAGAAGTGGAGCCGAGGTCCCGGTGGGCCTCGACCCCGAGAATAGCCCTCGCACGCGGCGGCGAACACCGCCATGTGCGTGATGGAGTTGGGGTTGAGGTTCTGCATCTCCAGGCCGTAATACTCGAGGATGGCCCTCAAGAATCGACCCACCGGCATTCCGAACCCGTTCTCATGGAACGCCGTGAAGCTCACGACGTATCCCGGTGGCGGGTGCGGGGACAGGTGGTCGGCCGGCGGAACTATCCACTCCGGCGAGGCGTTGTCGGCGCAGGGGCGGAGAAGCCCCTTCCCCACGAGCGCCACCCGGCTCCGGCGTCACGGAACTCGTCTCCCACTCCTCCACGCCCGATGATCTCGGGTCTCGACGCCATGGCAACGGGCGGGCCGGGCGGGTGCAGGTGAGTTCTCTCTCTTCTCGCTCCCTTTTTTCTCTCTCAGCGGCGCTCGAGCAGATGGCGATGACGGAGGGAATAAAGGCGGGTGCAAGGGCGAGGAAGGCGAGAAGGAAGCCAAACGCCGCCTACGCCAGGTACTTATACCCAGAAACCCCCAGTCGGTTCATCTACCCGCATTTAATGCGCGATCGCGCCCGGGATTCCCTACTCAAGTGCACGTCACACGGAGACCCGGGCGCCCGGCCGCTGGGCGGCCCGCAGCCACACACGGGCCCGCGGCGCCTCCGCGGCGGCGGGGTTTTTTCTCCGCATAGGATCGACACGGAACCCAAGGACAAGGACGCGGCGCGCGGCTCGATGGCGGCCGCCCGCACACGCCACCATCACGTCCCCCGTGGGACCCAGGCACACGCGCGGTGCGTCGAACCGCCTCAGTCGTAGGGGCCTACCACCTCTTCTATAACAGGTGGCGCGGCGGTGCTCACCGCCCCGGAGAGGACGCCTAAAAAAGCGTGCCCGTCCCCCCACGACGGGATTTCCACGGCGGCGCTTCCTTCTCTGGAAGGAGCACAGGCGACGCCCATTACGGTCCGGAAGGTTCGTGGGCTGGCCCACTAAAGGGTTCAATAGCCGCCTCGGGGCAACAGAGTCGAGGGATGGCTCGGACGGACTCATACACGTTCAGCCACTGCAACAGGATCGTCCGACGCCGTATCCAAGGCCGAGGCGCCTCGAGTTAGGGGGATCCCGCGGGAGTGCATCGAGCCCTCGGGACCTGGGCGGACGGGACCCGGGCCCCGCCTCGGACATACCTTGCGTGCTCTAATGGAATGCGCCACGGGCCCAGCCAACCCCTAGCGAACGGGGCACAGGCATTCCACTTGGATTTACCCGTTAACAGCTCACAGGATCTAGTTGTGTGCGGCACCTGCCATCGATAGCATGACAAAATCCACCCTCCTCCCTGCGGAAGGGATGCGTGAGGCGTCTTACGAAATTAACGACCAAGTACCAACCGGCCGCCCCACGCCAGAACGGGGCTCGGGGGCTACCCCGGCATAGTGGCCAAGGCTGGGAAACGTCACCTAACTACGCGCCATGCCTCCCGGACGAGCCGACGGGCCCGGGGGCTCGGCACACGACGGAAACACTCTGACCAAAACACGCACAAGCCCTCGGAGAAGCACCCACACCCCTCCGAGGCCTCGGGGGCTACACCCGGCGGGTGCGCTCGCGCGCCCCCCGCCGGAGAATATAGCCTCGGAGACAAGCAAGCACCCTCACCGGACATGTGCAAACCCCCCGTGGGGGTAGAGGCGTTCGCAGGGGCGTGCTACGCCTCTCACAAGCCACAAACCCATCCAGAACACATGCAAGCCCTCGGAGGGTTGTTCACACCCCCTCCGAGGCCTCGGGGGCTACACCCGCCGGGTGTGCTTACGCGCACCCGGTGTAAGAAAGCTCGAAACATCTAACAACACGCCTGACAAAAACTTAGCCAGAAACCACAACCTCCGAACGAGTATACTCACTCCTTCGAAGGTTCGGGGCTACTGTCGGGGATCAAAATAAGGACCCTCCAAACAGTTAGGCCCAACAAACGTAAAGCTAGGCTACATGGTAACTAAGCATGGCCTACCCGGGGGCCCAAAGACGCTACTGCCCGGTCTCGGCCAAGCCCCCCTTAGCTTGGGCCCACGGTAGGCGCTAACTTTCCGCCCGTCCCGAGCCCCCCTACGCTGAGGCCTCGGACGGGCGCTTTTCCGTCCCCGCCAAGCCCCTACACCGAGGCCTCGGACGGGCGCTTGCCTACCGTCCCCGTCCGAGCCCCCATCTTTGAGGCCTCGGACGGACGCCAATGCTCCGTCTCGCCCGAACCCTCTCTGAGGAACGCCTTGGACGAGCTCCGCCTCCCGTCCCGTCCGAGCCCCTGTGCTAGGGGCCTCGGACGGGGGCCACCGCCCTCCCTGGTCAAACACGGCTCTGAGACTTGGCGTGTATCCGCCGCCCGCCTTCCCACGGTGCACTGTCGGTAGCGCCGACCCTGGCGGGGAGATGGGAGCCGTCCGTCACAACCCTACGCCCTCGCTCGCCGATTACGCTACCCCTACGGTGGCGGCCATGCCTGCCACCGTAGGGGCGTTATGATGACTAACCTCTATGACAGTCCCGCCCCGAAGTCCTCGATGTAGCGTACGCCGCGCCCGAAGCCGACGCACGGCGTCAACCCCTGTACGGAGGCCGAGATCTTCCGGAGCCCCGCCACTGTACACCCGGTATCCGAGCACGGGCAGGCGGAGATGGCTTCCATGCGGTGTATCTCTGCGCCGCCACGCCGTATACGACAACAACGCCACGGCCCTCGAAGCTTCGGACTGGGGATGAATCAAAGCTACAGCGGCCACGGCGCCCTGGATATGCTTCACCATGACGTCCCCCCCGTTGCTAGGATCGAGGAGCCGACTCCGCGTAACGGCGCCCGCAATCGGCAAAGACGGCGCCGTGCAAGACAAGGCCGCCGCCCACACCGGCTCGAGGCCTCGGTCGGGAAGAGGCGGCGCCCGCTATCGCCCCACCTATTCGGACATCAGACTATAAGCCCGTTCCTCCCTTTGCAGCTATAAAAGGGGAGGACGGGGGTCCTTCGAAGGAGAGGTGGATAAGGGAATCAATCTACAGGCAAGTCGGTTGGTCTAGACACAAGTCAATAAGACTACGCACGAGTCTAGCAATCTCCTTAGCACACAGGCTCACACACTCATCTTCACGAGACTTGGGACCAGCTCCCTCTCTCACCCTGTTTGTACACCCCTACCTATAAGCACCCTGGTGCAAGATAATACAAGTCTCCCTTGTGACCATCTTGCACACCATCCGGAGTTGGGAGCACGCACGCAAATTTACTCGTTGGTACTAGGACCGCCAGTTTTAGCACCGACACTTTTCACCTCCGTTTCTAACCGTTACGCCAGGCAATACACTCATTCTTTGCTCTCCCAACAGCCTCCAAGCTTTGACTCACCCACTCTCTCTCACCCTTTGCTTCCAAGCCTCAATCTTTGATTGTTTGAGCTAGGGACGTGAGATTTGAGAGCGGGAGCATCGATCTTCGACTTGAGCACTTGGTTTCCTCGTCTTGTCGGTTGGGTTTGTGTCTATTACTCTTGGGTTCTTGGAACCCTAGCGGGCCAGGCGTTCTTCGTGGTTGCCTGTGTTGATTTACTTGTGAGGGCACCCCGAAGCATTTGTATTACCCTTCATCTTAGTGAATATCTCGAGCTTACCTTTGTGGTTGCTTGAGGGAGGTGACCGGAAGGTGACCTACGTGGTCGGGCCTTGGTGGCCACCTCAACAACAGGGACGTAGGCACTCCTTTGTGGGGATAGCCGAACCTCGGGATATGATATGTATATCATACATGTATTAGAGATAAAGTTTAGATTGACTTCCTCTATTTAGTAGCAAAATCCAAGTTTACTTTTGCTATGGTGATCTTTCATGAACTAAATAGATATTTCAAGAATTATCAAGTAATGTTCCTCATCATTCGTGATCACCATGGAAGCTTTCTGGCTGCCCAAGCAAAATGGTACGCAACAATCCTTGATGCAGGGATGGGAGAGGCCTTGGCATGCAGAGATGCTGTCAGACTAGCTAAGCAGTTGGGACTGCAGCATGTAGTTCTAGAAACAGATTGTCTCGAGCTGGTTCCACTCTGGAAGGAGCAACAACGGTCTATATTTGACCCAGTTTTATCAGAAATTGAAGAAGCTAGGCTTTGTTTTTATATATGTTAATAGGTCTTGTAGTAAAGTAGTTCATGTATTGGCAAAACAAGTTACGAGCTCACATCAGTCGGAAATGTGGCATGGGTCCTATCGAAAATAGGATTAACTATAGATTCGAGCCATAGCACATGGTTTTATAAAACCCATACGATTTTTCCGATCTAAATTGAGTGGGTTTTCATGAAGAAGATCTTGTTCAGCATATTCTATTCGATCTTGGTAGGAGAAGAACCCGACTTGGTATTCTTAAAAAAAGAGGAGAAGCGAGAACCAAGTCAAGATGATATGGATCACCCCTTCTTCTTACGCCAAAAATCTTACCATTTCCGAAGGAACTAGGGCTACATTTCTTTTCAATTTCTATTCAAGAGTTTCTATCTATTTCCACGCCCTTTTTTAAGACCTCGAAACATGAAATGGACAAATTCCTTTTCTTAGGAACACATACAAGAAAAAGGATAATGGTAGCCCTCCCATTGTGTGCGTGACTTCGTTTTGGGTGAGGCACGCTTTCCTCTAATATAAATCGGAAATGTTATTGCGCATCTAATCGCACTCCGCGCCCGACCGCGTGACCCAGCTCGACACGAAAAGGCAGTGCCGCAGGCCCAGTTAGCCACATGCGGGAGAGTTAAGGCAACCCGACCCATATATGTGCGACCAGTTTGGCGGTGCAAAAGCAGGTTGGTAATTTCAGTTTCATTATTTATTGTGAATACTTTTTTCAGTTTCATTATTTAACTTTTTTCATTGTTTATTTTATTTCAGTTAAATGCTTTTTTTTCAATTTTTAGTTTTTTTAAAATTTGTTCACTTTCGGTTTCAATCCATTTTTTAGTTTCATTCATTTTTTATTGTTTCTTTTATTTTTAGTTAAATGATTTTTTTAGTGTTTAGTTGATGTTTTCATTTTTTTCAGTTTCGGTTTCAATCTACTTTTTTAGTTTCATTCATTTTTTCCATTGTTCCTTTTATTTTTTAGTTAAATGGTTTTTTTTTTTTTTCAATTTTTAGTTAATGTTTTTATTTGTTTAGTTTTGGTTTAGATCTATTTTTTTTAGTTTAATTTTTAGTCTCCCTTTTAGGTTTAAACATAGTTTTTAAATCTTACATATTAATTGTATACTAACTTATACTCTTTAAATTGGCACTTATCCAATGTTTTTTTTCCAATAATTTGCCCTCTAGGTGCACCTTGGGTTGCTACTTTTAATAAATGTCTTTTTAATTGTTAGCTAGTTATATCATCGCCTCAGGAGCTTAAGATCTCAACAACAACAAAGAAGCTGGATTACAAAGCAAAAATAAATACTAAAACTATTTCATTGAAAATAGAAAATGCTAGTTTTAGTTCCAAATTTTATTGTGAATACTTTTTCCGTTTCATTAATTCATTATTTTCATTATTTTATTTTGTATTAAATGAATTTTTTCAGTTTTTAGTTAGGTTTTTTCAAATTTTTAAAGTTTTAGTTTCTATCAATCTTTTTTTTTTTAGTTTTTTTTAGTCTCCTTTTTTAGGTTGAATGTATTTTTAAATCTTATGTATTAGTTGTATAATAACTTACCTTTCAAATTGGCAACTATCCAATGCTTCTTCTAATAGTTTGCCCCCTAAGTGCAACTTGTCTTATTTTTTGGGTCGCTACTTTTTGTTTTCATAAGTGTCTCTCCGAGTCTTAACTAGTTATGTTTCTCGTCTTATACAATTGATTTTATAATAACTTGCTCCTCCGGTTAGCAGCTTATGGAATGAATATTCTAATAATTTAAGATAGCAGCTTGTCTTGTTTTCTATTGCTACCCTCATTTTTTTTAAATAAATCCCCCTGTTTGGCGATATTTTCCGGCTTTTGCAATGCATTGTATAATAACTAATCCCACTAGGTTGCAGCTAATTTTGTTTTGATCTGTTATTCTTTTTAAGGTTTAGTATATGTAAATACTATATAATAAATTTATTATATTTCTATGGTAAAAGTTCATGTACATGACATGTAAAAACTTTAGAGTAGCAAGTTTAGTATTTTATGGTAGCAATTTCATTTATAGTTTTTTTACTCATAAGTTGCTACTGATGTTTTTTTTACGAAATATAGGCAAATGAGATTTAGTTTTGTTTATCTCGTCACATAGAATATTTCAATATAAATGAAATTAAAAACATATCATCATTAAAAAATTATAGCAATTTCATGTAATACAGTCACAAAATTATAGCAATTTCATATAACACAGTCACAGATGCATGCACCCGTGCATATGGGTGCGGATCTGCATGTGGGAGATCGAACTTGATTGGTCTGCGCTAGGATCAGGGGTCACGCGGGGCCCATGTGGTGGTGTGCAGCAGACCTGGGGTCACGCGGGACCCATATGGTGGTGTGCAGTTGTGATTGGTCTTCTGGGTTGCGCGCGTGTTAGCTCTGTCCAATATAAAATCAGTACAGCTAGCGCCTGGATGTCCGGACACTAGCATATGTCCAGATGCCTGCGCGAGTCGTACCCGTCTGCACCACTACGCCCGTCTATTTGTGGTCGCCCACATCTGCTGCTGCGCGCATCCCAACCTCTTGCTACGCGTGCCCACCTCCTCCCACTGTTGCGCGTGTGCCTACCCCTCCTACTGCTACGCGCATGCCTATCCCCTGTTGCTGTTGCACGCGTGCCCACCTCCTGCTGCTACTGTCATCCATGCGTGCCCACCTTCTCCTGCTGGTGCTGTTGCATGCTACCGAGGCAAAGGTAGCAGAAGAGGGGCAGGGGGAGATGCAAAACAACAGATCTAGTTTTGAAACTCCCATATGCAACAATTGCAACATACGTTTAAAGACAGTGAAATATTTAAAACATGTATTTGAAACACTTGCAAAATCATTTAAAAACACCTAAAAACCCCGTGCCCACACCCTAGCAGTAGCGACCGGTCACATCATATAACACCCCGATCTATTTATGCAACATCTATATGGAACCTTTACAAAACATTTGGAACACTAGGTTGAAGCAGTTGAAAACACCATGAACATATATATGTCAACAAGTAAAAACAATTTTTCTCTAACACGGTAATAAAGAAGTTGAAATATCATGAACAATATTATTATAACAAATACCAAACACTTGCTGCAACAACATTTTAGCAACTACTCTATACATGCAGATTGCAGCATTGGATGGAGCAGCAGAAACACCATGAACATTGTACTGCGACAACACTCAAACAACTGTTGCAACAACACCTGAACAGTTACTGCAACATGCAGATTGAAGCATTAGATGGAGTAGCTGGAACACCATAAATATAGTACTGTGACAACACCCGAACAGCTGTTGCATAACATCCGAATATCTGTTGCACCAACGCCAGAACAGATGTTGCAACAACAATGATATAGCTACTGCATCATGTAGACTGAAACATTGGATGGAGCAACTGCAACACCATGACATAATACTGCAACAACACCCAAATAGCTGCTGCAACAACACCCGAACAATTGCTGCAACAACAACAACCGAACAGCTACTGCAACATGCAGATTGAAGAAACTAAAACATCTCAAAAATCGGTACTGCAGTAAAAACTAAAACCTACGGCAACATCTAGAGAGAACGTTGCAACAATAGCAAGATCTGAACCCGAGAGCTCACTAGAACCTTACCCTATTGCAATATCACATGAAAACACGTATTGTAACTTTCAAAAAACACCATTGCAAACCATTGCAACACATATGAGAGCTGGACCCGAGAGCTCGCTGAAAGCTAAGCCACCACAATAGCCCTTAGATCCACAGTGGGGAGGAGAAAGAGAAGCACGAGGAGGGAGCAGATCCAGAGGAGGGGGAGGAGAGCTTAGATCCAGATCCAAAGGAGGAAGAGAAGGCCTCAGATCTAAATCCATTCAACCTACCTCATTGGAGGCGCGCCATCGTCCTCGTTGGGCACCGCGAGCACGGCCACGCGGTGGAGGTGGACGCTCGTGACGGAGTGGGGGAGGGTGCCGCCGTTGGTTAGCGAGAGAGTAGCCACGGTGAGCACAGCCACGCCCCGCGAGGGAGCAGCCGCGGCAAGCACGGATGCTGCGAGCATGGGGCAGGGCACCGCCGTGCCAGGTTGAAGAGCTCCCCTAGTGGGGGGGGACGCCGTGCCTTACACCACACGCCTCGCCTCGCTAGAGTTTGGGAAAAGGGCGCCACACTGGAGTTGGAGGAGGCGGTGCCGTGGTAAGGGAGAGGATGTTGCGCCTCGCGCTCACCGGGGTGTAGGGGCGTCGTGCCATGCGTGTGGGAGGACACCTCACAAAGAGAGAGAGAGCGAGAGCAGAAAAGTGAATGAGATGGGGTGCCTCGTGAGAGAGATGACTGGATGAAGATGTAAACAGGGGCGGTGGGTGTGGCACGCAGTGATTGGACTGTCCGGCGGTGGAGTTTGGCCGGACGTGCTAATTGGATCCTTACCGAATATATAAAAATATATGTCAGGCCCTTCACACACACACACACACACACACACACACACACACAAAACCCCCCCTCCGACAGCATGGTTGATAATTGACATGGCCACAGCCACTTCCAATTGACCGTGTAACACGTGAATTGTGTTAGCTGAAGTATTTTATTACTTTCGCGCAGCGCTAATCTAAGTGACATTCAAGTGCCGCAAGAACATCTTCACCTGGTAACATGAAATATCAATCTCTTTCAGTACTGGGTTTAACCTTCATCCAGACAAAACCTTATGCTTAGGGCCACAGTTCTTCCGTAGTTGGCCCTTTCGTCCAATTTGCTCTGAATTTCTTCATATTTACACTGGACCGCAAAAGGCATACGATCACATAACAGATTCAGATGCATCGTTTATATGAGATCAGTAATTAAAAAAAGCCAGTGCATGATATGACAATACAAGATTGGCATAGTGCATTCTGTCTTTCAGAACCATTTAAATCATTTAGGGTCAACTAAACTATACAAGCGACCAATGAATCGAAAGTAGTCCGTTGGAGGGGACAAAATCATGACAAGGACGATATGACTTGTCAGATAACAGCAGTGCCATATGTGTTGATCACTTTGGCTAAACATGCTCCCCACCTTGGTGTACCTAAAATTAGAACTGCTTTAAACAAAGTAGATAGAAAAGACAAACTTCATGCGTTTACTTGTTAGATTTTACTTTGAAGACAAAAGCCATATCAAATCTGACACAGAACAGTAGATTAATCACCAAAATGAAAGCTACATAGAAGTTTTGTAACCTTTGGGTCAGAGACTTCAGTTGAAGTCACAGAACTACCAGGCGACTCAACCTTGGCACCTTCACCCTCCGCAGAACCATTGAAGTTTTCAAGGCCTGATTCAAAGGTCGGCATGAAGAAGAAAATAATTAAGAATCTCAAACAAGAAAAATGGTTATGAGTTACTGCTGTAGGCTGTAGCAAAGAAGGTAACAAGCAAACATATCACTGGTACCACGGTAAACAGATGACTACAATCTACAGCAAGTCAGCAATCAAGTAAAAAGGGGATGGTTGTGTTTTGTATTATAAATAGGATCAACAACTAATTAAAGCAATTCAGGTTGAAATATAACGATGAGAGATTAATAAATGCAATAAAAAATTAGCCAAACAGATGTAATACCAACTATGCTGCTAGGGTAGAAAAAAATGGAACTGACAAACCACTGACCAGTGAAGTCATGGTGTTCCAAGAACACAAAGTTTGCACATTCATCCTGCCTGGATAAAATGTCAGACAGTGAACAAGTCACTCACTAAACATGTCTCGACAACAGAAAAAATGAGATTCCAAACAACCATCAATGTACAGCAAAAGCTAACCTGTTCGGGAGCGGAACTGCCTCAGGAGCATTGTACTCCTTGAATATCTCCTCAAACCTACAAACACAAATTTTAAAGGATTAGGAAATAAAAGTAGATCTTTCACTATCTTTTTTACAACAAAAATAGAAAAGATTTTAAAGTTTACTTACATAACCATAAATTTTTTATAATCAGGAGAAGAACAGTCAACGTCTTCACAGTCAATGTCATAAATCAGTGCATGTAAAATTTCAATCAACATACAGAGGTGATGTGACATGACTAAATCAATATCTGACAGTCTCTCTAATGTTTGTTCTCCCTTCTTATCCTTTCAAGAAAGAAAACATTTTGATTAGAAATATGCTATAAATCCAATTGTACCAAAATTCAACAAGCAGAACAAATATAAAGCTGTAACATGCAACACTTACTCTTGAGCCTGCAGAACCATGCTGCTTCACGTGTCTGGAAAATTTCAGTAAGCCTTCAGCTGATTTATCAAATACTTCTGCTTCAACAGATTGCAAATATTGTGCAGTAAAGAGAACATCAGGATCATATAAGCTCTCATCTTGGTCAGCCTCTACATTAGCCTGCTGAGAGTCTGCAGTGACATCAGTTGTCGCTACCTCAGTAGCAGTACCACCCCCTTTGCTGGCACCAGCAGCCTTTTCTTGGGCTATTCTCTCTTTCTTTTTCTTATTATGGACATAGACCACTGCAAGAATAGGATTAGGCATTTCTTCTTTCGAGAGGAGCTCCTTCCACGCCTTACTTTCAAACTTCCAGCTTAAGATTGCCTGAAGTATCTTCTTTGCCCCACTACCTAAAGTCCAAAGCATTTCATGAAGGTTGTCAAAAAAATTTGACCTGGTCAATGGTGGCTTGAGTGCGAGATGTGCAATGACAAAAGTACGAAATTTCTTCCAGGTAGCTGCATTTAGTTGACGCTCCGGAATGAACAAATTGAGAGTGGACTGCAAATGACCCAAAAATGCAGGCAAGCAACCGCCACAGTCGAACTCAGGTACAATGTCCGTTGCACACCTCCTCGGGTCATTTTGCATGGACTGGTGATTGCAATCATCACAGAATGGTTTTATTATTTCTACCTGATATGTAACAGGGTCCACCATTACATCACCAATTCCCCACTTTCCATTATAACTATGACCTTTCTCAAAATTGCCAAATAGCTTTGTGAGGAGATTGTATAGCGGTATTCTTCCGGGAGGAGTAGATTTTACAATACCCATTGATACTTCACCACAAAATATATCAGCTTCCTCAGAGGGGTGGTTCCCCGGAGAATCCCAAAATTCTTTAAGAGGAACCAAGCTGCAAAAATATCAGATAGTCATAACCTGCTATATGTTCAGCTTTTCCAATAATTTTTCATTTCATAGATAAAACTAAAGTATCTTAGACGACTACTATGTAAAATAGAACAAACCTTCGGGGAGGCAAATCACAAATTTTAACAGTTAGATTTTCACATTCAGATTTGACATCCTTCTCTAAAAATATTTTAGCAGCACTCACAAGGTGCTTCTGCACACTGCAGACAAAAAAAAAAGAGGATAATGGTAGTGAATGCCATATAGAACTCCAATAACTGAAATTGAGAAGAACAGAAAATTATTTGGTAAATTACCTTCCAGAGAAAATGGAAATTGTGTTTGCAAGACTGGGGTCGAACAGCTGTAGGTCTTTATAGTTAATGCGGATTTCTTTACTTTGCATGGTTCGGAAAGCTCTGCAAATGTCTCTATAGAACATGTGCCCATTCATTCTAAACCTGGTGAAATCAAGAAAGCAGTTAAGATCTGACAGATTTCAGGAATCTACAGTACCAAAAAAATCACAACTGCATAGGGTCAGAGCAGATACTAAATGGACTAATGGAGTATCTTATAATCAACCCTGAGAATTTGTTGGATCCTTGATCACTCACAGGTGAGCAACCAGCTCACCTTCACACACACCACTCTTGGCTAGTTGGCTACAGGAAGAAGAAAAGGGGGAGCACACACACAGCCGCTCTGTTAAGGGCTGTTGTCTGAAGTCTGAATGTGGGAAACTGAACTAAATTGCATTGACTTGTAGAGTACTCCCTCCGTCCCTAAATAAGTGTCGCCGTGGGATGTGTGCCACAAGTTTGACTTGATTTGTAGAAAATACGTGCAATATTTATATCTCCAAATACTTTTGTTAAAAAACTAGATCCAAAGATCTTTCCGATGATACTAATTGATGATATTTATTATTTATTAAAATTGCCAGCATTTGTTTTTTGGGAAGCGAAGCGACATTTATTTAGGGACGGAGGGAGTACATATACAAGATACTAGTACCATATACAAGTACAAAGTACACCTACTCTAATGTACTTGTGGGCCCTCCCCTCTGGCGGAAGATGTGGATGTCCTTCAGGCCGTAGGCGTGGATGCCCCTGCAGTGACTCCGCCTGTGGTTGAACCCTTTGCAAGTCTCATGGCTGCAGGCGTTGCAATACCTCTGGAGACTCCGCCTGAACTGGTGGATTCTGCGCCAGCAGGTGTTGTAGTCCCAGGGGCGATTCCACTTGCAGAAGAACCTGCCCCGGCATCAATAGCTGCGGCTCTGATTCCTACAAGTGCATGCGTGCCAGCTCCTTCAGAGACTCTGTCGGTGGCTGATCCTACTCCTTTGTCAATGACTCTTGATATGGCCATTGATTTGCCTAAATGGGCCAATAAAGCAATTGATAACGTGGAGGTCATTGTCTTGTGGCATGGGAGACAGAAACAGAGACACATCGACCTTGGTCAGCACTGCCTATACAGGTACCAGTTCAAGTTCAGAAACTCTTCTCAATGGCAGTTCAGTTATCTCAGATGGCAATGGTGAAAATACTCTGTTCTGGACTGACCGATGGCTACACGGGCATTGCATTAAGGATCTCGTGCCTTGCCACCTTACTGTGATACTGCAGAGAAAGAGAAAGCTGCGGACTGTTTAGCAGGCTCTAACCAACCGGTCTTGGGTCTCGGACATCCAAGGCACTCTCACAGTGGGGGCTCATAGTTGAGTACCTTCAGCTTTGGGACCTCCTCTATAATTTTGAGTTACAGCCTGAGATGGAGGATTCTCACATTTGGAAATTATCAACTAGTGGGCAATACTCCGCCAAATCCATATATGAGAGCTTATTTGTGGGGAGAATTCATTGTAGGCCATGAGAAAGAATTTGGAAAACTTGGGCACCACCTAAATGCCGGTTCTTCCTATGGCTGGTAGTGCACAAGTGCTGCTTTACTTCAGATCGCCTTGCAAGACATGGACTGCCTCATCCTGAGAAACGTCCACTTTGTGATCAAGCCGATGAAAATATTGATCATCTCCTAATTGCATGTGTTTTCTCAAGACAATTCTGGTATTATATTTTGAGGCAGGTCGGTCTCCACTCTCTAGCTCCACTGCCAACCGACTCTTCGTTTGATGATTGGTGGGAAAAAGCAAGTGCATCAACTACTGGGTAACTGGGTTAATACAAAAGGATCTGAACTCCCTAATAGTTTAGGGCTGGGAGCATGGACAATTTGGAATCATCGCAACAGCTGCATTTTTGATGGAGCAAGTCCTAACATAGCCAAAACCTTAAAGTTGGCCAGTGATGAGCGTCGGCGGTGGACAATGGCAGGGGCTCGTGGGCTTTCCCACTTGACTGCCCCCGCCCAAACTGTTGGTTGACTTGCTATAAATAAAGGGTCATTTTTAATTATTTTACCGGCGTGAAAGTACTTTTAAGAACTAAGAGAGAGAGTGTGTGTGTGTGTTGTACTTGGGTAATTTACCCTTTTTCTCTTCTTAATATAATGAAGCGCAGCTCTCCTGCGTTTTCGAGAAAAAAAACATGGCTGATGGCAGCCCACTACTTGGTATGGCTGAGGTATGCCAATACCAACCACTGTACTACCTAGTACGAGTGATGGCCCTATTGACTTACTTGCTACAGCAGCAAAAAGGACAGCAAGAGCTTGACTAAAATGACTATGCTGCAGATCAGAGAGAGAGGGAGAGCAGTAGATTATATCTTAAAAGAATTCTCTAACAGATCAAAAGTATTAATGAAATAATAATTTTAGAAGTTGTCACAAGAATACTTAGTGGGCATTATTTTCATAACATACTTGTAATTGTAAGACTTCATAATATAAATATATTAGGAATTGACACCATAACAAACAAGCAGTAAATACAGTTATGAGAGAATTTAAGAATCTTACCCTCTCAAAAAATCCAAAAATCTTGTTTCAATTAATTCTCCCTGGTCCACAGTCAGAGGCGCAGCATATCCTACCTCAGTCAAGTCTGACCAAAACTCCTCCTTGCATAGAGCACTAATCTTAGACGAGAGTAATGGATCATAAGATCCAATAGCACCTAATTTCATCTCACATTCACTGACTGCATCAAGTTTTTTCGATAACGAAGTGACACGTCTCGTGTCCTCTTCCTGAATGATTTTGCTTACATTCTCTCGATAACCACAGGCACCCATTTTTTGTGCCAGGGTATCTTGTAGTCTGCATGGATAGCAAGAAACATGTTACTGATATCATAGAATAACATTGAAACAAGTGCAGTCGTGCAGTCAAAAATGGATGGAGGAAAAAAAGTGTGCTTACATTAGGATTTCATCCCTCTTTTTACTTAGTTTTTCAAGCCCAGTGACCATGTTAAAGGCCCCTTGGAGTTCAACATGCACAGATAAGTCGGCATTTACAACTGCAGACACACAGTCATCAAGAGTTTCATAGTTCCCTGATAAGACCTGAAAAAATTCCAACAACAGATCAGCCATTATGTTCAGGGCCTTTAACCTTAGGTGGATTTAATTTTTTCCACAAATAATTGGCATATAAATGTTAAAAACTAAAGAAAGCCAAAACAACTCTTATTTGGCAAAACCAACATATAACAAGAATTAATTGAGGTATTGAAGCTCCATTACAGCTTCTGCATAGATTTTGAACAATAAAGGAGAAGCTGATTGCAGATGTTGCAAGGAAAAAAAAAATCCATAATGAAAATTTTAAAAAACAGTCACAAAGAAGTGTGAGTCATCATAACCTTAAGGCGTGATACCGAGGCAAGAGAAGAAATTATGTGTCGATGGCATGCGATAGTGGCAGCAGTCTCTCGGCCTCGGCAAAGTAAAAAAAAGCACATTGTCTGGATAAAATAGTAGGAAAAATAAGCATAACCACAAAACAAGTGTGTCGAAGAAGAATAGTCAAACAGGCACATACTAAAAAAATAATACAGACGGACATGTGCAAACCTTCCATTTTGATTTTTTGGTGGTATCAATGACTTTATTTTCTCCACCACTTTGAAGACAATAGCCATTTCATTTTCAAGATTATCATTATTCCAACCCTGTCATAAAGAGCAAATTCTCCCATGGGTAAATAAGTGCATAAAGATTCTATCCTCATTAGGACACAGAAATTACCTCAACATACCTCAACAACAGACGGATATTCTGAAATCATAATAGATTCCCGACAAGAGTCTTCGCAATATGGAAGACGCTGCCAGAGCTCTTCTGTTACAAATGGCATGAACGGGTGGAGCAAGCGCAGACCAGAGTCCAGGCATACCCATAGGGTATATCTGCAGGCTATTCTTTCCGATTTGTGCCTTTCAGAATCTTCTGAGAAGTAGAATTTGACAGCCTCTAGAAATGTATTACGCAGTGCGTGTTGCCACCAAGAGTATATAGCAGATGCCGCATCTGACAATTTATATGCTTCTAAACAGGTTACAGTTTGGTCAATAGCCTTGTTAAGAGCAGAGAGTATCCACTTGCAGATTGGCGGCATTAGAGAAACAACTACAGTTGCAGGTGGAATGTAATTATCACCCAGTTTATCCATGGCAATATGAAAGCCATTCCACAGCCGGCTGCACCACTCTCGGTATTTAACCACTCCCCTGATATCCATATTTATGTTGCCAGGCTGCGAAACAGAAGATATTGTAATAAAAGACAAAGCACAAAAAAAAAACCAAGCAAAGACTCAAACTGGGTGTCATAATAACCTTGGAAGTGCAAGAAATCAGCGCAAAACGAAGGGCATCGGTGCCACATTCAGTAATGCCGCCAGGGCAATCTTTCTTCTTCCCTTCTTTGGCAATGTTTAATTCATTTCGATCCAGATTGCCTTCTTCTAGATTTTTCAGGTCTTCCAATGACATGCCACTTATCACCTCAAGAGGGTGTATGACATTACCAAGGGACTCCAGCATTTCTTTCCCATCCTTGTCACAGATGGTACCATGCAAATAAACCTAAGAAGAGGGGTGCACAATCATTGATCATTGAACTAGAGATGATTAAGAAAAAATGAAAAAGCCTTGACTAGACTGCCATATGTGGCAATGTTTCTAGCAGCCTTCACTATATGGTTGGCTTGCTATTAGAATCTAAACGAATAAAAAGATCTTATTTGCAGGTAGACAAGGAAAGATGGTGGTTGCATGCATTTAATATAACACAAATACAGGTAGACAGAATCAACCATGGCACCACACTCTGGTAAAGGATCAAATGACCAAATATGTGAGCAATACATGTACAATGTTAAAATGTACAGTGTTTGTTCAGAAGGAAATCAGCATGGACTGTATAAATAAAGGGAATTGCAAATTAGTAGAGAATGATTTAAAATGGCAGGTTTCTTAGTTCATTTAGCATAATTCTAGTATAAAGTGATTAAGGTCCATAGCATATAGCAAAAAACTACAGGTAGACTTCTATAGTATAGGTCTCTTCTTTATCAGATTACAGTGTTACTGTTATGGGTGTAGGCCTCGGCCTGGGGAGTGGGGACAGTGGGCAATGGTGGTGGCAGCATCAGCCAGACAGCAACAATTATCCTTTGTTTGTTTTAGATTAGTTTGATAGAGATAAGGTTGTTAGGACGATTAGGATAGTTCAGGTTTGTTACTCTGTTGCTTAAGGGTCAAGTAAGCCATCTCTATTGAAACGTAGCCATGAATCCAGCTAGGATCAAGAAAGGAATAAATAAAGATCCACCCTCAACCTGTCAGAGCCCCTCACTCTCCAATTCTTTCTTAATAATCAATCAAAGCAAGTTCATATAAGTTACAGTAACTAACAACGTGAAGGGGATATAGAAAGCACAATAGGTTTCGAATAGAGCATCAAACGTGAACAAAATGTACTCAAATGGTAGTGAATAGGGATTTGTGCTATACCTTCTGAAACAGTACATTACCACCAAGTTGCACTCCCATCATCACCATCCTAGCTGCCCAAATGAGACTATTGATTCCAGTCTCCAGTACCAAAGTAGGGTGTAAATCATGGAGGTCAGCGGTATGGGCCGACAAACCAAGTACTGTTAAGTGGAAGAGACAAGATGCAAACCACGTGTCGAGCACATCAGGATCTTGATCTAGATGGAATTTCTTTCCTGAATATTTTTGTTGTGCCTCCAGGTTTGCATCACTTTCATTTTTTGCGATTATCCAAGCATCATGATTGCAGCACAGATTTTTATCCTGGTCATCTTCTAGTATTACATACCATGCAGGTACACGATGACCCCACGAAAGTTGTCCTGAAACACACCAATCATGTGTGTTTTCCAGGCATCTGCAAGGACAGCAGTAATAGATGGATAAGATGTATCTCAACTCATCTGAGATGATATTTGCATGAGGTGATCGTATGAAATACCTAAAGAAATCCTGTTCATACTGCTGAGGAAGTACTTCAATCTTTTTGGACATTGAATTGCCAAGGCCTGCCTTGGCTAAGGTGTTGCATTTAATAAACCACTGTTGCTTTATCATAGTCTCAACTACTTCATTAGTTCTGCAACAGATACTCAAGCGCATTTCCTCCTTCCTTTTGTTCTTATAAAGCCCCTTAATTAGAATAACACAACATGTTAAAACCAAAATCCATCATACAAAACAAGGAAAGAGTGTGCGTATTAACAAAAGATGTAATAATCAAATAAGCTATCAACAATTTCCACAGCATGTAGTGCATCAGGAACCCATGAGATTCTAGAAAAAAATGCTATAGTTTGTGAATACAAAAGAAAGAAAACAGAAGCACGGCTATGGTGCGTATAATTTTCATATGATGCTAGAATGTGTGAAAGCAAAAGAAAGAAATGTGACTCCATATTGCTGCACTGAATTTTTCTTTTTACCATGCATTGCAAAAAGAAAGAAAGAAAAAAAAGAACACAGTCATGATGCAAAGATTTTGATATTTCACTAGTTTATCATCTTCACTGTGTTAAGCAAGTATGCCCTGCACTACAATGCATATACTCATACGAAATGATTGATGATCAGCTATTTCAGAGACTATTTCCATAGGATAATTAAACAAATCCAGTAACACCTTTTCCTTCAGGGCCTCAATGATGGCTATTCGGGTAGCGAACCTTGGCATTCCTTTGAATCCACCTCCATTGCCATTTATTCTTCCATCGTCTGTGAGGACATTGATGACATCAAGGTTGTGCTTCTTTCCGACCTCAAAGTCATTTGGATCATGAGCAGGTGAAATCTGCATAAAACACCATTAAACAACAATAAATCTATGGGGCTTGAATATGTGAAAGATCCAAAAAGGTAAAAGTAAGAGATAAGAAAAGTAGCCCTCAGCATAATCTCCTACCTTGACAGCCCCATCACCAAAAGAACGATCCACTGACTCATCGCAGATTATTCTGAGCCTTCTATCTACGAAGGGGTGGACTGCATACATTTCATGAAGATGAGCATACCTTTCATCCTCGGGGTGGACAGCTATTGCTGTATCACCCAACATCGTTTCAACCCTTGAGGTTGCAACCACAATTTCATCAACTCCGTTCTCAAGCTTGTATGCAAAATATATCAAAACACCAAATTCAACTGGATCGGCGCAACCAGGGACATTTAACATGGTCTCCTCTTTAAGATTAATCTGACAAACCTGACAAAACATCTTTCCGACTCAGAAAATTATCGTAATACAGCATACAAAGGATGACAACATCTATCATAAACATAAAGTTCAATCAACCTCAATGTCAGAAATTGTCGTTTGAAGCGTGCAATCCCAATTCACAGGGCAGCGATCCCTGAAAGTGAATAAACGATTATAAAGATCCAAAAACTAGCTTGGCAACTGAAAACCAGGAATGTGCATGGTAATAAACAGGTAAACAATAGCAAGAAATCGTAAACAGGAAAAATTCATTATAACAGTGGAATACAAAAAAGGTATGTGAAAACTGACCTATATATCAGGCCTTCCTTGTGCAGCCTGACAAATGCTTCAGTTACAGCTTCTGATCTTTGCTCATCCATTGTAAAAGCCTGATGACCAGTTTGAAATTGAAGTTACTATGCATGGTTCAAGCACAAGTCATGCTTATTCGAAAACTGAAATAAATAGGAAAGTTACCTCATGAGACCAATCAAGTGAGGCCCCAAGGCAGCGCAATTGATTCGATATCTTAGCATCGTTTTTTATCTTTCAGTTTGAGTACCTGTTCAAAGATGATAAAGAAAACAAGATGTGCAGGATTAAGTAATCAAACAAATCATACTAAACTTCCATTCAGAAGATAGTCAACTAAGCTCATTTGCTTGCTACACAGTTTCAGAACCACATAAGACACTGTCCATGAATGGTAACATAATAGAAATAAATAAACAGTTGGCTGACAAATAGTCACATGTCACGAGAAAAGTGCTTACATCAGAAATAAAATGTTCACACTCTATTTCATGCCTTGTCAGCTTCCTTTCACGCATGAGATCTACAGCAACCTGTATAGCAGGTGTAACAAAGCACACTACTAAGTAGATAACTTTGAAGTACACAAACAGAATTTTGTAATGCTAGGCTTACACTCTATCGTAGAAATAATATGAGTTTAAATGAACAAAAAATAAAACAAGCACATTTGGACAAAGTTATACAATTTGATTTGTTCAAAGCAATAGAAGCAATTGAAAAAACTATGTAACTATGTATAATGAATGAGCAACTGCAGAATCTACCAGCAAACATCTAAAGGTAGGAAATGGGATCCAAGTAATTTATTTTAAAATTTTATTAAATTACAAAATTGGATTACTTTAACATGGCCCAACACAACAGCACTCCCCTGTTGACATGTTTCTATTATTAGCCATGCATTGCTAACTATCACTGCCAGATTCTGTCTTTATAGCTTGGACCACAGCTTGAATAACAACATGTGCCATCAAAAGAATACATCAGCACCAAATTATACCATCTATAGTTGTTTAAGTTGACCTCATGGTGCCAAATTTGATTGCCAATGGTATGTTTCATCATATAATCTACAACAAATAGTAAGCCAAATCCTAGATGCAGACCTGTGTAGCTAAGCTGCCATCATTCAATCCAGGGACCCATACAGCGTTGTAACCTGACATCCTACGCCAGCGTATCATGGCATCCTGCATTAGTGAGGATAAAACCAATTATCAAAAAAAACAGAGAATGAAACCATTGTATTTTCAATGTCATATGGATATATTGTTCTATACAATCCAAAACATAACTACCTCTATAACCACTGTAAGTGTGTAACCCATGTGAAGAGCTCTGGTCAAATTTGGAGGTGGCAGAACCTGAAAAGTAATTCCTTAACTTTTTGTTGGAAATTAATTCATGTTTCATAATCTAAAAGATGCCCAGCAGTGATGGTTTCAAAAGATGCAGTAGGTATATAAATCAACTTCTGGCATGTTTTGTGCTTGAAGAGTCTGAATAACTTACAATGACAAATGGCGATTTTGTGCTTGCAGAATCTTTCTTAAAATATCCCGACGATTCCCACCAGGAATACCACCTGCATACAGATCAAAGATATTATACAGTTGAGATAGAATCAAAAAATCAACAAATGTAAACAACTACTAATCTATCTGTCATCTTACGATTTCTCAACGATACTAGGTATGTATCGCGTCGCCATCTTAGGTGAGAGGACTTTCTTCTGTCCACTGAGCGTGCCTGGATCAATGAAATCATTTGAATCATATGCACCTTTCTTTATTTCCTTTGGCCTAGGCCTCCCTGTGCCATCTGAAGCTACTTGAATCTTGAGCCGAGCGTCCTCCTTCTGTAGTGCCTTCAGTCTTCTGATGTCTTTATTTTTGAGCTGCGAGCATAAATGACCATTACATCCAGACGAGCAGCGAATGCTCAAACATTCCATGCTTTCTACCCAACATAGGACGAGTGCGGGAAGTGACGACGACACGAACCTTCTTATCCGGGCCCTTCCTCACCTCCTGCCTCCCAGCCTGGTCCATCACCGCTCTCAGCCGCCGCCGCCAGCAGAGGGATGGTAAGAGAGGCGCCGCCGCCGCCGCCGCCGCTAGAGGTATGTTGCGGGAGCTAGGTTTAGGAGTGGGGGAGTGTGGCCTGTGTGGGGGAGAGGGTAGTGTGGGGGAGTGAGGGACTGAGGGGTAATAGAGGAGAGCGGATTTTCTACAGGCGACTTGACGGGAAGTGATGTTGTGCTCCGTCAGATGATGGTTTGGCTTTGAGATTCGTGTAGTCCCTGGTCCACCACCGCCCGGTCTCCGACCGCCGAAAGAAGAGTCAAAGCGCACGAGTCGGCACTCGGCAACTCAACTCGGCATGCAGCTAAGTCAAAGCGCACTGCTGGCTACTGCTGGCTCTTTACACAGTACTGGGCAGAGGGAGAGAAGTAGCCAGCAGTAGCCAGCAGTAGCTGGAAGCAGCCGTTGGGAGCAGAAGCAGCCTTTCATTCCAGACAAGCGAACACGGCGTCAGTCTTCCACTCTTCCTCCCCTCCCGTCTTTTTTTACTTTTTGGCTCTTTTTTTAAAAAAACTAGTTGACATGCACGTGCGACACGCATGTGCCTATTAAAATATTTTTATAATAGAGTAATATATATGATGAAAATCAATTTTTGTTTGTACAATACAAATTATTTATTATTTAAATTAAAAAGCCAATTACATTGAAGCGAGTATTTCCATAAGATTTACTTAATTGTAACAATCATTACAATGGTATAATTGCTTCATATTTATTTCACGTAGATCATTGCGATAACAAAATTTGAGTACTTCCTTCGTTGCTAGAGTGTTTTTATTTTTTTTTAGATTGTTTTATCTTTGCTAGGTCGATTCTTCTCTTCTCTAGCAGGCCAAACTGCACATCCTTTGTTGCTAGAGTATTTTTCTTTTCTTTCCAGGGTCGATTCTTGTGTCACCTGTCTAGCAGGTCAAATTCGTGTATCATTAATCATTCTCTTCCGGTGTCTAGCTGAACCCATACTTTGTGAAAAGAAAACCTCCAGTTCATGACGACGTTACCTGCAAGAAAGATCAGAGTAATATCTTAGCAAACTTTTGCTAGAGCATGAAGAGAGATAATAAATAAAATTGTAGAGTTGATGCGATATGACAAGAAAGAATCCTGGATTTATGAGAGGTAAAAAACTACATGCATCCCGATGCCTGCCTATGAAAAGAATATTTTTAAATAAAAATTATAGAGTTGTGAGGTGATATGACAAAAAAGAATCCTGGATTTATGAAAAGTAAAAAACTACATGCATGCCTGCCTGTAAGAAACTGTGGATTTCCTTGTAGTTAAAGCAAATAGTACATATCCACATATGAAGATTTTTAAATAAAGGCATGTCTAGACATACATGGAGCTGATTTGCAGCAAAGCATTAGAGATTACTGTCTCTATACTGGTCTCCATTTTTATTAAAGGAAAAGAAACCAATCTTGAAAGAGTAAATACTACTACAATTTAGTGAAACTGCAACTCCATAATTCATAAACAATGCATTGGGGGTCCAAATTTATTCAATGATCTTTCATATTCATATCCAAGAAATGACTTACGACTTAAAGAAATGATCAATGGTCTTGTAACCTCCAAACTTTATTTGGAGCTATAGAACAGTTAGTACAAATTGCTGAACTACAAGCTCTATATGCACTCTTTGGTATGATCAAACATGTCGAAAAGGTGTGTAAACTCCACGTGTGACACGCATGTGTTGAGTATTATTCATACTCAATAGAATACTAATAAAATAGTAGCCATGTGCGTGCATGCTGCACGATTTTTAAATTTCTTAATGAGACATCATGATTGTTTTTTAAAAAAATTTATATATTTGTTCTTTTCTTAAATATTATATATTCATTTTAGAGAATCAGATGGGACAGTTTGATAGGAGTCGTCCAAACTGTAAACTGGGCAATTTAAAATGGTTAGAATCTATCATTCATAATACATTAGCCAAAGACCAATTTATAATACGCATATAGAAAACTTAAACACTATTGATGGGTTATGGTACAACATATATACTCAGATACTTAGTTACTCCACCACTTAGGCACACAATCAAAGACAATATAATAGCCTTACTCACTCGATCAATCAACCAATCATTTGGCCACTCATTGGTCATTTTGCACTCAAACAGCCATCAATCACTACGTCACTTAGACACTCGGCCAATGATAGTATAGAAATCTTAGTCACTCAAATTCTCAATTATTTAGGCAACTGCTACATAGGAATTTCAAACACAGTTGAATAAAAAACCACACATGCATGTCTGTTGCTTCGTAATGTAGAGTTTAGACCATAATCAAATCAGAGTTCATTTTCACAATTCGTTACCATCTATAGTCAAAAAGATTTTGGAATGGGAAGGTTCCAACCTCTAGATTATTTGTTGTCCTTTTGCTATACAAGAAAAATCTTTTAATTGGAATAACTTTGGGATCGAGCAGCTCTGGACTTCTCCCCCAGCACAGTTATAATTTGCATCTTTTGGGACATAAGTGTTGTAACTCTAAAGTATAATGTCGCACAGATGAAGTGAACTCTCAAATTTACTCTAAAATCTTTTTATCCTACAGATGAAGTGAACTCACAATTTACAAGACAAATCAGCTTTATAGACGTTTTTGAAAAGTGCTTGAATATAATGTGCTCTACTGCCAGGCAGGACATTGATGCCCAAACATAACAACCAGAAAGCACAATAAATGCTCCATGACAATGGACTTACCATAATAAACACTGGCAGACGGCAATTCGCCATGATGGACAGAGTGAGGAGATTGTGCATCAGCATTGGCGGCACCGTTACAGCGTTCCTCGCCGTTAGGCACATGTTCATGGCCAACTTTCACCAGCAACCTTGGAGTCGTCGTCGTGTGGTGGTGGGAGGATTTTGTCTCTCTGGATTCTTGAAAATTGTCATCTTCTGCCACTGCCAAGTCATATGAAGAAATCAGCATCTTCTGCCAAATCATATGAAGCATACATCCTACACAAATTTCTAGTGAACAGCATAAGAACATTAAAATAAGAGAAAAAAGGGACCAAAACATGATAACCATATCATCATGAATGCCGTTTATACTCTTCGCACCTCAGAGAGGTCATTGAATTGAAGGCAAGTATCTAGAATCGTGATGTCTTTAACATCCAATAATTCAGAGGAACTGATTCCTATATCTTCACATATAACTGGTAAGGTACTTTCCTATGCCAGTAGTTGGTCTTTAGTAAGAGATCGGTTTAAATTAAGCACCTGAGTAACACATGCGTCAAAATCAAATCAAAACAAAACAAGAGAAACCACAAGACACAAATAAACGTTCCATAGATCCATGGCAATGGACTCACCATAATAAACACTTTCAGTCGGTAATTTGCCGTGATGGACAGATTGAGGCGATTGTATGGTACATGCTGGCCTGTTTCATATATACATGCCTCTTGCTTGGGTCTGGCTTGCTTGCACGCTACTTGCCTGCTTGCCGCTGTGCTGGCTTTTCACCTTGCCGCCCGGCCAACCTATCAAACGCGAGTAGGCAGAGCAGCAGAAAAACCGAGCACCTTGCAGGATGCGGCGAGCGGCCCGTCCAGCCAGCCCGCAGGAGGAGCATAAATCGGGTGGGGGCTGGGGGGCACGAGGCAGCAGGCGTACCGGCGGGCGACCTTATGCGGCGACTTGGTCGGGGCGGGGCTCGGGACGGCGACACACGAACAAGGCGAACGTGATTCCCTGATCGCGCACCTCTTCGGCGGCCTCGGTGTGAGACCACACCGTCCGCCCTCTCCGCGTTCAATCCAGTAGCGCGTACCTGGCGAACGCATCCGTGTCGGCGTCGGCCAATCAGAAATAACGCATAGCGCAAGGCCAGCGGCTTTGCCCGATCATGGGAAGTCTCGCTCGATCCCCAAAAAGCGATGCCGGCTAGGGGCACACCGTCTGGGTAGGTGCGTTCTTGAAGTCCGGGAAGGCTGCGGCGGCGGAGGAGTGTACACCTCGACGTGGCTGCGTGCTTGTCCATCCGGCGTCCCACATGCCGGTCTTGCACCTCATTCATCGCCTCGCCGATAAGGGAACGGGCGGCACATCGGGTGTGTGCGGTGGGGAAGACGACGGGGATCTGATCGTGGATTTGGATCGGGGAGGCAATGAGACGAGCGGATGACAGGGAAGCGATTGGCGGAGGCCGGCGGAGGCGGAGGCGGAGGTGGAGGGACGCCCGTATGAGTACGTTGGGCGGTTGCAACGAAGGAAAAAGCGATAGACGGGGGACGCGGGTACGCCAGTAGGCGCGCGTGCGGGTGAAAAAAAAAAACACCCAGGCGTCGTCGACAACAATGTGAAACACGCGCGTTTCATATGTCAGGTGTAGTTCCCCTCTCGTGGGTTCACCTGTCAGAGAAACAAGATCTGTGGTGGGTAGGAAGTTTTTACGGTAAAGATGATTTTCAAATCTTTCGCTCCTTTATAGTATAGACTTTACACAAATAACTTTTGACAGTTTTCTGGACCTTATACTCGGCACCAATTATTACAGCGCCCAGCTATAACGTGATGGTGCCTTCTTTTTTTGGCGCCAAGGTCCCTGCTGAGTCGTCGGATGTGGTGTTGACGTGATGGTTTATGTGGCAAATACCTCGGCGCCATAAGAATTGGCGTCGAGCTCGGCGCCGACAATCACGGCGCCGAGCGTTTTTTCATGTTTTCCAGCACCTTACAAGATGAGTTAGTGGTTTCCTCTGAAATAAAGTTTATGGCTGAGGATGTAAGCAACTTTTATTAAGGTTGAAACACCATAACATGTGTAGAAATTAAACTGGCAGTATCATGTAGCTTAAGCCATAAATTCGAGCCAACACACACATATGATTCACCCAACGCTACACAAATATTACACGAAAATGGTGTTGGTATAAATTAACTGCACTCCATTAAATAAGATTTAAGTAGGATTATCCGCAAGCGCACAGATATCATACCAGTGTCACATTTTACTCGGAGGTTTTAAATATCATATCCACAGAGAACAGTTGTGATGATGACAAAGTATATAGACTTAACCCTACAATTAGGCTAGATAATATCAAGAAAGAGGAAATAGCTATTGAACTCTAGTTCTGACAACCGGTAAGTTTTGTATAATACCGTTCTAACTGGGCAAATAACCCGAATAGGAGAAGAAACAGAGTAATCTCCTACCAAACACTATAAGCATGTCTGTCCTATCAACGGGACGTGGACTACAGAGGATTCAACGCAGCTATAAAGTCACATGCGCGAGCTACCACATATCCAGCTAATCAGGGGACATCCACAAGTAAACCTAGCCTAGGCACCACGCCTACACTACGAAATACTACTTCAACTAAGTAATGACCAAGATCAAAGCACTCAATATGAGATGTGAACTTAAGAACGAATAAAAAAAAGTTGCTTACTTGAATCGAAATGGCGAATACAAAAGTACCTCAGAACGCAGCTCCGGGCGAGGGAGCTGAATCCAGAAGAATACAGCCACAAAGAAGCACCGACAGGCCGAAACTCCTCCAGAATCTCTACTCCTCTATTCAATCTCTCTAATCTCTAAACAAAACTAGATCTAGAAGAATTGTCTCTCCTAATTGCTACATCTAGATGAACTAGAACTAGAAGAACTAGAACTAGATCAACTAGAGGGATTCTAGCCCTAATCAAAGTTTTGCTAGGCGCTAGGCGGAATCTAGGCGACGACCCTCAGCCTAGCGACTAGTCGGGATTAATCGCGCCTAGGCGATCCTAGGCGTTTTTCTAGGCGTTAGTATATACATGTATACATTTATATATATACATTTATACATTTATATATGTATAAAAAAAAAAAAGAAAATAGAAAATGAGTGGACTTCAATACACATATGGGCCAAAAGTTCTATAGAAAGGCCCATAAACAGCCCAAGGCCATGTCTTATCCTCATCCCCAACCCTATCCCTTCGTTGTGCGGTGGAGGGCGTCACCCGCGTCTTCGACGCGTTCGCCGCCGCCCCCCCGTCCTCCGCGCCGCCCGCCGTCGCCGTCCGGCTCCTCCACGCCGCCCGCCGCCGCCGCCCCGGCTCCTCCGCGCCATCCGCCGCCCCCATCTCCGCCTCCTCGGTTGCTCTCGTACCTTCCGCGGCCCCGTCCCCACTTCTCCGCCTCCTTTGCCATGGCCGCGCCTGCTCCTCCCTCGCCCGGCGACCTCGGCCCGCCTAGGGGTCCGCCTACCCCCATAGACGAGGCGGAACCCCCTCGCCGAGCGACTGGTCGCGCCTAGGCGCATCCTAATCGTCGACTTTCAAAACTTTGGCCCTAATTATGGAAGGTGGCTGGAAGAAGCCGTGGGTGGAGTTGGCCCATGCCCATCTTGCCTCCCTTCATCATCCTACGGTAAGTGAGGAGATGGGATCTCTTGGATGGGCGAGAGGGTGTTCCGGTCGTCGTCGTCCCATATGGACGCTGGTCTCTTCCTCCCGAAGACAGAGGGTGAGCTAGCAAAGAAAGCAAAGAAGTGCCACCTAATACTCGTAGACTAAAGTACTTCTTTTTATATCTAGGAACAAGCGTCGGAGTCAATATTAAAGTAGCAGCGGAAGCTGTCCAGTCGAAAGACAGATCTGACAAAGCCGGTGAGGGGGGCAAGTGTTCTTCCTTCGAACCATACTGAGGTTGTAGATCTGCAAGAGTGAAGGCTACAACCTTTGGAGTTCTGAAGCCCTGCATGGAGCCAAGGGTGAACATGGCTTCTCAATTCTCATGCTGGACACTGAACCTGCTCGGGGTGGAGACCCAAGGATCGAAGGAAGGCATGACATGCGCTTGCCGTGGAGCAGGCCTAATGGCTCATGCATTTGAGGCTTTGAGCTTGTGGACGGCTGGACGCTTTGGTGACTGGAAGCTGATTGACACAGGGAAGTGTATGGGAAGTGGAAATTCAGCAAAATAATATGATCTCTTTCCATGTACAAGCTGTGTTTACTACTTGCAGGTCGGTGATTATGGCTGAGGCCGCGGCTTTAGATTTTGGAGCTAGGCTGCTAAAAGCATTGGAAGTTCATCTACCATTCTTCTTGACAGACAACCAGCAGCTAGTCCATTTTTTCAATGGCCAGGATCACACTAATCCTCCACACTGGGAAATCAAGTCATTCACCCAGAGCTTCATTAACAACACCAAATCCATTGGGGCCAAAATTCTCAAAACTAGTGGAAAGGCGCGCTCCTGCGCGCCCGCCGGTGGAACGGCAAATAATTTATCAGGTTCATGTGTCACTGATCAATTTGCAATTCCAGTCGGATCAATCATCTGCAATCACAAATACAAATACAATGTTGTTCAGTACTTTTTCTCCAAAATGTTGTTGGCTGGTCAAAGAGGACAGAAGGCCGTCATTTACAGGCTTCTGAACAATTACATTAAAGAGAGTTGGCAAGTATTGCTCATCTGAATTGCAGTTATGCCATTCATTTCCCGGTTGTAAGTTTTGAAACAATACCCAGCTGTAAAATTACAATCACAACATCAGCAACGACATAAATATGAAAGAAAAGGGGGGACAATACATGGTATGTACTATTCCTGTGCACCCTGTTCACCCTGAATAGCAGTATGTGCTATGGTTTGATATTATCTAGTCTGAAAGACATAGATTAAGAAAGGCAATTGTTATTGCTTTTTTCCCTAGAAATCCTCTATTTGAGGGGAGCAAGGGACCAGCTTACAGTAACACTTGAACTTTCCATAGTAAAGGGTGTTAGCGAGAATAAGAATTGATGCTGCCTTTTTTACTGTAAAGCAGTGTAAGAGAAGAACACACGAGATAAGCCATAACGACTGTCATAAGTAATTGAATTTGGATGATTCCACTTCCTAGGGCGATCAGTCAGATGAAATTATCACCTGTGCACCCTTGCTCCAATTTTTTTCTCACAATTTCAGGTAGCATATGGTCAGAATATCTACCTGCTTTATGTGAATCAGGATCATCAAAACTGAGAAAAAGATAATTTGGCATGTCAACAGCAAAATCCTTATTTAAAACACATAATTTCAAGGAAAGCATATTTTAAATCAAATATCTTTTCAACTCTGATTACGGAAAAAGTTAACGCGTAGCTTTAAGTATGTTCACTTACCACTCAATAAAACTGACATTTGTCTTCATGAGATAACTATATATATAATCAAAGTTATGAAGTGGCAGACAGCTGCAATTAGAATAAAGTGTTAGGAAATGGACCTATCGCTCAAATTTAGATGGGAACAGAACAGATGAAAATGATTAACCTCTGAGAAAGCAGGACAAAATGCTGGTTTTCAGGATCTTGTAGGGCATGGGCTAACATCCTCTTTTCAGCATCAACCATAGAAATCGTGCCCCAGATCACCTGGCAAGAAAACTGAAAAATTAGATCCTACAACTATAACTAAAAATTTGACATCAAAATAATCCTGAGACAATTGCTGGAGGCAAGTACCACTGGTCATGATATGTACAGGTGATGGTTCACAACAACGTTAATAAATCCTGGGTGATACTGTACAGATTATATCCATCTGTTTAAAGAATGGAGTTTTACAATCATTAGGAAAGGTACTCTGAGAGGAAACAGAATTTTTTCCCCGAAATCAATCTGTATTATATTGAAGGTTAGCAAACATTTTCTGCATAAATCAATGAGGAAATGTTGAAGCCACTTCTAGGTACATACCTTTTCACTTGCCAGTGAATATTGGACTTCAATGAATCCGTCTATCTCTTGATGCATGCACATATATGGTGTATCTGTCTTCATGACCCTGAAAGTACACGCAAGTAGTTAGATTTGGTACTCATATATACAGTTACACACCCAACTGGGCAGGTGACTATGGATATATCCTTGTTCTTATATGAGATAGAATGTAAAAATTGAGTTTGTTTACAAAATAAAGTATTACCTAAACAATTTATTTTACTGATAAGAGAGAATATTAGTGTTCAGAAATTTACAAACTCATAAACAACATTTGGTAACAAAAAGACTACCTTTGCACCTCCAAGTGAGCTAGAAATACAGAGTATAGCTGGAATTGCATTGTGGTAAATTGAACAGAAACCTGCATGTATACATTAACAAATATGGACATATATGTCATCACGCTATGTCATCACTCTTGGGGAAATTTTAGAAATGGTGACTGTGGTTTGTGAAACAAGCTGAAAACGAAAATAGTGATAATGTTTCACATAAAATTTCTCCAGGAAAATCAACTAAGTCATGTAACCTGTCATCATCAGCTGGGATTGTAAGGAATATAGTTTTTCGAGTAAAAAATACTTGATGTTTGTCGCCGCTGCCACTGGACTGGCAAGAAGTCGATCCCCCCACGGTCCTGCACAGATTAACCGAGGAACGAATGGATCCGGTCATAGACGAACCAGATGTAGACAGATGGAGGCATGGAGCCGAGAGAAGACAGAAGGAAGAAGGTGAGATTGGCTCGGTACCTTGCTTGGAACGCGCTAGGCATTTTCAGCGAGATTGCTGTCGCTGCCGCCTTCGCCCCGTGCCACCGCGAACCCATGGGGGTCAGCGGGCCGAGGAGAGGGTGTCCGCCCCGCGATCGCACCGGTGGGAGGCCCACCGGCAAGACCGGGCGCCAGCGCAAAGACCGGTGCGGTCGCCGTTGCCCCCGCCTGTGGGCGCATGGGGGGGAGGGTGGCCACCGCCGGACCTGGGGCCGCCACCGCGGGAGGCCCACTCGCGCCAGAGCGCCATCGCCCAAGCCGCATTAGGAAAGAGAACAAGCGGAGGGGAGGTGGGTGGCGGCATCCTCGGCGGGCACCGCTGCGAGTGTAGTGTCCTCGCAGGTAGCAGGAGGTGTGGCAGAAGCTGCTATGCAGCCGCGGGCCGCGATGAAGGTGGAACGCGGCCAGCGAATCGAGGCCGGGCGGGCATTGCAGCAAAGCCCCAGCGCTCTCGGCCGCCCATCGCGGGAGGTCCACCGGGTGCCAGAGCGCCGTCCCGTATCCGCCACGGGAGAGAGGAAGCGAAGGGGAGAAGAGTGGCGGCATCATCGGGCGCACCGCCGCTGCGAGTGTCGCTGGGGCGCCACCGCCAACGCGTCCGTGGGGGGGGGATGGGGCGGCCACCGGCAAGACGTGGTGGCCAAGACGCCCGGTGCGGCGGCGACGTACGCCGCCGGGGGTGGTCGGCGCTGCCCCGCAGCCCGGGAGCCGATGTCGCCCGCCGCCGCTGCCTCGGCGGGGAGCCAAGGCGGCCCGTCTCGGCCACGCAACGAGGGAGGAGGGGGAGGAGGACGACGAGGCGGCCGCGGCCGCCAAGCCCGCCCCGATCGGGCGCCCCTGCCCGCCCGCAACAGCGCCTAGTAGAGCCAGCGGCGCCGCCTCGGCCGGTCGCCCTGCCCGCATCAACAGAGATGGGGAGAGAGAGGGAGGGAGGGGAAGAAGAGAGCCGGAGAGAGAGAGAGCGCACACTGGGGAAGAAGGAGAGGAGAGGCGTCGGGGAATGGGCAAAGTGGCGAGGTAGAAGACACGGGTTCTAGGCTTCTCCAGAAGCAAAGGCCACAATCGGTTCGATTCGACGAAGCTGATTCGTAAAATCTTGGCCGTCATGGGCCGGATCGGACGGTGGAGAACATTTCGGGTGACGTGGACACCGTGGCTGTCGAGGAGCTTGTGCCACTTTTAGTTGTTAAATAGATAGGAGGCAGAACTATGTAGCCCATAATCTTGCTAGCCAAGCTCACAAATCTGTATGTGGTTCTCAGAGAGAGCCTATGTTAAGATGTTCAAATTCCCTCCATACTAATGGCTGCCCTATGTTATCAGCCATTATTACTGTATTCAGTGAACCTTTCACTCTTATTGCGGCCTTGTGTCGCTAATTAATAAAGTTTGCTTTCTTGTCAAAAAAAATATCCTCTAGGATTTTCAGCGGTCGGTGTATGTAGAGACTGCATCGACATTTTGCTAATCAAATTTTGTGGCACTAATGCCTTTTGTATTCTGGTTCTGTATCGTTGACAATACTGTCTTCCTCCAAATAAAGAGAAATAGTTAAGCAGAAATAAACAAAATAAAATGATTTTATTTGGCTATTCAAAATCATGGGCAGCGTGACTTATGATGCCATGGCCACGTATTCCTTGTGCCTGGTCATTGTACACCATGCTTCGTGTCGTTACAAGTGCCAGTTCTTTGGCCGCGCGTGTGAACAGTGTGGTTCTTGTTAATAGTTGCTCGATGCCTGCCCCAGTTGAGGCCAGGTACGACATGTTCTGTGAACAGAACACGCTCCGCGTAGGCAAAATTTTCTGTGCTTGCTGCTAGCCCAGCCTGATGCTTCATACTTGGATAACCAGCACAACCGCACAAGTAAGCTGGTTTTTTTGGCCTGAAAATAACCAAATCTGGAAGGAAAGGAACGCGCGCTGCTTCCGTAACGCAGCATCCTCCTTGCCACAGCTGCCTGCCACAATCTTGAGCGTCGCAAACCTTTGGATAGACGCCGGGGCGACCGAGCTCGGTTGCTTACTGCAGGAGTAGTCGGCTACGGTTATGTGATTAGGGGCTATTCTTAAGATCCACGATTTGTACCCCAATCATTGATATGTAAAACTCTATCTCTCTTAATACAAAAGATACGCAAGCCTTTTGCGTATTCGAGAAAAAAAACACTTTGCCGATCACCAAAATTTAGGAGAGAGGAGGGCCGACCAGTGATGTGCATTTGTAGTGGTGCCACCTAGTAATTAGGTATCCCTGAAGAGTGAAGACAGTGTATGGTTTGTTTGTGTCAATATATTATGTCTTATTAGGTATCCTCTTCTAAAAAAAAATGCACTCTGAAAGACTACCAACGTGAAAAGGGATTGATTCACGTACAACTTAGTGCGTCCAAGTATAAGTTACTATGTCTCTAAAATAAACGTCAGAGTGAGATTCCAGTGTGACATTCTGGCATGGGTCCTCGCCGTCGTAGATCTATTGGTACGGTATCCAAACGTTCAGCATCCTGGATGACAGCTTGCGACAGGTTGGTTCAGGAGTCCGAATATAATGAGAATCCCCAAATCCAAATCTAAAAATTTATATTTGAAACCTTATGAAGAGATTCTTGTAAATGGATCCTCAGTACGGCATTATTCTTTTTCGTCGTAGATACACAGAAATACCTTTTGACGTCATAGTTTATACCACACTGAATAGGCACCACACTGAATACTTAGCCGTGCAATAACAGTACGCCTAGATGGAGGTCGAAGAAAAGAGGTCTGTCGAGGAACATCGCCTGTCAAACCTTGCGAATTCAAGTGGCTTGGATATAACGATGCATGCACCCATGCACACAAGAGATGTAAAAGTAGATTACTATAGATAACAGCAGGTGTAACACGTTTGATAAAGTTAACTAAATTTTGGGTGGGCAAAGATTACATAGTTCATAACACAACCCAAGTAATAACATAATATTAAGGTCTTATACTTTATAAAGTTTACCAACTATTCGTCTCCAGCAAACCCCTTCCAAAGTGCACCACTACAACACAGATATGTTTTCTGGTTGCAAAACTTTTCCAACCAACAGTCTTAACACCTTCAGCCAATGCTTACTCATCTAACCAGAGATATACATATATAGGTTTTCGCTGCCTCCTACTTGTTGATTTCCGCATGTACCTACATCAAATCAAACAGATTATTATTTAACAAAATATACCCAAGAAGAAAGAATAGACCCTTTCGACCAAGGGGAAGAGCATTTATGTAGCCCTCAGTGAAACAACAATAGGGCAAACAAAACTTCAAGCAATGCATCAATTTAATATAGTAACTACACATTCAAGTTGGATCTGGTCAAGACCTTATTACTCACTCAAGACCTCTTTTACATGTTTTTGAGAACTGCCACAGGCCATATCTACTTTGATTATTTTTTTTTTTGAAAAGATATGTACTTTGATTATTACTTATTATAATAGTCAAATGCATTCTAGCAAAATATATAATTATTAGAACTAGAAGAAATGGAATTCATATCGATGACATATTTACTGATGATTCCATAGTATAAGACATGCAAATAATTTAATGCAGTGGTAAAAAAAAAGTTTAACTGTGCACATGGAAATGGCGGTGGCATTAATTAAGCAAATAAAAAAAGAAACTCTTGGTCTACAGAAGCATCTTAATACCCACATGGATCAGCAATTGTCTGGGACCTGGTTGAAGATGCATCCTCTACCAAAAAATTGTTAAGGCAAAACTTCTCCAATAACTTAATAAGCCATCCAACAAACTAAAAAGAAAATTGTAAATTGTGTTTACCTTTTACTACAAACTTCTGCTGTTTTCTTGAAGATAAGAAACACTTGCATTGCATTCAACTCAACTAAATTAAGTTTTGTTCCAACTACAGCAAGAAGCCCCAAGGTTTATCATCAACTCACGCAGAACAGTGTAGAGTGACACTTGTCACTATCAAGCTCTTCATCCAAAATTAAGTGCACTAAGTTGCCCCGTTAATTTTTAGTTTCAGACCATCCTAAACCAACAACTATTATGATCACCTGATCTGGCCATTAGATCTTTACACAGTATTGTGGATAACAATTTGGCTTGGAATGGGCAAACACCGTTCAGGCCATTAGATCTTTAGTTTCAGTCCATCTGCTGCCCCTATATATATTGGTAAAGGCAAGCTTTGTCGTTCACTAAACCAACATATACAATCCAAATATGCAATCTTAACTCCTGACATCATGCCATAAGTACGAATAAATGAGACTGACATACACCATTTTGCCTATAAAATTCAGTAAGTTATACTGCTCCTTCATAGAAAAAAAAAAAAACAGTCATGACCTACATGCAACAAAAATTCACACCCTTTTCCGACCAAGGATCGGACTGCAGCCTTGAGTTTTGTTTTAGCCTCTCGATAGATAGAACATAAAACTTGGCATATTTAACAAAATATACCCAAGAAGAAAGAATAGACCCTTTCGACCGAGGGGAAGAGCATTTATGTAGCCCTCAGTGAAACAACAATAGGGCAAACAAAACTTCAAGCAATGCATCAATTTAATATAGTAACTACACATTCAAGTTGGATCTGGTCAAGACCTTATTACTCACTCAAGACCTCTTTTTACATGTTTTTGAGAACTGCCACAGACCATATCTACTTTGATTATTTTTTTTTTTTTTGAAAAGATATGTACTTTGATTATTACTTATTATAATAGTCAAATGCATTCTAGCAAAATATATAATTATTAGAACTAGAAGAAATGGAATTCATATCGATGACATATTTACTGATGATTCCATAGTATAAGACATGCAAATAATTTAATGCAGTGGTAAAAAAAAGTTTAACTGTGCACATGGAAATGGCGGTGGCATTAATTAAGCAAATAAAAAAAAAGAAACTCTTGGTCTACAGAATCTTAATACCCACATGGATCAGCAATTGTCTGGGACCTGGTTGAAGATGCATCCTCTACCAAAAAATTGTTAAGGCAAAACTTCTCCAATAACTTAATAAGCCATCCAACAAACTAAAAGAAAATTGTAAATTGTGTTTACCTTTTACTACAAACTTCTGCTGTTTTCTTGAAGATAAGAAACACTTGCATTGCATTCAACTCAACTAAATTAAGTTTTGTTCCAACTACAGCAAGAAGCCCCAAGGTTTGTCATCAACTCACGCAGAACAGTGTAGAGTGACACTTGTCACTATCAAGCTCTTCATCCAAAATTAAGTGCACTAAGTTGCCCGTTAATTTTTAGTTTCAGACCATCCTAAACCAACAACTATTATGATCACCTGATCAGGCCATTAGATCTTTACACAGTATTGTGGATAACAATTTGGCTTGGAATGGGCAAACACCGTTCAGGCCATTAGATCTTTAGTTTCAGTCCATCTGCTGCCCCTATATATATTGGTAAAGGCAAGCTTTGTCGTTCACTAAACCAACATATACAATCCAAATATGCAATCTTAACTCTTGACATCATGCCATAAGTACGAATAAATGAGACTGACATACACCATTTTGCCTATAAAATTCAGTAAGTTATACTTTGCTCCTTCATAGAAAAAAAAAGTCATGACCTACATGCAACAAAAATTCACACCCTTTTCCCGACCAAGGATCGGACTGCAGCCTTGAGTTTTGTTTTAGCCTCTCGATAGATAGAACATAAAACTTGGCATTAACACCCAGAGCAATTAACACAGAAATGCACGAAAACAGCGCAAGTACCTGCAGTTTTGAGATATTTGGGGATCCCACTGGTGACGTAGTGGCGGATGGAACCAGCATGCCTCTTCGCATCAAGCTTCACCAATCCTTGCGAGTCCCGTCCCCGCACGTCAACAAATGACTCCCATCTGCGCCGATCGAATCTTTGGTGCCTTTGGACAACACATAAACAACATCATCATCATCATCACCGATGCTCATGGTGGGGTAAGCCATGCGAAGACATCCCGGGGGACAAGGTCGCCTCTGTGGCCTCCTCCTCCTCCTCCTCCTCCTCCTCCTCGCTGCTGCCGCTGCTCATAAGTTCAAGCGGCAGCTCGTAATCCCTTGTGTTGTCGGAAGGGAGGTTGATATCCTCTCGAGCAGTTGTGCATCGACGATGCCACCGTCCCATGACATGGTTGCGATAGGCATGCTCCATGTAGTGATCTTCCATCTACCGGGGGCCGGGGAGTATGACTGTGGAAGTTTTTGGTGGCTCACCCATGCATAATAGGAATCGAATTGAATTTGGTGGTCACCATAGTTGGAAAGTGATCTCCATCTCGGCGTATTTGATAGTGTCTTTGCTCGGGCCGACAACAATGTCACGATAATAGGATGCGCAGCTATTGAGGAATTTACTCCAGTTGCCCTTGGGCTGGCGGGGGGGGGGCATGTCACGGAGCTTGGTTCTGTCTCCCGCCAAGTCGCGAGAGAAGCCTGCCTCGCCCGAGATCCACAAAGCCAACTGTACCTTTAGCACCCCCGAAGCGTGATCACCTTGTTCGTCGATGGTACAAGAGCCTCTCTGCCGAAGTGCGGAATCGCACACGCCGCTGTCCCTCAGGGGCTCCTCCATGGACACCTGGGCTGGGAGGTCCAGCTCCCCTGGCATGCCGTCGGGTCCCGATTGGTATAGGTGGAGCATGAAAGAAAAATCACGGAGCGGCCTTGATTCTCGAGAGTGGCCGAATGAACTGTCGTCGTCCCCCGACCCCCAAGTATGGCGATCTCGTCGTCGTTGAAGCCTTCGGGATATGGGTTCGGGAGCAGTGTACAGCTTTGATCCTTCGGGGTTCAACTTGTAGACAAGTAGTCGCTATAAACCGAAAACATTTTGGCCAACGGATTGCGAGGGACGGAGGAGAAAGAGGTCGGCATCGGCCGATAATCTTGGGCACCGGGTTCAAATCCGTGGGTTTCACTTCTAGACCCGGGCAAGAGATGGATAAGTAGGAGAGATCCGGGCGGGTCGGCGCGAAAGGTCACCTCGATGGGCGGTCGGTGCTCGTCTTGGAAGTGGCGGTGGTGGAGTTGGGTCGGCCGGTGATGTTGCTCCGGGTGTCGAGCAGGACGAAGCTTGGGACATTGCGGCGGACCTTGACCTCTCGAGCTCGCCGGGGAACACAAATGAGGGCCATGGAGTCCGATTGATCAATCCACGATCAAATTATTAGCAATTGTAAACCTAAGGGAGGACTGCCTTGCCATGTCATCCGCCAGTTGCCATATCGATTTTTAGTTATTTTAGTAAGAGTAAAATGCATCAGTAGTCCATTACCTTTTGGCAGTGTGTTATTTTAGTCCACCAGCTTTGAAAATGCAGTTTTAGATCCATAACCTTGATTCCTGGTGTCAAAATAGTCCATGTCATGCCATGACAGCAGATTTGGTGACGTGGACCGGCCATCGTGGCGTCCAACCTGGCAAAGAAGCCCCTGCGGCGCACGTGCGCGGCCGTCGACGCTCAAGTTTTGCAAAAAACCCCCCCATCCTAAACTCATTCATTCCCAGTCCTCCCACTCTCCCTCCCTGTCGGTCTCTCCTCTCTCATTCTGAAGACGGCGGCGGTGGAGGTGACCCCGGCTTTGCAGCGGGAATAGGGGCAGGCGGATCCTCGACGGCCGAAGACGGAAAGCACGAGACCAAGGCCGAGGAGGGCTCGCCGCCGCATGGATCCGCGTATGCTACTTGCCTCCGGCGGCAAAGATCTCTGCCGGCGGATCCAGCGGATCCACCACTTCGGCCGGCCCGAAAGCCGGGTTAGGCCCCCTTCCTTTGATCACTTGCAAAGATTGCCATCGTTTTTAAGGTGGTGCGGAGGGTTTCCAAGCAAACCGTGGAGGCGAAGGGAAGTGTTCTATCTTGTTGCCGGCGCACACGGTATGACCGATGCTCTGTGTGCCTTTTTCTTGTTGAAACATGGATGTTGGAATTGATTGAGTTATGTTGTGGTGCGAGCAATAGTAAAGGTTGTCCCTTCTTTAGGTGGGAAGGAGTTTACTCAAGGAACTGCTGTCCACACAGATTTGGAGCCCGATGATGCGAGAGAAGGTTGCGAGTTCTTTAAGCGATTCAAGATGAAAGAGCCTCCCATCGGTGTTGTTTTTTCGAACCCGATGAGTCCAATGTAGGCGGTCTGATTGCGGTGGTCGGCAAAGGAACTAATTAGGCTTATGAAAGTTCAATGTGTTTTGTCTGCGTGTCAATTCTGGTGGTGCTTTGCTTGTATGCGGTGGTTGTCATCTTGTTGAAGTAGCCGTGTGAGTTTGTCTTTGTGTGTGTGAGTGCCTCTGTTTTGGCAATGTAAAACTGGTATCTTATTTGGTGAGTAATGGAATGTAGCTGAACCAGCTTTTGTGAAATGGAAACACATGGAATGGCTTAATGTGCACTTGTACATTGTGAATGCAATTGTAATTGGATTTGGTGGGCAAACATAGTAACAGAGATGTTGGTCTTGTAAACTGGGAAACATAAAGAGAATAGGTGTTGGTCTGGTAAACTGGAAACATAATACTAGATTTAAAGACATTGTAGTAATAGTTTGTTGCTCTTCCGAGCATCCAAAAGGATAACAGAGTCACATTGTTTTTTGCTATCACATTGTGTTCCTTGCAGCCCCGAGCTGGTATGCTCATATCTATACAAAAGAGTAAGGCCTTTAGTGGTACCTACGGTTTGCACCATTAAATCCTACCATATCACCTCCATAACCCAAAAGGAGGGAGCTTTACAAAAGAAAAAGCAACATCAAAGTTTTGTTGTTGCTTCACCAAAAATTAACAGGTTTCATGTGTTCTTTCTTTGCTGCCCTAAGCTATTCTGAGCAAAACACAATCCTTGTTAAGTGGCCTGCTTCTTAAGCCTTCTTCTTCACAGTCTTTGCCTTCTTCTTCACAATTTCTTTGCCTTCTTCTTTGCTTCATCATCGGCTTCTTCTTTTGCCTTGGCGATCTTCCCTACGAACTCTTGTTGCGGTTGGTGGAGGAGTAGGCCTTCTTCTTTGGTGGGTTGGAGGCAATGAAGGCGAGAGTCGAGGCGAGGCCCTTGATCAACATCTCTTGTGTTGGTTACCCGCATATTCACTGGTCAAGCATATGTGCAAACAATGTAGCAATGAAACAGAAAAAAGTTCAAGGTAGTAACCTGAGATTGCATTTGAGATACCATACACTCACTCATCCGGCTAAATGGTGGAGCCTGTGAACTATCATAGAACATTGTAGTCTATAAAACAAAGTACAATTTAGTTAGATGTAGGTGTTAGATGCAATTAGGAGCATGTAGGTGTTAGATGCAATTACCATTGCATATGCGGGTTCTTCATAAACAGACTTACGATGGTTCAACTTCTTCATGTGTCTTTGGAAGTACCTTCATCCCTAGTTGGTAAGATGCCTGCCTTTTCAATGGACAACCTCTCTTGTTGTGTCCAAAGACTCCACAGTATGAGCATGTCATTATAATGCCATGTTTGGACAGTCTTGGTCCACTGGGGCCTTGGATCTCAACTGGTTGCTTCCTTCTAGACTTAGGAGGTCTGCCAACCTTTTTTTCATAAACTGGAGGCTGTATCTCTGTTGCTTGTACCTTCACCCACTGAGATGGGTCTTTGCATGGCCAAATCTTTTGACCATAAGCGATCGAGGTAGGAGGCGGTTGAGTAGCACTCTGGCGGGGGGATTCAATGAAATTCTTTCATGCCTAAGGCAGGATATTGCATGAGAGCATGGGATCCCCTCGGGTCCCACCTCCTGCAATCACATTTCCTAGACCCCAAGTCAACAATGAAACCTGTAAACCCTATCCTGCACTTGAAATATTCCCTGTCCTGCTGTCATAGCATAACATGTGTTTGCCCACTGAATGTTTTTTGCCAATTTCTTCCTAATTTTGGGACAAATAGCCCCTTGCCATTCCTGTCCAACCTCTTTTTCCTTGTTATAAAACCTAGCCATTAACTTGCACTTGATGAACTCTAGCATGCTAAGAACAGGCATCTCCCTAGCTTCTAATATGTAGTTGTTGAACACTTCACATGCATTGTTAAGAAGTATGTCACACTTAGGAAAAGTACTAAAGAAAGCCCTACACCAAGTTTGTGGTGGCATCCTCTCCAGCCAAGCATATGCTTTCTGATCTAAAATCTTTAACTTATCCATATTCTTGTTCCACTGAGTAACTGAACTAGACCTAGCACAAGTCCACAACTGGTTTTTGAGATTCTCACCTTTGAAATGTTGCTGAAAGTTGGAGTAAAGGTGCCTCACACGTAACCCGTGCTCTGCATCTGGGAATACTTGCCGCATACCGGTATAAGCCCCCGCAATTACAAAAAGAAGTATTAGAGTAAGTTATAGGCATCCTACCACAATAAGAGTAAATAGTTCCATACCTTCAGCTTGTCATCATGATTGTCCAAGGGGTTGTATTGTCAATTCCAAGGTCTTGCTTCAAAGTTTGAAGAAACCACTTCCGGATAACCAATGACTCAACTTCAACTATTGCCCAAGCAATGGGAAAGATGCAATCATTAGGATCAATCCCTACAAAGCACTAGAATGATACCTCCATATTTAGTCTTTATATGACACCCATCTAAGCAAATCATTGGCCTACAAGCTGCCATGAAGCCCCTCTTACAAGCATCCAAAGAAATGTACGATCTGCTGAATAGATTGTTCTCTAAATTGATGAAAAAGGTACTTTTGGATTGCTCCTTCTCACCTCATATGCATAGTCCCACAACATTGAGTACTTGCTCGCTTTCATCTCCCATCACTTTCTTCATTCTTGACCTTCTAGCTCTTGCAAGCTTTGACCTTGATGGAGTCAAGTTCCATTCTTTTGAACTATCCTACTTGAAGTTTGCTAAAGACATCTTCTCGATCTGCTTCGAATGATTCTAGGTACTTATCCGCCAACCGGGTAGAAGTACACCGCTTCACTTGCCACTTTCTCGACAAGTATGAGTGCCACAAAGCCTCCTCTTTATGACCATGCTAGGTGACCTCTTATCAACGGATGCATACAACTCCCATGTGCGGTCCTTGTCACACAAAGCATGCAGCCTACTCTTCTCATTCCTAAGGTAATCGATGTCCACTCTCTCCTTTTTACACTGTACTCGGTGGACCCTTTTTTCGTGTGACCACGAGTCAAACCCCAAACCAACTTTGAATCTAGGATTGAGCAAGTCGATTCTCTCGAATGCCCGAAATTTCATCTCAGTGCTTCACCTTCACCATCTGAACCTGGTAACTCTAGCTCTTCTCCTTCATCACTTGATGCATCAGTTTCTACATCTGTGTACCTAGCAGCCTTGTTCTTTCCTTTGTTGAACTTGTTGCCTGTGCCCATTGCATGTTCTGTCACTCCCTCATCAACATTGTCACAGAAAAGATCATCATCCTCAGCATCTACCTCATAGTCTGAATCCACAAAGTCAGGGTCATCTTCCTCCACACTGTCATCATCTACAATATCTGCCTCCTCATCTTCATTAACTCTCTTTAGACCACTGTAAAATTCTGGTAGCATCTCACCCTCCATGCTACCTACATTCACCACTCTGGGGGGGCTAAACACCTTTGGCAATGATGACAGAGGATTAGCAACAATGTCCTCCCAACCAACATCTGACAGACTGCCCTCATGATCCATGAACAATACAAAATTCTTCACCTTATGAACCCGGTGGATCGCATCACAATAATCTCGATATCTCGAATCGACAATCCTAAGGCCATCGAAAGACTCTTGCCCAGGTAATAACCAATACACCTTGAGAGCGGGATTCTTAGGGTAATGCAACTACCACAAAGAAGTCATGTATCGCAGCCAGAGACCAAGTAACCACCTCACAGTGGTCAAAATGGCATACTTTCCCATCTACATATGTCCTATTCATACCAAAACCAACAAAGAAACCTCCATGGTGCAACTCCACTGTGAACTCATCGTCTTCATCCCCTACAAGGCCCCCAACAAATGAATATCCTCAGCATACCAATTACACAGATCGTCTCAAACCCTACCAAACCCTAATGTTCATACCACACAGTGCCATCCAACCCTACACCCTACACATTGCCCATCTAACGAGTACAAAATCTCCAAATTTGGGCTACTACCTTGACCATCCAACAATACACTACACTAATAATGCGAAAAGGAAACGGATTTCATCTCACACTCACAATGCTCGAGGCCCCCTCGCCGTGCGGGGGCCGCAAGGTGGCCACCATCATCGCGAGTTAAATCGCATCTTCCGCCGCGGGAACCGCAGCGTCAAGCACCCTCCTCTTCGTATTCCACCGCGGATCCGCTGCGTCTCTCTCTGCCCGCGAGATGCCCGCCCGCCGCCACACCGAGGAGTTGTCGCCACGGCTTACTTCGGGAGACGGTGGTTGGGACTGGGAGGACTGGGAATGAATGAGTTTAGGATGGGGGTTTTTTTGCAAAACTTGAGCGTCCGACGGCCGCAAGACGTGCGCCGCAGGGGCTTCTTCGCCCGGTTGGACGCCACGATGGCGGGTCCACGTCACCAAATCTGCTTGTCATGGCATGACATGGACTATTTTGACACCAGGGAATCAAGGTTATGGATCTAAAACTGCATTTTCAAAGTTGGTGGACTAAAATGACACACTGCCAAAAGGTAATGGACTACTGATGCATTTTACTCTTTTAGTAAATTAGAGATACTAGCAAAACATGTCCGTGCTTTGCTACGGGATACTTTATTAATTTTTAAGATATTTTTTAAGTAGGATCATTAATGTAGAATTTAATTTTGGCACTCTCATTAAGTATGATTTTAAATTTGTTTTTTCTTTTTTAGTTGGAACATTATTATTGTAAATTTTCAGATTGGCACTGTCACCGTTTATTTTTAACTTTCCATCTTTTTTCTTGATTCTTTGATCGAATCCATGCATTTTGTATTATTATTTGTAATTTTCTATTGTATAATATGCTTAATTAATAAAAGAAATCTTGAATTAAGGTTATAAGCTTTTATAGCTTTTAATACCTCAGAGATTTTTAGGCCAAAGAATCCTGCTTGCCGTCTCTCACACTCGCTCGAGCGTGACCTACGCCCGCCGCCCCGCCCATTGGCCGACGCACGCAACTGTGGTCAGCTCGCCCCACCGCCGAGCTCCCAGCGCTCGAGGCCCCAATCCGCCACCCTGCGCCACTGACCGCTGCCAGGATTCCCAGGTGCTCTGCGCACAGCCGCAGGCACCGCTCCGGCCGTTGGGCTGTGCCGGCCGGGCTGCCCTCCGCCGCTCCGCGCAGGCAGCCTGCAGCCTCGTAGTGCAGGCCACCGCGACGGCTTCCAGCCGCCCTCCAACCGTCCGACTCCGACTCTCCTAGGCCGGCAACGTCTCTGCTGAGTGCTGACTGCTGCTGAATTGCTGATTGCTCTATGTACCTGTTTTTTCGGTATGAGTTCTGCAACTATTTGTCCTTAATTCTCTATTCAATATTTCAAGTACATTGTAAAATGGAAGCTGATTTGAAACTTTGAGCGATGGATTTCCAGCACAATGAAGACTGTGAATTTGTAATCATTTTTTCGTCTGTGTGCTGTTTGTTTCAGATCAAGAGACAATTGGAGCTCCCTTTCAATCTACACCTTCAGTGTTCTCAACAGTTGGTTGTGGCGGCGTTTCGTTAGCTTTTTGCTCCGTTTGATTTGGTGTCTGATGTGTTTTGTACCTGTGTGCAGCTCAAGCGACTTGGCTGGTCATGGAGGATCCGCGATTTGTCCAGCGGTCCAGCCTGGTTACTTGCTCGCTAGCCATCTGCCGGACGTCTCCACTGCCTCGTGTATGCCGCTGGCCGCAGGCACCGCGCCGGCTGCCGGGCTCCCAAAATGCTCGGCTCCATGCAGGCGCACGTGAAGGCACAACGCGCAGCACAGGCCTCCGCGATGACTGATGTCCGCCTTCCGACTCTGGCGTCGTGCGGGAGAGACGGGGGGGGGGGATCAGAGCGTGGAGCCAGGAGTAGAGATGTGGGAGTGGCTGTTTGGGCTGACGGATTGAGCGTGCGGGGAATATGAATTGGGCTGTTGGGCCAAAATAATGGGCCTGCACGGAGGACTGGAGGTGGAAACAGAAAAAACGAAAAAGAAATAGGAAAAAAGTCATGGTTTCCTTAAGCTGACCGAGACCGAGCCAAATTAGTAATAAGTTAGACCAAAAATTAGTGACAGAAATTTTGTCTTTTTAGTATTAGGGATAGATTTATAGAAGGAAGAATCTGTGCCGCTTGATTTTATAAACTATTCTTATGTATCTAAGCTTGTAATTTTGTAGACAATCACTTGAACGACCCCATGTATATCTGAGTTGATATCACTTCCTTATTGTAACATCTCAATTCTTCCATGTTAGCTTGCTAATATAGTTCAATAGTCAATTCTTCCATGTTAGCTTGATAATAAAGTTCAATAGAGACTATAAATATCAGAAGATTGGTATCCGTATCAATTAAAAAGTAATTAGATGAAAGCTCTTTCTCCTCCCTCTCCTCGCCAGCTGCTGCTGCCCCCTCTCTTCCACGCGCAGGCGCATGCCCTGCCTATCCTTGCCTGCACAGTGCACACTGCCGTAGCCCTGCCCTAGGGCAGCACCGCCCACGCCACCGCGCCTCCGTCGTGCTCCGCCGTCTACTTAGCCAACCCTCCCCGCCGTGCTGTTACACTAGCATTAACAATATCACTGGTAGTATGTGGATGCCGCAGCCGCCAGTGGTGTGGAAGCTACCGTCATCGACGTTGGTGGTGTGGAAGCGGCCAATGTTGTTGATGTGGAAGATGCCGCCATGTTCGGAGTGCGGTATGATCCGTGAGCGGCCATCCTCAGTAAATCCCCAAGCATGAAATAGGAGGATACTTGACTGATGCTTGAGTTGATCTATAACCTCTATTCTGCAATGCATGTGTATACAGAAATAAATCACCAAAGCTGAATAGTACAGAACAAGCATCTCAAGCAAGCATGCCCTCAATCATAAATATGCATGGGGAGGGGCCCGGCGGCACGGCCGCTGCCGCCGTCAAGGCGGGTGTCCTCCATACGTCTCTACCTTTGGAGGATAGGCACAGATTGTTGTCCTGCGCTCCATGGTCGCGAGAGGTCAAGGAGATGCCACTCCAAGAGGACGTCGATGCCGATGAAGGGGAAAGGTCTGTGCTTCCTGATGGGGACATCAACGTTGTGCTTGAGGGGGAAGCAGGCCGCCGCCGATGGATCCTAGATGCAGGGGGTCGACAATGGCCTTGCCATGCGGTCTTCTCCACCATGAATACGGGTTTTCGTGAGACTCCACATGAATAGATCTATAACTGCAATCTTTTGAAAAATATAATTTTGTGAGACTCCACATGAGTAGATCTAAACAGTGAATATATAATATGGTATGCTTTATTTTCTATAAATTTATATATATGTTTTTTAGTAATTAGTTAGAATAATCTATAACTGCAATTTATATGATCCAATTTTTCGCTTGGAAAATAACTAAACTCGGCGGGACAAGTGGTAGGTAGAACGTGATAACTTGGGTCGGATGCTGCATCCTACTAAACCACCGTGGCAGCGACTGCTTACACTTTGCACCTAGTATCCGACACAAATGCCAGTTGCCAAAGTGCCAATCACCAAAATTTAGGGGAGAGGAGGGCCGGTCAGTGATGTACATTTATAGTGGTACCACCAAATTATGTATCCCTGGAGAATGAAGACGGTTATTTGGTTTATTTGTGTTAGTATATTATGTGTCTTATTATGTAATCCTCTTCTAAAAATGCACTCAACAAGACTACCAACGTGAAAAGGGATTAATTAATTGTATATACAGTAAAAGTTACTTTTTTAGAAAAGGTAGTACATGTTTCTGTGTCCAAGTATAAGTTACTGTGTCTCTAAAATAAACATTGTAGTGAGATTCCAGTGTGACATACTGGCATGGGTCATCACGACAACGATCAGATCCCCAATCACTCATTTATAATCGTTTTTATAAAGCAGAAAAAAAATATTCCATGGACGACTTGGCCTCTCTGTCTTGGAGTGGGCGACACGCCGGATCGCGCACCTAGTACTCGACTGGTACCGGGGACGGCGGAAGCAGCGCCTGTCTCAGTCGCGTCCGTCACCCGGCGGCCAGGCTTGTTGGCCTTGTCCGTATCCGTACGCGCCCCTGGGCCGCTCCCTGTGCCATGTCATGTGATCCCACCCGCACGGCGCTACGCAACAACAAAAGCAGGTCCGCTCGTCTCGTCTCGTCTCCTCCCTCCCGCGGCCGGCTCGGCTCATCTCACCTCACTCCCCCCCGTTCGTGGCCTCGCTGCCGCGTCGGGCCAGCGCGTGAGGCGTGTGACTGGGCGGCTCCTCTCTTCGGCGCGCGGCGGGGATGGGGAAGCACATGCGCATCAAGACGGCGCCCAAGCGTGTCCCCCTCCTCGGCGACGGGGTAGGCGCACCGCGACCTCTCTCATCTCATCCCTCTCCCTGCCTCCCTCCCTCCCTTCCAGCCGCATGCTCCAATTCGAATTTGTGTCTCTGATGATGATTGCGCTTCGAATTCGAATTCGAATTTGGTTTCTGATGATCGAGCTCGTGCTTGCGCTGTGGTGCAGGAGACGTCAAGGGGGCTCTCCGACCTGGAAGAGGGCAGCAACATCCAGGTTAGGCGCCCACCCCCTGCCCCCCTATCCATTCCTTTCTCCATCTGCCGGCCGCGCCTTCCGAATTACAACCGCCGGCTGCATAACTAATCCTTGGCTTTCTCTTATTTACAATTGGAAATTCTCTCAGCCAGCGAACGTCGGCTTCTGTCGGGTCATCAAACTTGTGAGTGAGCGAGCCCTTCTCTCTTCGATTGTTAAGCTCTTTTTCTCTCTTGTGGCTTGTGATGATGTTGGTCATGCGAACGGATGAGCACGGCTTTGCAGGCCAAGCATGACGCCGGAAAGCTGGTCCTCGCCACCATGGCGCTGCTCGTCGCCTCCCTCAGCAACCTTCTCGTTGTAGGTACCTGCTACTTGTTTGGGGGGGGGGTGGGGTGGTGGACTATTGATGCTAATGGTTTTTTTTTTTTTTTTTTGGGGTGGGGGGGGGGGGGGGGGGGGGGTGGGGGGTTATCTTTTTCATATTTTGGCACAAGGATAGCTGCTAAGGCTTTTCCTCTCTTCATGAGGGCTCGAGCACAGCATGCAGAAATCTGGTTCCTCTGTTAGCAGTTAGCTTAGCATGTAGGTTGATTTCAATTCACATGTCTTGATGGAATTGAAATAAGTCGACTCTGTGGATACTTTTGCTCAAACTGTTGTTAGTATGACTCAGTGTCCAGTGATGAGTAGAATACAACCATTTTCAGGGCAATTGTTATTTTCATTCTTAAAGAGGTCATCAAACATTTGTTTTCATGTTGTGTAATGCATGGATCATCTTGTTATGTCCTGCAGCCCAAATATGGTGGCAAAATAATTGACATTGTGTCAAGAGATGTTCGGGACCCAGAAGATAAGGCGCAAGCCCTGGAGGATGTGAAGGGCACAATTTTGTACATTGTGACAATTGTTATAGTCGGGTATCCTTTTTTCTCTGAAAAGCTGACTTTGATAAATCATCAGAGATGCTCTGCACTGAAACTTTACAAACTTCTGTTTGTTCACTTTATGTTTATGGGATCAAGTTATGCCACGATCTTACTTTGTACTAATTAAACCATATTCACTAAATACTTTTCATTTTTTCACCTAAACAGATACTTTCTCATTTAGAAAACAGAGTTCTGCTTATGTAATATACCAAGTTAGTTTTTTTTTGGGTGGATGCTTTGAACCATTAAAAACCATGTCTTACCTTGTTTCAGTTCAGTTTGCACGGCACTTCGGGCATGGCTATTCAACTCAGCTAGTGAGAGAGTAGTCGCCCGACTAAGGAAGGACTTGTTCAGTCATCTCATAAACCAGGCAAGCTAGTTTGTTCTATCCAAAGTTTATCAGGTATAGTCCTGCACACAGCAACGTTCTTACTCTTAAGACTTATGCCAATGCAGGAAATAGCTTTTTTTGATGTGACTAGAACAGGAGAGCTGTTAAGCAGGCTTTCTGAAGATACACAAATAATAAAGAATGCTGCTACAACCAACCTATCAGAGGCACTGCGCAATGTCACTACTACAGCTATTGGTCTTGGTTTTATGTTTTCGACTTCATGGAAGTTAACATGTAAGTGATATGTTTGTACTCTATATACAGAACTCATTTCACATTTTATTCTGCTTTGGAAGGCTTATTATGCACAAAAGCTTTATATGCTAAGCTGAATTTTACAAAGGAACACGACTGGGCATGTGATAGTTGTCAAACCATCGACATTTATTTCAGCATTTTTCTTTAATTTTGTGTAACCCTCTGCATATGATCAAGTCAGTCTCATTTGTTGCTATCTGCACAGTGCTAGCACTTGTAATTGTCCCGGTTATATCAGTTGCTGTGCGTAAATTTGGACGTTTTCTTCGTGAGCTTTCACATCAAACACAAGCTGCTGCAGCTGTAGCTTCATCCATAGCTGAGGTTTGTATACCAGAGCATCTTGTGGCTTGTGAGTCACTAATGTACATGTGAGGAGGTTTCCTCGAACCAAAAACAAGCAAATTGTTGTTTTCTTTCTATTTATGCCTTGATATAAGTCTATCTACAACCATTCAGGAATCGTTTGGTGCCATCCGCACAGTAAGATCCTTTGCTCAGGAATCTCATGAGATTTCTCGCTATGGTGAAAAAGTAGAGGAGACACTTAAACTTGGTCTCAAACAAGCTGTGAGTACCCTACCATTCATGTAAAATAGCACCACATTCCATAAATTAATGGTCTGATTTGATGCAAATCATTCGTAGAAAGTTGTTGGCTTGTTTTCTGGAGGGCTTAATGCAGCATCAACCCTGTCAGTGGTTATTGTTGTTATTTATGGAGCCAACTTAACCATCAACGGCTACATGACAACTGGTTCTCTTACATCGTTCATCTTATACAGCCTTACAGGTACTTTCCAGCTTAACAGTATTAATACTGAAAGTAGCATCTTGCTTGTTTTGTCACTGTAAATTTTAGAATAAGCATATAATAGTCATTTACACAGAGTGGCACATTGATTTTTAAATGTAGAACTTATGGTTTATTGATATTTATGAACAATTTGATTTCTTGTGTGTATGCAGTTGGTTCATCAGTATCTGCCTTGTCAGGACTATACACAACTGTAATGAAAGCCTCTGGTGCAAGCCGTAGAGTTTTTCAACTTCTGGACCGTGTTTCCTCAATGACAAACTCTGGGCACAAATGTCCAATAAAGTTAGTTTCTTTGTCTATCAGTTTTCTAGAGTGGTTCTGCTTATTCAATAGCAGTGTGCAGTACCTTTAGTTAATGATCATTCATTGTTTTTAGTGAACAGGATGGGGAAGTTGAGCTTGATGATGTCTGGTTCGCATATCCTTCTCGCCCTTCTCATATGATTCTTAAGGTGCCTCCTAGAATACTGTGCATCTGAATGGCCATTTAGCAGATTTGACATTTTCCTTATATATAAATATATAAACATTGTACATATGTAAAGAGAAACTAGGAACCAAGCTTGCATCAGCTTTCATCCATATCCTTGTGTGCTCTTCTGGGTTATCTGATTAGTAGTCTCTCATTTAAAAAAGGAATAACAATCCATTCCATTGTGTTTTTCCACATTTTGTTTTGTTGTAGTTCATTCCTCTGTGAGCCCAGGTGAGAAGGCAATTGCTCTTTTGTGTGTGCAGTTGGAGCTGTCGAGTGCCAATTCTGTTTACTCTTATATTAGTATGTGTACTTTAATGTAGGGCTGTAGGCAGAGCTACCCCCTTTTCACTCTAAAGGGGAAAATACAGTGGCATACATGAATTCACATTACAATATTAACAAAAGTTCTAACCTAGTTTTTGTTTCAAAAACATTGTGTTTTGATTGGTTCATATGGAATTTTTTAGGATAGCATATATGGGAATTTTATCATTAGCTTGAAATTATTATTTTTTGTGAGAACATTAGCTTGAATTATCTTTGTTGTGCTAGTTGCTAGTTTCGTCATGGTGAGCATTGTAGTTGAGCTTATGCCTGCTATCAACAATATTGTAGGGAATAACGCTGAAGTTAGCTCCAGGTTCAAAGGTTGCACTTGTTGGGCCAAGTGGTGGTGGTAAAGTAAGTTTTTTTGCCCATACTAATTACATGACACACTTTTATCTTAAAGTAGAAAGTTTTTTCAACCTGAGGTCTCAACTGTAACATTAACTCTGCAGACTACAATTGCAAATTTGATTGAGCGGTTTTATGACCCTCTAAAGGGAAAGATATTACTTAATGGGGTACCATTAGTAGAAATTTTGCATCAATATCTTCACAGCAAGGTATGTCATGCAACTATTTTCTAGTTATATTGTGGAAAAAATATTATCTAAGCTAGGGTAGTTTTGCAAGGTTCACAATACTGGTGGATGATGATACGTTATTGTTCTGAACTGTCTATAGCTCTGTTTCAAAAACTGTCTATAGCTAGTTTGAGCCTTTCATTGTGCCAAAAATTCCATTTCATTGTTCCACCTAATAGTCTGGACTCTGGTGAATCCAGTAATTTTGTCTACTTTAAATGGTAATTTGTAGTAGCACTGAAATTTGGTGAACTGGGGAATGTGAAAGTATTTGGTTTGTAACTCAAACCAGCATTATCATCAGCTGTTCAAAGTGCAACTTGTAATGAGCACTTACAATTCTATAGTCTGTACTATGCAATGCTGAGTCCTGAGTGTTGAAAAAATGAAAAGCAACCTACCCATCTAAATCATAATCAGTAGCTTGGACAAGAACTTATAGGTTTCTATTTTCAGTCAATTTTTATTACGACATGCCTCGTTTAAACAGCCCAAATTCCATACCTATTATGTGTCCTTTTCTGAAAAAAAATATTCCTTTCATGGTTTTTCAGATTATTAATCGAAATTGTAATTATGCTCAACTTCAGTTCACAAACCAACAAGCAAATCCAGAATTTGCTAGAGTTAAATCGAAGTCCTTGACAAAGTTGTGCTATATGAGCACTACAATAGTGCAGTTACCATGAGATTTTTTTTCTGGCAAGTGCCACTACAGCGCTTGATAATATGGATAATCACTGAGTTCAGAGAAGGTCCTTATTTTTTTCCCAAATGTTTATTGACTGATTTCAGGTAAGCATAGTCAGTCAGGAACCTACACTCTTTAACTGCACCATCGAAGAGAATATTGCTTATGGATTAGAGGGCAAAGCGGACTTTGCTAACGTTGAGAGTGCAGCTGTAAGTATCTTCATGCATTCAGAAACACTAGTGCACAACTGCAACACCCTTACCAACTATCTCTGTAATGCAGAAAATGGCGAATGCACATAACTTCATATGCGGCTTTCCCGACCAATATAAGACTGTTGTTGGCGAGCGAGGGATCAGGTTATCCGGCGGGCAGAAGCAGAGGATCGCCATTGCGAGAGCTTTGCTTATGAACCCACGAGTGCTTCTCCTGGATGAAGCTACCAGTGCCCTGGATGCTGAAAGCGAATATCTCGTCCAGGTAAGCACGAGCGGTTATCTCCTGAACTGCTGGTGCCAGCAAGAAACAAACAACACTCTTAACTGCGATCCATCTTTGATATACCAGTCAAATTTGCGTGACGTTGGCTTTTCCCAACATGTGCCAGGATGCAATGGACTCCTTGATGAAAGGGAGGACTGTCCTTGTGATAGCTCACCGGCTCTCGACCGTCAAGAGCGCCGACACCGTCGCTGTCATCTCTGACGGCCTAATCGTGGAGAGCGGCACGCACGACGAACTCCTGGACCGCAACGGCATATACACGGCCTTGGTGAAGAGGCAGCTACAAGGGCCGAAATTTGAGGCCACCAGCAGCATCAACGAGGCCACCGAAATTGAAGCTGAACCCAGCAGTAATGGGCGATAGCGCCCCCGCTCCTTAGGCAGACCACAGTTCATTTGAATCCACTGAAGCGTATGTAACCCTGATCTTGATGTATGCCACTGCGAATCACGCGAAACCATTGATACCACACGATGCTACTGTTGGGGGCAGGAGTTCCTAATTGTTTAGTCCTATACATATGGTCCAGGTTTGTGTTTTTGTTGTACTAATTTCGTGCTGATGCACGGGTGTAACCATTGATACCACACGATGCTACAGTTTGGGGCAGCAGTTCCTAATTGTCAGTCCTACGCATATGGTCCACCAGGTTTGTGTTTATGTTGTACTAATTTCTTGTTGGTGTATTGTTGGCTAATAAGCTGAAACGGCATTTTAGCTGAAGCGAACAAACCCACTATCTCTGTTTGGTTGGATGAATATGGTGAGTCATTTTTTTCTGTTTTAGTAGTTAGATAAATGAGAGTCGACGTTCTTGACTAATTGAATATATATTATTTAAAATAAGAATTAATTATATACTAATAAATATACTCTAACACTAATTTTGCCATGTTAATCGCTGATTACAAATAAAATATGTTAATTAGCACCACTATATCCTAATTGGCATCAAAACATGTGATAATCAACATATTCACACTTATTAAATTAATCTTGCCAATATAATTATTAAGCAACGATATAAGATACTAATAATCCTTAATTATTTGCTAATGACAAAGATTAGAAACACATGGATGAGTTCGCTAGGCATTTTTTATGGTAGGGACATCTAGCATCTAGGAGAATATTTCTCTATCATAGATATCAATATATATCCAATTTGCCCATGAACCAAACAATATTTGCCCATGCACCGTCATCTCCATCCAAGGACATCCATTAAACTAAACACACCTAAACCAGATCCGAGTTGCATCACTTCGCCTCACATAGTGTTAGGATATAACTCTAAAAATATGCTACCACATAGGTAAAAATATTGAGATGGTTACATGGCACTAATTATGCTACCGTCTCAATAATTATTGTCCATCTTCCTCCTTGCCCCCGTCGCTGCTCACTGTCCCCCGTGGCCGTGCTAGGTTTCACTAGAGCTCCGCAGCTGCGGAGCATTGACGAAACCCTAGCCCGGCCGCGGCGGCCTCCCTTTTCTCCTCCCGAAGCTCTAGCTATGGTGCCCCCGCCCCGACTTGGCCCGAGCGTTTCCACCGTCAGGGCCCTAACCATCCAGCCATCGTCCCCACTACCTGGCTAAGTTGCCTCTCGGGTCGGCCCCTTCTAAGCCAATTGGGGAAGAAGACAGGGGAAGCTAGATTTGGGGAAGAAATTTTTTTGAGTGATGGAAATATTCAAATCATATAGGTGAGGGATACATTTTACCCTTTTTGTCATTTATGATATTGGAATTTTCTTATTGTGGAAATCGCTTATAGGTTTCTACTATTTCTACTGATAAAATTGGAATTTTCTTGTTTATGGAAATCATTTATCCGTTTCTGCTGACAACAATTGCTTGATAATAATACCTAATGCTATTTCTTTTTCTCTTTTTTCATATAGATGTTTTTTATATACCACATCAAAAATTACCCAAACTTGTGCTCCAAGAGAGAAACAGTGTCTCTCACGTTCGGAACTGGTACACCGTCTGCACGTATCTCGAGGAAAGAAAGGGAATGCCAAATATTCTGCCGCACGGCGGCGGGGGACGACAAGCAACAACCGAAAAGCTGTGCCGACTCCAACCATATTCCTTCGGCTTCGCACTTCGCAGTTCGTACGCACGACACGACTGGCTCGTCCACTTTGCGCTCTCACCCTCGGGGAAGAGCACGAGAGGAGGGAGGCTCTTTAACGCGTCATACCTACCGTGCCTTCTGACCAGTGCCCGGACGCCTCCCCTTTCCTTTTCGGGGTTTCCTCGGTGAACTAGATCGGATGGACACGCCGCCGGCGAGGCGCGCGGTGTCCAAGCAGCGGGACCGCCGACGGCGGCAGCGGCAGCGGGCAGCCGCAGCTGCGGCCACGGTCATGGCAACGGGGGCCGGCGGTGCGCCCGTGCTGGCCGTGGATCCGCAGAGCGCAGCGGCCACAGCCCAGGTGACTCCGGCTGGCGCTGCCACGCCGGCTAAGAGGGGCAGGAACCGGCGGAGGTCTCGGAGACGGCGTGATCAGCGTGCCCGCGCGGCTGCGTCTGCCGTTTCAGGTATGCCGCTACTGACTTTGCTTCGCGTGCCGCGCCGCGCCATCCGCCATGGATACTGGATAGGCTTCATTGTTGCGTGACCTCATTGTGTCCTGTGTTGCGGGGTAAAAGACATCACGCCTCGTTTGTCATGCCGCGAGTTGTGGTGGACTGTAGTCATTCCATTGCGACTTGATGACACAATCCGAGCAAGATATGTTCAGAATCCGAGCAAAATACGTTTTAGGCGGCCTTGTCAGAAAGTAAAATCTGCACTTAAGGCGAGTTTTACTACTAGTGTACTCGTCTGTTGGTCTGTGCCCTTGTACATACATGTTCCAAGGCCGCACGGAATTCATGCTTACTGCCATAGTAGTCTTTAAGATGAAAACGTGTGTGGCCTGTGGTATTGTTTTTGTGCACACTGAATAGGTAATCACTTTGATTGGCTCTAGTGCCAGTATTTTGAAAGGGTATAGGTTTCACCTTTCAAACATTTTTTATCAGAAAAATAAAAAGATAGACAAGCCTATCATTTCCTTTGTTATATTCCTTTAGTGTAAATTTGGTGTAGGATGTTAAACTTAGCTCACACTGGAAAAATTATACACTCATGGTTAAGGAGATTGTCATGACACTGCGAAATGTCTGACAGATACCATTTCAACTCAAGAAGGTTGTGCCCCGCAAGCAAGTTGCAATTTGGAAGCAATGGAACATATGGGCGATAATGTGCTGCAAATTACGACTGAGAAGATAATGAGCCCAGATAAAACAAGAGAGAGAAATGTTCAGGCTGGAAATAAGGTGCTAAAAGTTTCTGCGGCAGATGGTGCTGGCTGCTCTCTTGCCTGCCGTGAACATTCTATCAGAGAAAATGAAGCCACAAGGAGCAAAATATTTAAGAGATCCGATGTAAGATTCCCGATTGATAGCTGCACTGCACAAGGAACTGATATGGATTATCACAAGATGAAGAGTGCCGATTTGCCAGGGAACCTGGAAGAAGTATACCAGAAAATAACACGTCAGGGCTACCACTCTTTGCAGAAGTCGGAAGAATATAGGGAAAGTGAAAATGTATCTTCTCTCAACTCCAGCAGTCTACAGAAGGGGAAAAGGAGAAGGAAAAAAAGAGGCGGTAAAAGGCATAATCGTTGCAAAAATGCTACTTCACAGGATTCTCCAGCACCAACTGCTGCTGATAATAATTCTGGTTTGATGACGTTCCTTTCTGAGAACTGTACTTCAGGTCTTAAACCAGAGGAACAGAGGAAGAAGCAAGATCAGAACAAGGCACCTATGACTAACTTAGTTTTAGCCAACAAAGCAAAGAGATCAGAACCATTTGGTGTCAATTTGGAAGACGCTATTGAAAAGAGATGCGAACTGGGAATGGATATTTTGGACAGCACCTTTGAAAATCGGTATGAGCTGGCAAAGAGTAATTTGGTCTGCACAAATATGGTGAGAAATGGATTGCAAGAGCAGGACTTATCATGCTCGTCAAACAGTCACAATGTTAACTACCTTAGCCCTTCCCATCTGGCTGTGGAATATATGGACAAGCTCAAACTTGTCTTTTCACTGGGAAAATCCTTACGGTTTCCGAAGAAAAAGCTTCTCATCTTAGATCTTAATGGTTTACTTGCTGATATCAACGAAGACTACCACAATGCTCACATGGCTGATGCCAAGGTTCGAAGAAAATTAGGTGAAATTTCTAGTATTGCCACCTATAATTATTATTTGACATATCGCTGATCCAGAATGTGGTTGAAGATGTTTATATATGATAATATATCTTTTTATCAGTCTTCCGAAGGCCTTACTGTGATGATTTTCTCAACTTTTGTGCTCTGAATTTTGAGCTAGGCATATGGTCCTCAAGAAAGAAGTATGATTTCTTCTCATCTTTCTCCATTTCAGATTTCCTATTTTGTTTTACTTGGTACTTATTGTGGCATTCTAATTTGTCCAGAGAAAATGTTGCTTCGGTTGTTAATATTGTTATGAGTGAATTCAAATCGCGCCTACTGTTTTGTTGGGTAGGTGAATTGAATAAATGCTTGTTCTCTTTCTGATTTTTTCTTTGCTCCTAATATACTTATTTATGGCCTTAATATGTCCAGGACTTGTCTAAATGCACATTCACCGGACACAAAACACTGGAGAATAAGCACAAACCATTAGTGCTGAAGGAATTGAGAAAACTGTGGAACATGGAAGAACCGGATCTTCCATGGGAAGAGGGGGACTATTCACCTTCAAATACATTACTAGTGGATGATTCTCCATACAAAGCTCTCCGCAATCCTGTATAAACCTCTCCTATATGCCGAGCTTTTCAACATTCACTTATACTGGATGACACACAACTGCTTTTGTCTATCTTGTGCAGCCATATACTGCAATTTTTCCTCGCTCCTACAGTTACTTGAACTGGAATGACAATTCACTGGGTATGTGCTCATCATTGTGATGCTTTAAACCTTACTGCAGCTTATTCATGCTTTAACTTTCAATTCCTCGTAAGCAGGTCCTGGTGGAGACCTTCGTGTGTATCTGCAGAACCTAGCCGCTGCAGATGATGTTGAGTGTTTTGTTCGTAATAATCCTTTTGGTCAACCCTTCATTACTGAGAGTGATCCACATTGGAACTTCTATGCTCAGATTGCTGATATAGAACGTGCACCCTTGACATGTTATGCTTGAACTCCCAAGGATCATGCTTTCTGGGAGTTCCGTAGTTATCCATGGTCAAAGATTGTTAAAAAAAAAAAAGATTGTATAGAGTGATCTTCTCGGAGTATGTTTGCTTGTATCCCTTAACTAAAAATTACAAAGTTTCTGTGCTATCAGTTTAAATTGCAGGCTCTATGAAATGTATCAGATCAACTGAATGAATGGTATGACAGTGTCTCAGTCTCAAACTGTTTGCAATCCTTGATGCTTATTCACTTGTCTTCCATTTTATTTCAAAGATTAATTATGCTGCCTCCTTTTGTTCTGATATTAAGAAGGAGGATGGGGCTTCATTGCTAATAGTAGCAGAGGGGGAGTTCCTAGAGAGAGGTGCGGGATATTTCAAAAGACCTACTGCATGCAGAGGCGTTGGCTGTTTATTGGAGTCTCCACTCTGCAGCGAGCTGCTCAACTTGGCACGACTAGAGTAATTTTGGAGACGGATGCAACCATACTGGCACGTGCTCTTAAATCAAGAGATATGGATTACATCCTCTTGGTGCTTATGTACTGACAGTTTATTCATTCATTGTAAAGTTTCTTTAGAAGCTGTAATATGGCGGTTGACTGCTTAGATGCCTACGGTGCTCGTAGAGAGCGTGCGATCAGCAACTCAAGCTTCAAAGTCAAGCAAGCCCCAGCGCGAGACTGAAATGGTGACCTATACAGCTACACTTGCACAGTTGCGTATAACAATGAATGAATAACAGTAAATAGCAGGTACCATTACCATGATAATTCATCATAGCATCAGGAAAGAACACTGTATTGAGAAAATAACACTGTATTCGTAGAGGTCACATGCATTTTTTTTAGAATGTAAGGACAATGCAGAAAAGAAAGCCGTTGGTTCTAAAAAAGAAGAATAATCAAATCCAGAGATGCAAATATTTCAAGATGCATCCAGTTGACAGTGTAAACGAGCTAACCACTGGACAGCTTACACATGTCAAGCGCTAAACTGCACTGTGTTTTTTCCGCGCTCCATTTTGGTTTATCCTTGTAAATGCTTTGCACGTTTATTTGATTCACCGCCAGTAACTTTGTGCACGTTTAGCTTACTACTACCCTTATTGTTCAGGCAAGTGTTGCAAGTTTGCAAAAAGGATCTGAACATGCAAATGCAAAATGAGCTCGTTTCAGACACAGTAAACTTAAGACTTGCCACGGTTACGGTCCTGTGAAAATCTAGGTTCCCCCATAGCAGACTTCAGATCAATCCACTAGCAAGTCGCCTTCTTCCCATTCCTCTCCATCAGAATCTATCAATCAAAAAACTGACTGGAAAGCTAAAATGCCGGTGTTCATTTTTTATTGCAGGAAAGACACTGGCATGAGTCTTTTGGAGATGGGCCTAAGCGTTATTTTGGGCCTTTCCAAAGAGAACCGTTGTAACGGCCTGGCCCATTAAGGAACCCTGATCCGTGATCTCTATAAATGAGAAACCCTAGGCCGCGGCTTCACTCCACCCGCTTCCCGCAGCCACTCCAAACCCTCGCGCCGCCGCCGCCTCATCACAGGTAAGGCCGCCATGGTCTCGGGTTCCGGCGTGTGCGCCAAGCGCATCGTGGTGGACGCGCGCCACCACATGCTCGGACGCCTGTCCTCCATTATCGCCAAGGAGCTGCTCAATGGGCAGAAGGTGGTCGTCGTCCGCTGCGAGGAGATCTGCATGTCCGGCGGCCTCGTCCGCCAGAAGATGAAGTACCTCCGCTTCCTCCGCAAGCGCATGAACACCAAGCCGTCCCACGGGCCCATCCACTTCCGCGCCCCCTCCAAGATCCTGTGGCGCACCATCCGCGGGTATGTCAGCAACGCCCGCCCGCTCGGAATCTCTGGTTTCTTTTCGCGATGTGCTCTGTGGCTTGTGAGATTTATGTGTCATGCGGTTGTTTTTGCAGGATGATTCCGCACAAGACCAAGAGGGGGGAGGCGGCTCTGGCGAGGCTCAAGACGTACGAGGGCGTCCCGCCGCCGTACGACAAGACCAAGCGCGTTGTCATCCCTGACGCTCTTAAGTACGTGTTTTCATTCGTATTCGAGATTTGTCTATTGTTAGCTGCTGATCTTTGCCTTACGATGTTCGTGTCTGATTGGTATTCTGTTATTGTGGTTCGTAGGGTTCTGAGGCTGCAGCCTGGGCACAAGTACTGCCTCCTTGGCGAGCTCTCTAAGGAGGTCGGATGGAACTACCATGACACCATCAGGGTAAGCGCTGTTTCCACTCGTATTTTCTTTTTCGCATGTTACATCGTTTCGAACTAAACTAACACTCAATGACTTGTTGCTAGTTTGAGCGAGTTAGTAATTAGTATCCTGATTCTAATTGGAAATGAACTGTCTTCCCTTTTTCTACTAATGTTATGATTAGTCTGGTGTTTCGTATATGCTGGACATCTTTTATCATTGAGAAATTCTTTGCATTCCTTGTTGAATTCTTGTTAGAATAGCCTTATATGTTCATTGAGATGTTATGCTGAAATGTGCATGATTCTGGATGATGAAGAAAAATCAATCGGATTCCCATTGATTATACAATATGATTTTAACAACCAGCTACTTCTGACAAAATCATGCAACATCTTGCCTCTCTGGTCTGACAATCTATTGTTTTTGCTGATGTTTGTGTTGTTGTGGTTAATTATTTGATACATTCATCTTATGATGGTACACCATTTTCATCACATCATAATGTATGGTTCTGTATGATCTTAAGTTGGAATTTTGTTCGTTTGTGTGTGATGTGCCTATGATGTGATCAAAATATTTGCTACTCTTGATGGGATTTCCCATTTGATGATCTTAACCACCAAGATCTCTGAGGCCCATTACATTGCAATTAGGAAGTTCATGTGAGCACTTCAAAGTGGCAGTAGGGGTTCCGGATGTTTTGTGGCAGTGTTCTTTTACATTGAAATTTATCCTACTTTGCCCTGGTATCTTACTGGCCCTTGTTTGCTCTAACAGGAGCTTGAGGAGAAGAGGAAGGAGAAGGCCAAGGTTGCCTATGAGAGGAGGAAGCAACTGGCCAAGCTGCGTGTTAAGGCTGAGAAGGCAGCAGAGGAGAAGCTGGGATCTCAGCTGGAGATTCTTGCCCCGATTAAGTACTGAGAAGTTGTGCTTTGTCATCAGTTTTGTGGAACATCTGGTCCATTGTTTTAAGTAGCTGGTAAAAGTTTGTGACAGTATAATCTGAAGTGGTAAACCGTGTTATCCTTCTGCGACTCCTATTTGAACACATTTTCTAGCCGGTGAATGAACTGTTTGGTTTATCAAATGTGTTATTGGCATTCGCTTTCTGAGAGATTTCAGATCTCAATGTTGCGTTACCCACACCCAGTGCTTGATTTGCTGATCAATGCGGGCACACCGGTGTACAAACTCAGATAAAGTCCCAATGCCACTTGCCTAAATCACTGTATGGACAAGAAGCAGTCTCCAGTCTCCACTCTTTTAGCGGCGCAAGGCGAATTGCCTTATAAGCACTGCTGCTTTTTTGAGTTTTTGATGCCCGCAAGGCAAAAGTTCCATGCCGAGTTGATCTGTATTGGTAATTGAGTAGCATAAGCATATTTGAGTTGCGCTTGGGCATGTGTTGATAGAGAAGCACGTCACATTTTAGTTATGTCACTTATTGGTTCACTATCGCAACTGTGGTGTACGTGTACCACACTTTTAGCACCATGTTCCACACGACAGACTCAATTCCATACTCACCATATTTTTTGTTGCAAACATTGAGACATAGTTGCCACTACCTAACTAATATCTCTCTTCCTATGAGCTCATGAATATCCGAAGTGTGACACGGTTTACAAGTACGCGTGTAACAAAAATTAGTGCGGGTGTTACAAATATTTATCTCCGGACCTATGTCATTTGCGTTAAGGCGTGGAGATATTGGATTGGAACAGCTGTTATCTGTACGACACCATTTTTCTGTTTGGTACGATAGAAATAGTTGTATACCCTTCCACCAAACTATGGTGATATGTTAATCGTTGAGTAATTTTACACAGAAAGGCGCTTCAAAATGTTTATACAAAAGAAGCTAGTAACAGTGACATGCGCACAAGATATCCGGCTTCTGACAGTGGCGGATCTATCCGGGTGGGCTCCAGCCCCCCTAAAACACCTAATTAACACTAAAATTCCAAAAACCTAAAATCACCATTAAATCTTCATACAAATCAATATATCCATTGTTTTTAGCCCCAACATCCGCCACTGACCATATCATGGAGACGATATGTACAATCCAGGTAGCAAATGCCATATCAAGTAGTACTTGGATTCGGATGCACATCTTCATTGAAAAGGCTGCTAATGGAGATTTGAGGAGAAGGGGCTGAATTTTCTTGTTATTTTGGAGGCCCGGATCATTTGGAGACATAAAAATAATTGTGTTTTCAATGGTGCAACCCCAATTCTTAAGTTGGTTCTGGCTTAGCAAGGGAAGGGGCACACTGGTGGAGCATGGCCGGAGCTAAGGGGACCTCTCCTTGCTCACTGTCGGAGGAGCAGTCTAAAAGACTGTTCTAGCTATCGGGTTGTCCTTAATGTTTTAACCGGTGATTTAGTTTTCTTGTACTACTAGTAGGTATGTTGGTTTGGGTCTATGTAGGACTCTTTTATTAATATGATGATATGCACCTCTCCAGCATGTTCGAGAAAAAAAAAAAACAGATATATATTCTTAACAAAACCACACAGCTAAAGTTTCTTCTCTTCTGCTCACGGAAATGAGTAGCAACAAAATAAACTAGTGGCAAGAATTCATACTTACACAAGGTTACCTAGCTGAAATATATCTTCCATACTAATTATAGTAAACAAGTATATGCCTCAACATGCACCAGTGGTTTCTTCCTGCAGCAATTGCATCATGTCCCTGAGCCTGAGCGAAACCCTTGCCTGGCGCTTCCATCAAAACAATTGCATCCACCTCGTTAGTGGCGTCTTATATGCTGCTAGAGAATGTGTCAAAAGTTATGATAAAAATTGGAAACAAGGATGCCAGCTCCATAATTATACAACCTGGATAATTGGAGATACAACATCATCGTCTTTCACCAATGAAACCAAGCTATAAGTGGCATTTTAAGTTAAACGAAATCTATAACAGATATCTAAGGAGATATTTTGTTTAAAAGGCCTAACACAAAGGTGAGTAAGTTACCATTTATCACAGCACGTAACATTTCGCCTGAAATTAGACGTGCACACGGCAAGAGCAATCCTATACAAGCTTATCTAAAGTACGGAGAAACTGAATAAAATGCCAATGCCAAAATTGTCAATTTGAGTAAATAATGATCATTTACAATATGAATGATGACAGTGACCCATGATACAAATAAATACAATATGTACCATCTTACACATTTAGTGTTACAACTCATCAAACCAATGACACATGGAGGATTACCAGCGAAAAACTTGAGAATGAAGCATAGAAATGCAAAGGGTCCACACCATGAGCACCATTTTTAGTGGCAATCTGCCAGTCTTGTTCACTGAGAGGAGAGGAACTTAGTTCAGTTGCATATTCATATATTGTTCCAATTAGGTGCCAGCAAGAGTGATGGAAATTTACATTATAAATCTAATTCATTTCTCTTCTGATTAACCCACCCTAATCCTGCAATAAAGTTGTATAGTAGTCCCAGGTAAAGTCCGAACCTAACCAATGCACACATGTATTAAGGTATCCTCAAAACGCGGCTGATCTCTTAAACCTTGTTTCACCAGCTTACTGCTTTCATGGTTGATCAAAAGGTAGCAGCTAAACCTGTTCCTAGTAGAAAAGTGGTTTGCTTGACACCAACATTGACTCCGTGGCCCAATGGATAAGGCGCTGGTCTACGGAACCAGAGATTCTGGGTTCGATCCCCAGCGGAGTCGTTCAGCATTTTTAATATTTAATATCCACATTCTTTGTCTGGTCCCATCAGTTCAAATGCACGATTCGAATCCACATTTTGTGTCTGGTCCCCAAATTTAAATTTTCGATTTAACTTGTCTGGTCTCTAGCTCTAACATGTCCTTCTCTTATTTGAAATCCACATTTCCGACCATTATTAGGCTTACAAATCGATGCAATCACTCGTCAAAGCAAATCGAGCAATTAAAATTATTTTCAGCTGTTTAAATTCACGATTCAACCTGTCTGGTCTCCAACACATACTTCTTTTTTTTTTAAAAAAAAAATCCACATTTCCAGCCATTCGGCCCTTCAGCTTGCAAATTGATGCAATCACTCATCAAAGCAAACCGAGCAATTGAAATTATTTTCGGCTATTATCAGTATGAACAGAATGGCAGTGCATACCTGCATGATGAATGCAGAAAGTATATGAACTACAGAGGCCAAGAAAGTAGTATGTACAGTTACGAAGGTAATCAGTGATTTGGTGCTTTTCACTGCTATCTATATATGGACCACCATGTTTAATATGAACCCACATGGCTTTGCTTTGATTGGCGGATATGTTCTATCCTTCCGTGTCATCGGGTCAGTCGCCAAGCCTTTTCCACTGACAGACAACCCATAACTGTCAGATATATGGCTTGCTTTGATAGATATGTTGTTCCATTGACTCAAGGTGGTCGATCGATCAGGAGAGCAGCGAGGCTCATTGTGCCGAAATAATTGCACAGCCAGGCATATAAATGTATCCTGTTAACTGGGTCGGTAATGCCTCATCCAGTCATCCTGAACAGGGACAAAGATGGTTGTCGCTGGGTTAGACCTCAGTGCGCCAACAAAATTTCAACAAGAAACAACAGGGTGGCAAGTATTTGGGATTGGGAATATGAGAAGAGTTTTCTTACAGATTTGCCAGGCATGGAAGAACTTCCTCGGACATCCTCGATGCTTGCTCGCAGTGGCATTGAAGCGATATCACTGTTCCATACAGTAATCCATGACCACATAACCAAATAAGGGTTAAATGCTGCTTGAGGACCCCTTGAGAAATGGCATTTGAATTGCTTGCCATCAGTTTGCTTAGAACATGACTGGCAGTTGCAGTCACCAAAACAGCCAGCAGCCTACATTCTGCAAACAAAAACATTTCAATTAACATGTAAACTTGTAAGGTTATTTTATCGATAAAAAAGTGCATAAGAAAAAGGTAAGTGTAACTCTAAAAAATTGCATTTTATCAGCAAATGACAAGTATATCCAGCTCATAGCTCATCTACAAGACAAACTAGCTAAATAGTAAATCATCTGATCAAGAATACAAGTCATGCATTTCATCCCTTCATATAATGAATGAAGAAGAAATGCTACTCAAACACAGAGAGAAGACATCCCATGGCTTCATCTTTAAGGAGGGGAGTATCGAACCGTAGCTGTCCAGGAAACTCACTCAAATTGTCACTGGGGTCAAATGCACTTTGTGGTTCACTTGGAAGGTGATTTGCAAACCTAAAAGAACTTCTAATGGAATGTACACATAGCTCTGTTCCTCGGGAGGGACACACATGGGACACTTTAAGTTCCTGATTTCAAAAAGTTCCGTGCAAGAGAATGATCTAACATATTACATATTTATGATAAAGAAATAAAGAATTAAATATCACTACATCAGTACATTGATCATAATTGGAATTTTGTTACTATTTGGTCGAGAGAGTTGGACAGAGCAGAAGAGAAGGAAAAATAGTTTATATACCTTGGTCTCGATTTGCAGAAGCAAGTCAATCTCTCTGCTTGCTATTACTAGTAAGATGGTGGTCTGAGTTCCTTAAGTCGTCGAACCACTTGCTTCATTGTGGGCCTAGAAGAAAGAGAATCAACCGTACACTTGATGCCCAGGTGTAGAATCTCAACAAGGTCGTCATGAGGGGCCACATCCCACAACCCTTCTATAAAGAATTCACGAGCTCGACCCTTTTGTAGAAGCATGCAAGCCCATGCCACTATGTTGAATCCATTCCCGTAAGGAGAGAAAGAAGGATCCAGTGCCTTTTTGTCTGAAATGAGTTCAAGAAGTACAACTCCATAGCTATACACATCCGCCTTATCAGAAACACGGCATGTCATTGCATACTCTGGAGCTACATATCCAAAAGTACCTGCCACACCAGTGGTTGCATGTGTTTCTGAATTTCCAAGCAGCCTTGCTAATCCAAAATCAGAAAGGTAGGCAGTGTAATCATTGTCAAGCAAGATGTTACTTGGTTTGACATCCCTGTGTAAGATGCGTGGGACACAATTGTCATGAAGATATGCAAGTGCACGCGCAACATCTAGAGCAATTTTGTGAAGCATTCTCCAATCAATTGGTCTCTTGGTCCTTTCTTGTATGAACCTTTCCAAATTGCCACCAGGCAGAAAGTTATATATTAGAAACATCTCTGAATCGCTGAGATGGTATCCTATGAGTGTCACAAGATTCGGATGGCGACACCTCCCAAGTGTTTTGACCTCTGCTTGGAACTGCTGAATGCCTTGGAATCTTCCAATAGCAAGCCTCTTTATTGCCACCAATTTTCCTGGTGCGACCTCAGCTTTGTACGTTGCTCCAAAGCCACCACTTCCAATGCAATTACTTGCATTGAAGCTTCCACTGGCACGTAGAACAGTCTCATATGTTATGGGAGCACCAATATCAACAAAAACAGTGACTTCCCTTCTCCTTAGAGAACGTCTTGATGGTCTTGATGCACATTTCCGTGTGTAAATATAAAGGATGACCAGAGCCAGGAGAACTGCAACAATTGCTGATGCTGAAGTTATGGAGGCAATCTCTATTTTGCTGAATCCGCCACCACCACCATTGCCATCAGGGGCTGTATTTTCAGCTGGTGGATTATTGTCTGCCTCACTTAGTGCTCGGGCATTCACTAATGGACTGAAGAGAGTTGACAGTCCACAAGGTTGGAGGGATGGATTTCCACGAATACTGTCGCATGTCAGTGAGTGAATTTTTGAAGGCAGCGGCCCAGACAAATCATTGAATGAAACATTGAATATGGACAGCGACGGTGAAGAGGCAAGATTTGGAATGTTTCCTGAGAGCTTATTATTGTTGAGTAGAAGCACAGTGATGTCTCTTAGTGTCACGAGGTTATTTGGGATCTCACCAGCAAGAGAATTAGATGAGAGATCTAAAACCCTCAGTGATCTCAACTGACCCAAACAGGATGGTATTCTTCCACTAAGGTTGTTCCCAGCTAATGAGAGAAACTTCAAGCTCTTGAAGTCTTCGAAACTGGCAGGTATTTGACCCTCCAGAAAATTTCTGCTCATGTCCATCTTGACAAGGCCTCCTAACAAGCCAACATTATCAGGCATCATTCCTGATATTTGATTGCCAGCTAAATCCAAAGCTCTGATAGCACTGCATTTTCTGCTAAACTCTGCTGTGAGCTGACCAGATATCTTGTTGTCTCTGAAGCTTACAACCAGCCCCTTAAAGTTTCTACACTGTTCCAACAGAATTGAATCCAACGATCCACTGAATTTGTTGTGATCAACAACAAACACGTATGACGTCTTGTTACCAAACCTGTCAGCACTGAACGGCAAGGATGTAAGATGACCTTCGAGATTGTTCTTTGCAAAATTATGATACACAACAGAACACTTCCCAGAGTTGCAAAAAACCGATGGCAGTTCTTGTAGAGTTTTGGACATGCGTGAATAATAGCTGGAAGACATTTCATCCAGCATTAGCTGAGATGCACAGACTTTATTCACACATGCTGGAATTGATCCTGAAAGTTCATTTCCACTGACATCAAACACAGCCATACAATGCGGACAGAGATCCTTATCCAGCAGACCAGATAATCTATTTGAGCTAAGGTTGAGAAACTTGAGGTTACTGCACTGCCCTAGCTCCCTTGGGATTGCTCCAGAAAGTAAATTTCCCCCCAGATTAACCATTTCTAAACTAGAACACCTTCCCCAGTTGCTCGGGAGAGTTCCTTCCAGGCCTGCCCGTGGCACCCATAGCACCCTGAGTCTTGGCAAAGCTGTCACACTCTCTGTAATCCCTCCTCGAAACAGATTGAACTCATCTGACTTGACTGAATTGGACTGGCTAGACAATACAAGAACTGACAAATCTGAGCAATTTCCCAGCTCTGGTGGCACCGGGCCACTTAGTCTGTTTCTCGATAAGTCCAATACCCGTAGTTTGCTCAGCTTTCCAATCCCTGCTGGAATTGAACCATGCAAAGAATTGGAGAACAACCGCAGCGAGCGGAGCTGCCTGCAATTCCCCAGACCAGAGGGGATACCCCCAGCAAGAAGGTTTCCAGACAAGTCAAGCCACTTCAGCTTGGGCAGGTCGCCAAGTGCTCTCGGCACCGATCCAGTGAACCGGTTGCCTGAAAGATCCAGCCTTTCCAAGTCTTTGCATGTGGAAAGGGAGGAGGGGATCTCACCATGAAGTAGGTTGGAAGAGAGGGAGAGCACCCTCAGCCGCGGCGGGAAGGCGGCAGGAAGGGCGCCCCGGAGTGAGTTCCCGGCGAGTTTGACCACCTCGAGCTTCTCCAACCGCCAGATCTCACCCGGGATCTCGCCCCGGAGGCCGTGGAGCCGAAAAGATACCTCTTTCAGCTCGGCGAGAAGCCCAACAGCCGCAGGCAGCTCGCCGGCGAGCTCCCGGCCGGGACCCGAGCGCCGTGAAGGGGAGGGCACCTCCAGAGCGACGACCCGGGAGCTCGAGTCGCAGGTTACCCCCGGCCAGGAGCAGTGGTTGGGGCCGCCGGAGTCCGGGGACCACTGCTGGAGCAGCTCTACGGCAGGGAAGGAGTTCTTGATCTGGAGCAGCGCCGATCTGTCTTGGTCCTGGCCACTGCGCAACCCGGAGGAAGAAGAGACGGCGACCGCAGCGGCAAGCAGCAAAGGCAGCAGGAGCGCGTAGCCGGAGGCCGTGCTCCGGCGAGCGGCCACCATGTCCGGCTAGCTAGCCGACGGCGGCGACCCGGATGTGGACCTGAACTGGAGGAGGCTTCGCTTCCGGTAGGTGCAGGCGACGACGAGGGGGAGACTTACATGGGGGAGAAGGACCGGAAAGTAATTAGCTAGATTCCGGAGGGGACAAGGCAAGATTTTGCCGGCAAATTTCTCTCTCTGACTCTCTGATCTCTCCCCTCGCTGGCTTCTTTCCTCTCCTCTGATCTGAGGCTGCTGCTGCTACTCTCTTGGTTGGTGCTGGTCTTCGTTCTGTTGCTTCCTTCCAGCTCTTTCTTCTTCTTCGCCACCGTCCCCTACTCGTCCAGGTCCAGCGACAACTCTTTTTTATTTCCTTGATTATTAAAGGTACTTGACGTGACGATTTTGCCCTCGGAAAGATTGGTTTTGTTTGTTGATGATTGAGGTAGCTGCGGGCTGCCTGCCCATGCTTTGGGGCTGTTGACTCGTTCCACCCCTCGTGCTCATGTTTCCATTGGTGCAAACGAAGTTTAGAAGACGGAGGGCGGTAATAGAATTTGCTTGATACTCCATTAGCAGTACGGAAGTACCTCATCGAGGTACCAGAAGTACTTCGCTACTTGATGGCTCTGCTATTTTTTTATTATGATGATTTACTCTCCCTTGAAACTGAGACATGCTATAGAAATGTGAAATGATTAGTATGCATCGTTGGCTATATTTAACTTGACACAGATTAGTACGCAGCCTGGAGGAACCAAATGACTTACAGTTTGAAAAGAATGCAGCATAAGATACACTCTCCTGATGTAAATAAGTGGGCTTTTACTTGATACAATCTGCATGATATAATTTTGACCACTAATTTCTTGTTCTAGATTTAATTGTAAAACAGAACACAGTATACCTTTCAATGAAAGTATTTGAGATAGATCTACCTATATCATTTCCCACTATGCAAATTCAGTATATAAAAAAATAATTTATTTTTAAAGTTTTTATGGTTGATACTTATATCAATAAGTTGCAACTTCTTTTCCGGAAGCCCATCTAAAAAAAACCTCTAAAGTTAAGCGTGCTTGGCTTGGAGCGATGGGTAACCGACCAGAAAGTTCTTCTCATGTGCGCATGAGCATATCAATAAGTTGCAACTTCTTTTTCGGGAGCCTATCTCCAAAAAACTCTAAAGTTAAGCATGCTTGGTTGGGAAAGTTCTTCCCGGGTGCGCATGAGCATACCAATAAGTTGTAACTTCTTTTTCGGAAACCTATCTCCAAAAAACTCTAAAGTTAAGCATGCTTGGCTTGGAGCGATGGGTAATCGACCGGAAAGTTCTTCCCGGGTGCGTATGAGTGAGATAAAGTGCGTAGAAAAGACTGATGTTGGTCTATGAGGGTAGTATTGGTTCTATTAAAGCTGTCAGATGTAAGTGGACCCGGCCTCAAGGAAGCGGGACGTTACATAAGGAAAAAGTTTGCTTAACCCCCTATATAATTGCTAAATAAGATCAACTTCAACTTTTACACATAGTTAAAACCAGAATTGATACTCAAATCTCCATCACATTAGTTGTTATCAGAAACCCTCTTGCTACAATTGTGAAGAAGGTCAAAAGGAGGAGACTCCAGGCATATTTAGTTCTCTCACCTGCTAAACTCACCTTGTCTTGCTAAGCGAAGCTAGCCTTGCCATGGCTGGAGAGTAGATTTGGCTTGCTCGACCCTGGTGAGAAAAAAAGCTTGACAACACAAGAACTAAAGTAGCGAGCAAGCAAACTAAATTTCCTGTGTTTGCCTATCCAAGCAAGGCAAGGACCAATGAGGGATCCAAACATCCCCTCCAAGTTCATGTGCTTCCACTAGTGAGATTGATGACCTCTTTCATGTCCAACAACCATACGGGCCTTGATTATATGAGGTGGGTATGTGATTCTCTACCCAATGGTGTAGATTAGGTATGAGGGGTGTGTGATTCTCTACCCATTTGTGTAGATTAGGTCTCCGTACGTTTTTCTCTATGGTGCTTGCATTGCTTGGTGGAGGCGGCGCGAGCATTGTGGGATAAGGCATCCTTCATCCTTCCACCGTACCATCACTTGCGCTTTGGTGTTGGCTGTGGGTCTATGGGGTTTGAGCTGACCAGATTTTGAAGTCCTATTAGCTCCCATGCACTAGTTTGGGACATCACGATGCTATGCTGGAGGGGAAGCTCCAAGGGTTGTGGCACCAAGTTTGTCGAAGTGTTCTCTTTTGTGTCCCATATTTCAGTGGCAGCAACAGTTAAATTTTAGTAGTGTGCAGAGTATGTCCCCTGGTTCATGGATTTTATTGGTCTTTTTCCTATTCGTTATGGTGGGTTTCTGTCACGACTACAAGATTCTCGATGGTAGAGCTTAGCGAACAACTTTGATGGTTACTATAAAAAACTAATAAAATTCATCCGAATAAGATTCATTAATTAACTTAGAGCGGTGCAAGATTTTTTTTTTCTTTCCTGTGTACAGTTCCCCGTGCAGTTTGTGTCCCATACCTAACCTTTTCATGGCACAACGTGGGCTTTAAATGATGTAGCACCCATCGACCAATCCATCTTACCGACGTGTGGGCTCTGCAAGGGAAGACGTGACCCAGTCTAGGAGCACTGATCATGGCCAGCGATGGATGCCGATGGAGCCTGCCTTGCATATTCCATTTCTTGGCACGTTTTCTCGTTTTCTCGTTGCTCACTAGTACTGGTATAATTTTCAGAGAGACGTACACTTTGTATGTCTGTTTAATCCTAATTAAAATTTAGTTAGCCAGCTAAGAGTTTTTCAGCTAAACTTTAATTAGAGTGTTTGAATGCTCTAACTAATAGACTCATGAAATTTTAGTTGACTTTAGCTGAATTAAAGTAGATAAACTCAGCTAAACTTTAGCTAGCCTTTTAGTTAGACCATTTGGATATTTAGCTGCTAAATATAGTTAGCTAAAATTTAACCGATGTCTTTAAACAGACCCTAAAGAGAGATTTTAGATGACACGCCAAAACTTTAAGATTCTATTTTGGAATGGAGTATGTTTTTATAGAAAAAGTATAGAGAACAAACCATAAGAAAAGCGTTGGTGGAGCGATTTCAAAATATATATAAAAAAGAAGGGATCTAGTCTTAGATCTTGGCTTTTGCTTTCCTTAACGAAAGTCCGAGTAAACAACATGTACTTAAGGCTACCATTGGAGCTAGCTTGTGCTCCTTTCTTAAAAAAAACTCATCCCAGTTTAGAATAAGTCACACTTTACTAAATTTAACTGGATTTATAAAAAAGTAGTACCAATATTTATATCTTTAAATAAAACTATTTTTTACTATTATCTAATGACTTTATCCCTAAAATATACTAATATCATGGTTGGGTGACTCTTAGCAGTTAGGGAATGAGCATCCCGGAAATATATACGTTTTGAAAATATGAATATTTCTATTTATACGTGTAAAATAATATCTTAAATTTTTATTTTCGTTTTTATTTTGAAAACGAAAACAGAAACATGACTGCTAAGAGATGACTATACGTCCTCCGATTTCGGAATCCTGCGCCGCCACTGGCTCGCGGGATTGCGCGCCGTGGTTGGCATTGGCAGCTGCTGGCACTGGCAGGGAAAAAAGCTTGAGACGATGGTGGGTGTGGTGCGGTCGCTGATCGTGATCGGCCGATCGAGGGCCAGGGGAGGAGGGGGCACACCAGCATTCTGCCAGGTGTTCGCAAGCGTGTACCACGCGGTCCCAACCACCCAGCTCACCTGTAGGCGGACCCACTCGTCAGTCGTCAGTGCTCGAGCACGGTGCGCCTCGACCCTCGAGTGCGCACTCTCGCTGAAATTACAGCTGGTGACGCCGTCGTATGTCGTATCCACCACGTATGGTGAGAGCCAACTGCGTGCTGACTCATCAGCTCGGCTAACAGGACGACAACGCGTCACTGCCAGACCTCTTGTCCTCTGCTGATTGCTAAATTACTGAGCCCGCCGAAGATCTTCCTTGTAAATAGATAAATAAATAAATTATTGTACTAGATAGATGGTGAATAATCCGCGGAAAGCTACTCTCAAGTCCTTCCGTACCAGCAAGCAAACGAGACTTCCGGACGCCGCTGCTCTGTTCAGCAAGGTCACACACAGCCTCACCCGGTTACAGCTTCACAGGAAAAAGCAGCAACTTGCTGATAAATTACACGCAAAATCCCGTTCCCTGCTCCCACTTACCACCACCGAGGATGATTTTGACATGTCTCGGTGGGGGTGGGGGTAAAAATTAAAACTGGAGGCGACCGGCGACAGCTGCATGATTCTTGCCGCGAAAAGGAAAAGTGGAAAACCCTAGCATCCATGATCCATCATCCACTTGGCAAGAGTTGCTCGTGGCTAGAAAAATAGTAGGGCCTTGTTTAGTTCGTGTGCAAGTTACAAGTTTTTCCACTCTCTCTCTATCACATCAATTTGTATCTGTATACATAGAGCATTAAATATAAGTAAAAAAATAACTAATTATACAATTTAGTTGTAAATCACGAGACGAATCTTTTGAGCTTAGTTGGACCACGATTAGACAATATTTGTCAAATACAAACGAAAGTGCTAGGAGTAAAATCAGGCAGGATCTGATCCAGATGCGGCTCGCGGTCAAAGAGTCCAGAAACCGCGCGCTCATGCTTGTCCGAAGCTGCGTTTCTGAAGAAAATGACGGCGTCAGATTTTGACTGCCACGACTGCTACGTCGGAGAAATCTCAAATCTGGGACTGGGTGGTGGCAGAAAATGACTGCTAATGACGGCGTTCGTTCCTACCAGCTCAGCTCACCGTAAAGCCGCCGTCAGTTTCTGAAGCCGATGCCTCTGGGCTGATGGAGTGATGGAAAGGCCGGAATGGGTCCGTGGGCCGGATTGCTACAGTATCATGGAGACTGGGCTGGACTGGCCAGCTGGGCTCACAAGTTTGAGTGTTTTGCTGCGTCTCCTCATCGTCGTCTAACGAAATCATCATTTCCCCCTCAACTTTGTTGCTTACTGTCTGTATCTCCAGTCCTTTGTGCAATAGAGCTGGAATCAATTTTTCACCTCAACTTTGCTGTTCAATTTTTCACCTGCTCATCTCTTCAGAAACCTTGGAAGAGCATGTCTTTCTGCCTTGTTGGTACATGAACACATACTCATCAATCACACCGGCATACTCTTCAACAATCACAGGCAGCAGATTACCCACTCTCCATCAGGGGCAGGGCAAGGCAAACACGCTTAAGAGCAACATCAGCTGCAGCAAAGTCAGGCAATAACATGCAGCACATGAACCCTAAACAAACCGATTAAACAATGATGAACACCCATGTCCAAGAAGTCAACACAGCATCCCTCCTACAAGGCTAGAAGAACCTAAGATTTACAGCAGAGAGAAAGTGAATGGAAATTGCAGCAACGACAGCGGCATTCGATGAGGCCTCGGAGTCTTGACACTCCCTAGTTTCTCCACCACCGGAAGGCGGTGCCATCAAAAGGTTCTCTCTGCCTGCCACTAGCTAGAAGAAAAGGTCCAGGAACAAGACACCCCAACAGCAGGAGGGGAGGGGCGTCTCGTCTTCATGATCACGCGCCAAGGTAGAGAGCGACGAGCGAGCAGCAGGCTAGGACCAGCAGCCGTGTGGCCAGTCCGGCCGTCGGGAGGATGCCGGCAGCGGCGCTGTTGTCGTTGAGGGCCGAAGGACCCATCGTAGGAGGGCTGTACACGCCGGGCGAACTTGTCGTCGCAGCAGCGCTGCATAACAAAGATGAACACGAACTGTCAGTTCAGAGTTTACGATGACAAGCAGCTGCATGACACAGATGAACACAAACAGTCAGCTCAGAGTTACGATGACAAGCAGATGCATGACACAGATGAACACAAACAGTTTACGATGAAAAGCAGCTGCATAACACAGATGAACACAAACAGTCAGCTCAGAGTTACGACGAACAGCAGCTGCATGACACAGATAAACACAAACAGTCACAGCTCAGAGTTACGATGATAAGTCACATTGCTTTTGAGCAGTTTGGCATTTGTTTAGCCAAACAGTTGTAGCAGCAGCACCTACAGCCTACAGGGGATACTCCAGATTCCAGAAAATACAGTTTTTTTTTTTCTTTTTTTTCAAGCCGCTCCACATTGGAGTTTGTGGACCATAGCTGGTGGAGGAGTCACAAACATGCCCTCTATGCTCATGGAAAATCAAAGAATAAACTGGTTTTAAGACTGAAACATATGCAGATGACAAGAGCAGATAGTAAAGATACAATCTGGCAAAACCGCGCATTAATGTTTGCTTGGCTGTCTTTGCCACACCCATCAGCTCCTTTAATGTACTGTACTTTTCAGTGATCATACTTCCAAATGCGGTGTGTCTACATATTCCACATGTGGGCCTTGTTTAGTTTGGTGCAAGTTTTTCCACTCTCTCTCCTCACATCAATTGTTTCCCGCATATAAATAATATTAAATATAAATAAAAAAAAATGAACTAATTACACAGTTGGGTTGTAAATCATGAGGCGAATCTTTTGAGCCTAGTTGGGCCGAACGATTGGACAATATTTACCACAAACAAACGAGGTGCTAAGTCACATTGCTTTTGAGCAGGACTTTCCAATCTCTCTCCTCTCACAAATTGTTTCCCACATGTAAATAGCATTAAATATAAATAAAAAAAATAACTAATTACATAGTTGGGTTGTAAATCATATGCAGATGACAAGAGCAATCTTTTGAGCCTAGTTGGGCCATAGTTGGACAATATTTACCACAAACAAACGAAGTGCTTTAACAGGACTTTTCACACTCTTTTCTAACCTGCATCTAAACAAGGCCGTGGTCATGATTGTTCATTGGATGCTCAGGGTTGCAATTTATTGAAGCCATTTTTACAGATAGGTATGAAAGGTATTCTTGCAGCCACAGAACATCTAATGACCTGATAATATTCCAGTGTGAAGAAAGGGACCACCATATCACCAGAGAAATCTAGGAAACCATTTTGAAGAGTACAAGCACATCTAATGAACCTTACAACATTCCAGTTTCTTATGAAAATCATTACTCCCCTTAAGTTTGAAAGGAGTCAAGAAATAATGGGAGAACCTACTACGCGCAAAGTCCCAAACAAACGCACAAGCAAAAAGTGGCCGGTTCATCTAGCAGGGACTGGGAGTCGGAACCAGAAGGGTACAGGATTCCCCTAAAAAGACTCCATGAATACACACAGTTGTTCATCGATGCAGCCGAATGTGGGAAAAGAGAGAAAGAAACGGATCCCCCCTGCCACGCGCAAACCACCTTTATTCCAGGATTTTCCAACCCAAGACCAGCACACTGCCGCCCAACTGATGGTGTTACTCCATCGCTAAAGGCTCAAAATCTGGCATAGCACTCACTAGGACCATGGCACCAGGCTTCAGGGTTAAGCCTTTCCAAAATGGGGCGAGCAGAACTAGTGTCAGGCTTCAGGGAGTTGCTACTGCAAGATAAGATGCGGCTTTTCCCTGACCAATCCCTATTGTCTTTCAATCGGTTCAGTAAATGGATTGGAAAATGTTAGGTGGCTTTTGCTCTGATTACTAACAGTTCAGTTGTGCTTTGTGCCAAGAAATGCTGATGCTACGAAATCACGACAGCATGGCATGCCTGTATGGCTCTATCTATTCTCTATCTGTCAAGAAAAGCGAGAAAGGAGTGGCAATGCCGTGCAAGGATTGGATTACCTTGGGGTCGCAGGGTAAGTGCAGCCATTGCGGCCTGCAGACACGAAAGAAACAGGGAGTCAAACGCGGCGCCAGGAATCTCAACCGAGCATCCATCCGAAAACGTCTTGGGACTCACTGGGGTCGTTGTTGGAGAGCGTGGCGGTGCCGGAGAAGACGCAGGCCTGCGGGTTCTGGTTGTTGCGCTGGTAGAAGCTGTTGACTGCGTAGGAGCAGTGGTCCTTGACGGTGTCCGGCGCGAAGCAGGCGCCGTTCTGCAGGATGGGCTTGCAGTCGGCGCCGCCGCCGCACGCGTAGTCCAGCGTCTTCTGCAGCGCGGTGTCCGCCAGGTCGGTGCGGCACACGCACCACGCGCCGTCTTCCGGTTGGAGACCACCACAAGGAATCCAGCGGCGGCGAGAGCCAAGTTTCATGAGGAAGAAAAAAAAGAGATTGCAGAGGAAAAAAAACCCACGGAATGTGGGCGAGGAAGAGGGGGGCCGTAACACACCTGAGCGGCCGGCGAGCGCCGCGGCCACCGCCACCAGCAGCAAGAGGCGAGCTGCGTCCGCCATGGATGCTGTGGCTGTGAGACGACGGTGAACAAGGTACTCTAAAGTGCGGCCGGCGGCGCCCCTTGTACACCTCCCTCTCTCTTCCTCGCTTGAACTGAAGCGACGACGAGGGGGGGTGGTTTAAATGCAGCAGCAGCTTGCAGCCAGTTTTGCGTTTTCCGTAGCATAGCATCGGGACGGCCGAGCGGGCGCAGTCCACTCCGCTCCAACGACGCTGCCAGCCCGGTCCATCGCCAGCGCCAGCGCCAGAGCCCAGAAGGCAGTGTGGCTTTTCATGAACGGTCAAAAAAACGCATGGCCAGTGCCTGCCTGGCTGCCTGTGGGGCTGGGTGGGTGGCATGGCAGACACTCTGGCCATGGCCGTGCCCCTGCGCGCCGGGGCCCACCAGGGCCACAGTAAATGCGAGCAGTACTGTATACTGTGAGGGACTGAGACACCGGACACTCACAGGGAACACTGTTTTGTGCTGGCCTGTGGAGGAAACCCAAAGCAACAATTCCCCAACCCCAAGGCCCACATGGATTCGCGGGGCTTCGGGCCCAGTGGTCAATGGGCTTCTTCCATAAGCTGTGCACATCAATGGTCCTGGAGATCAAATCAAATAGAGAAAGCTTAAGAAGGCAGTCCAATCATCATGAAGCTTATTTGTTAGCTAGAAGCTCGGTTATCTTATATCATTTGGTACACAAGTTTGATTCCTCTCTCCTTCTAATGGAGTTTGTAATGTACTCCCCAGTAGTTTCGGATGAATAAAGATGAGGGAAGGCTGCTCCTAAAGAAAAACTGTGCACATACTAAGAAGGTGTTTGGATGGTGTGGAAAAAGTTTTGTCTGTGTCACATCAGAATGTCGGGGGATGTCGGAAGGGGGTTTCGAATACTAATAAAAAAATTATAGAACTCATCAGGAAACCATGAGACAAATTTTAAGTACAATTAATCCATCATTAGCAACTGTTTACTGTAGCAGCACATTATCAAATTATGGACTAATTAGGCTTAAAAGATTCGCCTCGCAAAGTTATCACAATCTGTATAATTAGTTATTTTTTAGACTATATTTAATACTCCATGCATATGAGATAAGATTCGATGGGACAAGGCAAAAATTTTGCCAGTGCAATCCAAACACCCCCTAAATGCACCTAACAAGGTTCACTAGACCATAAGGTTGTCTGCACCGGGCCTGGACCCTTTCTGCTGCCCATACAGCAGTTGCTTTTACCGTAAAATTTTTCTGCAGCGATGTCCGGTATAGGTTCCGGGACCGGTCTTCCTCCGCCAAATCCAGTGCGCTGCCGTTTCTACGCTATGCAAAGTACGCTGGCCCCACCACGCACGCGGGAGAGAGGTGAGAACATGCAATTGTGGGTCTCACTTTTTAAACTAGCAAAAAAAATATTATAACTCACAAACCAAAAAACTCAAATTAAATTCCGATTGCACCATTGATATAGAGGATACATGGGTGCGAGAGAATTAAATATAGAGGAGAGAATCTTGATGACCAGGTATTTTAGAGGATGAATTTAGAGTACCATGAATGCGGATAGCCTAATATCACCAGTCGACCAGACGCTAGCGTTTGTGAAAAGGCACCCAGTTGTCATTTGTCGAGCAACTGGTTAATTTAAAATTAGCACGCTATATTAAGTATTGCCTCTATCATAAGTCATATACTTTTTTTAATTTACATAATACAACGTAGACACTCACAACTCATGCACACACACACAAACCCTACCCCTCATATTCAAATTATTTAAAATTTAACTAAAGTTTCCTATAATATTTATGATATCAAATAGATTTATTATTTTAATAATATATTGATATTTTATATTGATTTTCTATATAAATATGGTCAAACTAAGAAATGACTTGATGACTTGATATGACGCTATAAATATATATATTTTGGGCTGAGGTAGCAAGAATTTTGCTTGATGCATAATGCCAGTCAACACAAACAAACCCAACACTAAAGAATTTTTTCTCTATTTGTACCAGTTGAGGTCACAGTCAGAACCAGGGTTTTTTCTCCCCGTCGGTAACCGGGTCGGTTTGGCCGGTTACTGACCTTACCGCCATGACCGATGACGGTACCGCCCCGGTTCAAACCGGTTCAAATTTGAAATTTGAAATTAAAAAAAAAACCCTAAAAATAGTTCACGATTTATAGAATCGAATGGTGTCAAATTTTTTCAAATTTGAGTTCGTTTAGTATTTTTATGGACGTATGGAAGTTTGAATAAAAAAAAACAGGCGCGGCCCATTAAGGCCCATGAGGCCCAAGTGGCCCGACCGGCCGGATAAGGGTTCCCGGGGGGGGGGGTCGATCCCATCCCCTGACTCCCACCCGCCCCTCGCCCGCTCCCTTCCGGCCGGCGGCGACCGACGAAACCGGCAGACGCGGCGCCACCGGCCCCTCCCGGGGCGGTAAGCCGGGCGGTTGAGCGGTTTACCGCCCGACTCCGGATCCAGCCCGCGCCCGGGCGCTGAAGCGGTAAACCGCTTCGGTTGGCGCGGATTTACCGACCGGAAGCCGCCGGGCCGGCCGAGAGGTGCGTTCCCTCTTTTTTTTTTTGTTTTCTTTTGTATTTAGGTAGGATTTTGATAGTTTTAGATAGGTTTAGGTAGGGATTTAGGTAGTTTTAGAAAGATTTTAATGTGCATTTGATTTAGGGTTTAGAAAGGTTTTAGGGAAAAAAGAGTTTAGGATTTAGGTAGGATTTGATTTAGGATGGGAGACAACGGCGGCATGGACGGGCCAATCTTGGCAAGAATTCAAGGCCGACCTCCTTCGACTGCGAGGTATCAATCTTATGTCCACCGCCGAGTATGAGCAAGGGTGCGCAATGGGGGTCTTTCCATTCGTATCACAAATGTTGATATGTGCATGAGACCATGTATTTGTATCGGACTATTTGTTGTTTCGTTGGTGTGACTTTGTTTGCCACCGGTGGGTACGGACTTTTATTTAGGCACTATGTATTTATGTGACAATATTTATTATGACTTTGTGTGCTCTTCGACATTATTTTCTACGTAAAGGTCATGCCGAAAATTTTAATTTTTCTAGCCAAAATAAAAAAAAAAGACCGTCGGCCGGTTTGCACCGGTTACCGCTTCAAACCGGCTCGGTAACCGGTACAAACCGACCGGGTTTACCGGTCCATACCGTTTGACCTGCGGATATTTGAATTTTGAAATTCAAATTTCAAACCGGCCGGTATTTGGCGGTTTTTTTTCGGTAACCGTCCGGTTTACGAAACCGCCAGCTCGGTTCGGTAAGCTGAAACGGTAAGTGAAACCTTGGTCAGAACTCACTACTCAGTGCAATGTTGTCCAATTTCACTATCACCAAAACGAACCCATCTATTCAAGGCATACACAATGGCGGAACCAGGAGGGCAGCAGGGGCCATGCTCCCCCCCGCCACCAACTGTACAAAAAAAATTAATACCCTTCAAAATTTTCTAATTTATAGCACATCAAGCCATCAATTCACCCATTTTTATCACAATATTGATTTTTTGTCATGAATACTAACTGCATATATAAAAACAATAAAAAAGCTATTGAAACTCATACTTCCGTATATATTTATCACATTTAAAAGTATCATCATATTTATCTGGTCCTCCTTAATCAAAATTGATGGTTCTGCCACTAGACATATCACCAACACAACCCTTTGCAACGCCCAATGTAGCACACTCCCTATAGGCAGTGGAGTACCCTATAGGCAGTGGAGTAGAACGAAAACGCAGCAGACGCAGGACAAGAAAAGCGAGCCTACGAATATCAATTTTCGCGGTACATGGCTCTGAGAAAGTAGTAGTATTGCAGGGTGAGAATGATAGTGTGATTCTAAACAGGTTCTTCATAACTTGTTTTCTGGTAAAAGCAAACGCCACAGGACATAGAAATGTGCATACGCACAAGCACACGCACGTAGCATTAGCAAACATACTCTTCTTGATACAATCCTAGGTGGCACGCTCACATTTCTAAACGAGCCTCGGTGCACTTCGTAGTTTTGTACTCGGTCCGTCCCCAAAAGAATGCAATTTTCGCTTTTCAAGAAATGAAATCATTTAAACTTTGACTAAATTTATATAAAAGATACTAACATTAATGATAAGCATCATTAGATGGTTTTATAAGAATATATTTTTATAAGAAATTTATTTAAACAAATAAATGCTAATACCATCAACCGTAAACTTGATGGGGACGGAGGTAGTACCATAGTAGACGTGAATTTATCACCCCTAGTTGGGGTGGCAATCTCAGCGGTGCGGTGAACTCACTTTAAATCTGAAGTATGCAGCGGTAAGATTTACATATTTCCATCATTACCACGGTTAGCTACATACATTCTCTTCTACGTTGAAAGTACGCAGAAAAAAAAGACAGCGTAGTTCACATGGGAGTGGTCATACAGCGAAGCAGCCACAGATTAATCCCAGTCAGCATCAAAGAACCCAGCATCCTTCATTTCAGAATAGTAGACATTCTCGAGGAGCATGTCTTCCTCCTACACATACAAAATAAAACAGGAAAGGCAAAAAAAAAAAACATTACAAGCTAAAGACAATTATACCAGTAGATAAACTAAGGAACTAAGAAAGAAGCTACACTACACGGAAGCAAAGTAACAGATCATAGGCAAGAAGGTACCTGGAAGAAGTCTGCTAAGAAAGTTGCATAGAGGAGGGGAAGGTAAAGGGAATGATAGCATACGGTTGTGAGATTATATAACCTACAGTGAAAGGGGTCATCTCAAATATTGCTCTTCAAGGTGAATAGGTTACCATAAACTCTGAAAATAGTGTTTTGTATGTACCATAAGCCAAATCCAGCTCCACTTGCAACAAGGAAACATCCAAACAATGATACGCCATTCAATAGCAACATCGCACATACATAGTTGTAGTATGCTGGTTTTGCTGCAGTAAAGCAACTACGAGATTATGGTCATGAAACACCAAACAAAAGAATTTTGAAACAAAGACAGTAATCGATTACCAGGCAGCCTGTCTCTCCATCTTGAATGATGCATGAAAACAATCAACCCATAGATTCCAGTAAGCACAAGTTTGTGGAGAATCCATAGGCCCCATTTCCCACCAGTTCCTTGATCAGCATCAATGAACAAAGGAACACCGAAGCCAAAAACATATATAGTCTGAATAAGGACAAAGTCAGTTTCATAGCTAAGATAGCATAGAAGGCTACAGCAAGGGTACTAGAGTATTAATCTGCTTTCCACTTGCAACATGATTTAACACATTGAAATGAGGAAAGGTGTGTCAGGTTAGGTTAAGTCATGGGGCCTTGTCTTTCACTGAGCAGCCAAAAATTTCTTTTTCAGTGAAATGAGATGGGCGAGCAAGATCTCTATTATGGATAGAAAATCAGTACCAACTTGCAATAGCCAATCCACTGTTATGGAACAATGGAAATAAGAAACATATTATGTTCTTCTAATAAAGCAACATTAAGGACCAGATACACTAGTCAATTAACCTAGATCTAAGAAAGCAAATATGAAAACCATCGCAAAACATTTTAGTTGAATCCCAAAACCTGCAAGAACTAAGCAAAGAACCCTAATACCCATCACTTCTAAGAAAAGCTAGTCAGTGTTCACTATGCCTGAATTTTACAGTACAATCATACCTTGAGCAATACGTCAGCAGCAACTACAGCTCCAGAGATAACAAACGTTCGTGCCAAAGATTCAAAACCACTGGCATCATTTCCTTGAAGTAAAAAGGCTATGAGACTGACTTCCAAGAATAACATTCCTGATTTTGTAAACAGTGACAGTACATTCCAAGAGAATGCCCTGTCAGGCATACATTGCCATGCCTGCCATTTGAGGAAAAAAATGTTCAATACTTACATGAGATATAGGTAATACACAATGTATGTAAGAAAAATATATATGAAACTTTGGATTCATAAGGCAGGATTGTTCATCTGATTTTCTTCTATCGTTCCGTACAGCAGGACCATATCAAATATAAGAATGGATTAATCCACTTATATTAGTAGCAATACCAAGATGTGCGCCACAAATCTAAGCCTAATAACCAGACCAATGGAAGTATTATTTGACATCAACACCCAGCCATCAGGGATTTTAATTTTCCTTATCCCAGCTGAGCTTCCCACCTGTTCATCATCACCAGCTATAACATGACCCTAGGAGCTTGCTATTTCCTTTTTGAAAACCCACCAAAGCTTGCTACTGGCTCAACATTGACACTCCCTAACGAGTGACCAGCTCCTAGCCTACCCATAGGATTCAATCACGATGTGGTCTTCAGTTATTCCACTATTGAGTTGAAACATCAAAACTCAAAAGATTTACTCAGGTACAACTAAGGTTGATCAAAAGTTCACCTTAATGTTCAGTCTTTTACCTACTTATTCTATTCAGCCATTGAACACTAGCAAACCATACAAACATCACTGGTCATCATTCAAACCTGAAAATACGATTAAAAGTTTCATGATCTGGTATAGATTTCTCACAGCTCATTTTCACCAACAAATTAATCTCTCGTTAGCTCCACTTGCCCTTACTTTTCAAGAAGGAATTCCCCCTGCCTTTCACTAGTCATAACTTAAACTATACGCACAGCATAGTACCTTTTTCATGGAAAGCATTCCCTAATAAACATCAAATGACCAAATCAACAACCTAATGAAAGCATGGAGAGTTTCACAACCAGGCAAATACAGGACCTAGCGATAAGCAACAACGCCAGCCAATCCGAACCTGCAGGAAGCACCAGAGGAGGTTGAGTACGGCGACGGCCCAGAGAAGCGCGTAGTACGCGACTACGACGACGTGAGAGCGGCCGTAGCTGAGCCTACGGAAGCTCCGCCGCGCCTGCCACGCCAGGAACCCCACGAAGGCCAGCGATGGCAGCATCACCGCCAGGCTGTACAACACCCCGTGGCACTCCGACGCCCACCATAACGGCCCCAGCGACACCGCAGCGCCGCCCGACGACTCGTTGGCCTCCGGCGCCACCGCCAGCGCCATCCCACCGTCCGCGAGCAGCGCCCGCATCTCCGACGCCGGCCCGCACGCCGGGGAAAGGGGAAGGGGGCGTGGGTGCTCGCTAGGGTTTGGGTCGGTGGAGGGATTCGGTTCGGGAGTGGAATTGCACGGGATCGATTTTTTGCTCGATTGCCGAACCGGTAAGATTCCGCTGGCTTGTGGGTGGGGGAGGTCGGAGGCCGGGTGGGTCAAAAGCAAGGAGGGAGAAGACGGAACGGAACACTTGTAACGTTATGGCTTCGTGGTGGGCCATGGGGCCCACACATGACGTCTTTGGACGGCCCGATTAGTAAGACTAATCTCAATCGAGGTTTCATGGAGTTTCATGGGCATTAAATACGCTGACATGGCACAGTATTTATTAAGAGAGACTATAAAAGTTTAATGGGAGTAGAGAAAGTTTTATGGGGATAAAACTCTTCTGCACTGTTTTTAAAATCTGGGTGCATATGAAACAGTGCCATTGACTAGCCTAAGAAGCTTTCTTTTAGTATTTCAATTCTCTGCTAGTTTAATCCACATTTAAGATGTTGATAATCACATGCCCCAATGATTAAGAAAATTGCATCTAGATAGAACTTATTTGATTTGGTTTTCAACTCTGTACTGATTATGGAGTTTAAACTACAGAAAGCTTTGTTGAACTAAGAAAATGAAACTATGTACCAGATCTGCACAATTTTGGTCTGCTCGGTCCAAGCGCACAAGCCTTACCGAACACGGGAGAGCGAAAAGTGAGTTCGATTCTTTTCTCAACCCGAACCTGCCATTTTCCTAATAACAAAAAAACATCGAGCAAAGCAACCCGCTTAGGCGCAGGATCGGCCTGAGCCTGGCCTAAAAAGGAGACCCGAAAGAGCGGTCATAACCATCTAGCAAACAGGCTGAGAAGAGTAACACCTGAAAGTTACAGACAACTAGCAATAGCTATACCTGCAAAACATATCACCGTGCTCCTACATCTGATCACATAACACAGGATAAGTCACATCACCATATTCCTACATCTAAACCGAGAACTTGCTTCTAATTTCCTAACAAAAGAAGCCAATTAGGCAACGGGAAAGCAGTAGTATTTTCTATGGTCCTATATTCCTACGCAGCCCAGCATTGCGGTGATGCACGGCTGTTTGAAATTGAGATAAACAGGGGTAGTAGACTTGTTAGTAGTCCCTAAACTGCTCTAGTTCAGTAAGCGACACTTGATACTACTCAGCGAGTCTACTGGTGCTGCATCAGCTCCATCATGTTTCTTGACAGTCGCTGTGCAGAGGCCGAGTCCAGAATTTTTAGCGTATCCATGACATTTTGCAAGATGATAGACAATATCCCACCGCTCCAAGTCCTGCAGCTCTGATGCCATATCATGTAATGTCGTCATCTTCTCAGCACTGAGATACACAGGAAAATACATAAGAATGTCAAATTATGAGAGTATAGGAGCGCCATTATTATCAGTCACTGGAAATGAGAAAAATATGAAATCGTGGACCAGTACAGAGGTATGTTTGCAGATGTTTATGGTTAATTGCAGAATTCAAAAACTAAAGCTTGTGAGTCGTAGTTCAACTATTGGTACACCATACCTTAACAAGGAAGTTTCCAGCTTGCCAAACCTTGACTCATAGGTTTCCAGAACTTCTGATAGGATTTTTGAGTCTTCCTTACCAAAAGTGCTGCTCTGGTTTTGTAGCCTGGCCAATTACCACAAGATGAAGATTCTCAAGATCAACGTGAGATCTAAGTAGTCCCAAAACTACTAGATATTATGAATAAATCAGCCTGCTGATTATGACATGGTTACAGTCCCTTATACTACATCAAGTAATTACTTTTTTTAGTCTTTATGTAACTATACTAACCCCGAAGATGTTAAGACCTTGGAGAATGATACAAAAGGAAACACATTCAAAAAAAAAAAAAAAAAGAAATGATGCTTACGTGTTGTCATTCCCAAAAGACAGAACAGTGTCACATGCGCCGCTGAGTGCGAATTTAGAAAGGTGGTATATGATGGTTTCAGTGGAATTAGTAACATTTGTGGCAAGAAGTCTAGCTGGTACAACAGGAAGAATATACTGAATCAGGCTAGTTGTCAAACTAAGTCTTTTCCGAGCTCGGTCACGAAAGCTGCTACTTCCCACTGTTGCATTCTCACCATCAACCTGCTATGCACAATAAGAATGTCAGACTAGGGAAATTTTATTTGTACAACAGAAAGGGTTTTACACGACATAGCGAAATCATACAACCTTCTCAACCAATCTTTTGGTAGCACGAGCCCAATCCAATTCAGGTACTCTATAGTTCAAAACAAACATCAGCAGATAAGCCTAATGGAGTAGCATAACATTTTTAAATGAAAGAAGTCAAACTAAAGCTCAAATACTTTGTTCAAAGATGGGTGAATTCAACGAAAAATCAACACCTTATATAATGCATGCTTCCATGCCTAGTCATGACTTGTGCATGCCATGCTAAAAGCTTTTCTGTTGCTCTTTTCCGCTTTTTTTGCTTTGAAACGACCTTGGCATCAAGCTTGCCAACTGGCAAAACACTTGAGTGTGAAGTTTTGCTTGCTGAGAGTATGGTACTCTGCTGAGGATCAACAATCTGGCTATAACCATCACAACAATATACATCAGTTTTAGTATCCATACTCTCAGGAGTGTTTTGTTCAAAAGAATTAGGGCGGAGGATGCCATGGCATTCAGAATTGTATGTTGCTGTTAAATCCACTTTCTTAATCTCTGTTCCTTGAATACATGATGAGTTGGGGTCCTTCGACAAACTCAAGCCAGGCTTTTGAACAGAAGTCGTCTGTGTAATGGGTAGCTGCATGTCTGAATGTCCAGCATGGTTTGAAGTATATACTCCAAAAGTGCAATCTGTGACTATGTCAGGTTGAGCTGTCTGTAGAACTTTAGCTGCCATTGCTTCATCATAACATACAGAAGCCCCTATTGGACAAGATTGGTCATCCAAGCTAGCAGTGAGCTCTAGATAACAATTAGCAACATTGCTAGTCATTTCCAATCTAGTATCACTAGCAACACTCTGTGGTTGCTGGTTTAAAGAATCTTCACTGGTTGGCAGCACGTGTCTTTTACCATCTCGCTCCAGGCTAATTATTGAACAGGGTTGACCAATACTTTTGTGACAATCGAGTAAAGGCAATCCAGAACTTGATATATTTTGACACTGAGATGCTGAAGCATAAAATAAGCCACATGTTTCAGAAGTAGATTGATTCTGTTCAGGATAAGAAGATCCATCAGATATAGCTGACTCTAGCGGTCCCATTTGCATATATGGGGCACTATTGCTAAAGCATGCAGCAGAACCATTTTCATGAAATTCGATCTTCGTATCGAACTCAACCAAATTGTCGCTGCATTTTAACACATTTGATTAGATTGCAACAAAGGAATGCCAAATTGGCAGTGACGCATAAGAACAAATAAATATTTGATTCAATAGAGAAAATGTGGACAATTTGCTGGTTTTAGTGTTCCAAGCAGAGTAAGCTGACTGGAAATAGCGAATGCCAGTACCAAAGAAGTGTTTGGCAGACCAAAAATCTATCAACAGAAATAATTAAGCCCACAGTTATAAGTGTTGCGGACACCATCATGGTATTATTGTAAACTGTAAAGAACCAGTATTTGGTATATAGCATCACCAACAAATAATCTTATCTACAAACTACAATAGCAAGAGATTGAGTTTTGTAGCTAGATGTACAATTCTAAACCAATGCAAGGAAAGTTGTAGCTTCCCAATTTCAACAAGGAAATGAAATCAAGGCTTTAATCATGAAATGATAAGAGTGAAACTGCAGCACCTCAATTTACCTTTGCTCAAACATTCCATATGTTTGTGAAAAGGAATCAGATGATACACCAAATGAATTTAGAAGCGAATCAATTTCCATTTGCTCTTCACATTCATACAAGAGGGGTGACTTTTTTGAGTCATTATCCATGGTTCCATCTGCACTGTACACAAATGAACTTGACAGTTGATGTGATATATCATTCTGTCTGTCCTCAGTGCTTGACATAAAGCCAGAAGATTCTATGTGACCAGGATTTGTTCCCCATTCAGCAGAATGTATTTCACCTCGGCTTTCATAAGCATGGCTTGTTGTGCGTTCTTTCTGAGGAGGCAGTTCGACCTCAAAAGATGATCTGTTTTGCTGATTGTTATTTATGCTATGTTGGAGATCAGCAAAATTCTGAAAGCTAGAAACAGTGGAGGCACTTGTGAGGGTGGCCTCAGTATCACCAGGGAATGGCAAAAAACTTGAGGTGAAAGATGGGCTTTTTAAAGAGCCATTGTCCCAAACAACTTGATTCTTTATGGTATTCCCACCTGAAAGTTCTGCATGACTGAAAGTCAAGTCACTGCACTCTTCATTGAGTCCATTGTCACTGTTGGATGCTTCCAAAGCCTCTTGCATTTGCATAAGGGCATCCCAAGTTCCATCCCGTGTGTCTGAAATGTAGCTATTGCTTTGCAAAGGAGTATTATATGGATAACTCACAATTCCTGTGCTACAACTACTTCCAAATGAGATAGCTCTTTCATCATTGTCATAGGAGGTTAGTTCTTCTGTATGATCAAGACAGGATGCATTAGAAGGTCTACGCCGGTGGATGATATTTGTGTTGATATTTTGCATCTGCATTCCTTCATACACTTCAGGCTGAGGATACCCCAGAAGGTAGTCAAATTGTTGATATCCTCCCAGCACAGAAGAATCATTATTCAGACCAAACTCTGCAGCATTCACAAGACGACCTTGGGCTTCAAATGCCTGCTTTGAAACAGAATAACTGTACTGCAAAGCTCGGTTATAAAATTCCTGATTAGCATCTTGTGGAAGACAAAATGTGCTAGGGTCAACTGACAAATCTTTTGCAGTCGGCCCATCCACATTTACCAAAAGTTCAGCACAATTGCTAGACTGGGGATGCAACTGCGAATAGGCTGGGCCCCTGAGTCTTGAAACAGGAGTGGTGCTCATGCTTTGATCAGCATCTGCAGGTGATTGGATCCAAAGATTTACACATACCAGTTAGAATTAATAAGCTCAACAAAACCTGCAACAACTGTAAGACCCTAATTACCCATTTGACATCTTATGACCTACGAAAAATCACCTCATGTCCATGTGCTAAGGAAACTAAATAGAAAAATATCGCACAGTATAAAACTAGAACGGCAAGCCGCGAGCTAAAGATTAAAGAAAGGCATGCGCCATTCCCCCCCAACCAAAGCTTAAAAACTCACCGAACAAAACCCTTGAGCTCTAAACGGCCAAGGGCATCGACATTCACACTGAAGAATCAACAACGAGCCACCTCAAAGCTCAAGCCAATTAACAACTAGAACGGCTAGCTAAGCAACCAATCAACTACGAGAAATAGCTCAGCAAACCACCGACAGAAGTAATAAGCGTGCGCGGCGAGATGAAGCGAGGCCTTACTAGCAACCGGTGAGGTCGAGTGTAGCGTCAGCTCGGTGGTGAGCTCCCGGAGCCGCTCCTAGCTGCTGGGCTGTCTCGCGGGGTTAGGGTTTTGGAGCTGGGAGCAGCCAAAGGTGGAGAGAACCAGTGAGGGAAGAAGGGGAGCGAAGACTGCGCAGTGGGAACGCGGAAGCTGCCTGCCGACTTGCCGACTCCTGCGCTTTGACTTTTCTTTCTGCGGTCGGCGACCGGGCGGCTGGGGCCGCTAACTGGGCCGTACCGGCCCGGCCCATGTTGGCCTACGTATAAATCTACTTTTTTTCTCTCTCTCTTCCTCATCCCTCCTCCGCCGGAGTCCACCGAGAGAGAGAGAGAGAGAGATGAAGGAGGGATCGTCGTCGGGGGGAGGGGCATTCGCTGGGGGCAGCGATCCGAGGCAGCCATCGACGGCGAAGCCGTACGCGCCGCCGAAGCTGTCGCCCCAGGACCTGCCCATCGACTACGCGGGCTTCCTCGCCGTCGTCTTTGGCGTCGTCGGCGTCATGTTCCGCGTACGTAACCATCTCACCGTGTCTGATCTGAGTTTGATTTCCGAGTAATGTTTAGATCTCGACAAGTTAGTGGTAGATCTGCATGCTCCAGCAGTCCCGTGTGAGTGATTTGTTACCTTATGACTTATGAGCTATTGATGGCGATGCTTTGCTTGCCTTACTGGGCTGCTCGCGTCGATATAGTTTCGGTTTGTGCTGGCTATCTGTGAAATCTAGTAATCGATTTCGGTTTACAGTACAAGGCGTGCTCCTGGATTGCGATCATCTTCTGCGCGCAGTCGTTGGCAAACATGAAGAACTTCGAGAATGATCTGAAGCAGCTCTCCATGGCCTTTATGTGAGTATTCTTAACAGACATGAGGTTTATGCATTGAACTATGAGTTTGGCTTAAAAAACAGTACAGTTAAAATCTAGAGAGTAGCGTAACAACAATGCTTACTCAATTTACCAAAAGACCCTGACTCTCTCTTCGTACTATTAGCCTTAGCTCATAAACTATTGTCTGTCTAGTTTATTGCTCCTTAGTTATTGCCCTATGAGCTCCTCCATTTGTGGGTCGCTGGATTGATTTGTGCCATGGTTGAGTAAGACTAACATTTCTGCCTATATTATTCTGCAATCATTAGGAATTGGTTAGAATGCTATTATAGGTACAGTATTGCAAAATCTAAGCCTTTTTGTTGTTACTGATGTTACAGTTATGCTTCCTGACATGGACGCATGGAGCTCCCTAGTTACACTTGGAGCTTCCATCATGATTTTACAAAGAGTAAAGTGTACTGCTGAAACTTGTTCATAGGTGTCAAATAATTCCCCAAACTATTATAAACTGCACTACTGGTTTCCTGAAATTGTTTGGGAGTGTCATTTAAGTCTCCAAACTACTAATTTACAACTTCATGTCTCTAAGCTTGTTATTAGTAACTCAAAGTCCAGATCTCCCTGATTAGTGTTGATCCATCAGTCTGCCTATTTGGCATATACATGACATCCAGAAGGTGTCACCCCTGTCTTAAAGGAGATATGGTGGCTGGCAACACTTTTGTTGATTTGAACAGCCTGTATGCTGAGTTTAAGGCCCATGTGGCCATGTAATTGTTTAGATTGTAAGGTCCTGTGTCTAAAGCTTGGTTTTGAGTCGGTGTTCTCCGTGAGCTTTTAACACTTTGTTGCAATTTTCGTAGTAAAATTCTTGGTCAAATTGTCTAGGCACTCAATGCTTAAATGTTTGAGGAGTGCGACAAACATGGATGACTTAATCATGCTCTAATTTCATTGCTTTGGCACTTGGGATTCCCATCATTGAAAAAAAAAAAGTTTCTTCTCTGGTGGATATTGGTTGATTTGTGGGAGAGTAGGAGAGAAGAGAAATGAGAGTCAAGAGAGTGATATGTCACAGCCATGGGGTTTGATAGCGACGACCTTACCTGGCGCTCATGTGTCCATAGGGGTAGCGGCAGCGCGTGTAATCAGGGGTGGCAACATGCACGGGCTGGGGAGTTGCATGAAAATGGATTTTGCATGCAGCCATGCAGGCACTGCATACAAAGCAGCATTATCATGCAGAGCAGGAAAAACAAGAAGGTTTAACTCCCCATAAACTTTCCTTGGTCTATGCACCCTAGGAAAAAATGGATGGAGTACTTGGTAGTTCAAAACTTTATACACATAATTTATTAACTTTGAATTATCAAGCTACAAACTTTATAAATTCTGAACTATCACATTACAAACTTCATACTGATAGGTTCAAAAACATATCCAACATGGATCTACTTTTATAGATCTTGTCATAATGAATGTAATGGTACATACGGAATTAAAAATAGATGCTTGATAAGAAAGTTAACACATAAGTTTTGTGTACCACTACCACATGCATATTCCATAAGATAGGATCTGACACAGATCTGACATAAACATGCGCCTCCTTCCCCTTCCCCGCATCCACCCTCCACGCTCGGTCCCATGAAAAAGGAAAAGGCCCTAGAAACAGAAACTGTGTACGTACTGGTTCTGGACATAAAAGGAAACGGCGCCAGAAATAGAAAGCGCACATCACTAGGGCGACTGGCGCACGTGCACTGAATAGTGTTTGGGCACATGGGCAGTTACACTAATTGGGAAGATTTGAATCTCGAGTGACAAACTTAGCCAAATTAAGGACATGATGCTGCAAATTAATATTTTGAGGGACCTATGTGACACTTCTGAACAAGTTTTAAGGACTGCTGAATGCTTATGCACTTCACTCATTTACAAAATTTATAATTGTGTCACTCGGTCCAAATGTCATTAATTGGCATATACTTGCCTATTTGGCATTCCAGCATGGCCATCTGAGAGTTGGATGGAGCTGCTGGTGTACTTCACTCTTTAGAAACAAGCACGGTACTGCAAGTAATATTAAATATTGATGCGAAATTTCTGTCTAGAGGTTGACATGTCTCAACTTGCCCAGTGTACAGCTATTGTGTTGCTCCAAATTAATACACCCTCCAATCACATTGTTGTTTTAGAAATATTTGTGATCCAAAGCACTTTGATCACCAGTTTCTGTTCTAGTGTATTTGTAAAGTTGTAAAGTTAAATATAAACGGAATAGTAGTATTAGTGTTTGACACATCTTTGACCTGGTATTAGTGTTTGACACTTATCTTTGACCTGGGGAACAATAGGATTAATACATGAGAAAGTAATTGATATTATATGGTCTTTACATTGTTTTTCAAACAATCATTAATCCAAAAGCAAGTATTGACCAGATGGAAATTGACATCGTGTGCTGTGGATGTATGTATGCTGCCGGAGCCAAATTTGAGCAATGTTTGTCCTTACACTGTGAAAAGAGCTCTTATTAGCATCCACCATATGTGTATTGTTCTTTATCAAACTCGACATTCTCCTGAGCTCTTATTAGCATCCACAGTATTTGTAAAAATTAAAGTAGCAGAATGAAACTGATTTCTTTTGGGGTGGGTCAGTGGTATGTGGGATAGGGGTACTGATTCTCTTATGAGTTATATTTTTGGATTTCCATTTTTTGTCAAATGTTGCATATGGCTTAGATTGCTAACTATTGGAATTGATTGATATAAAGAATTGACATGCAAGATATAACTAAGATTTAGATAAGGACCTACATAGCAGCACGCTTGACTTGCATGCTTCTGTAGTTAGAATTAAGCTTTCGAATACTGTTAGGGTTCTGCCGTTTGGCTTTCAATAATATGTCAGCACATTCAGATGGATATTCTTTCCTGGTCATCTACAAAATAGCATCTCCATAACCTAATTGCATTGCCAAACATAATATTTAATGTGCATATATAATGCCATGTAGGGTTGAAAAGCAGCAGGATATATCCTGTCCTGTTTTCCGCATTTGACCTGCTCATTTCCATTTTCTTTGGGGGCGGGGGGATCCGTAAACGGGATGGGAACTGGGGTGTGTCTGGGACAGGGACGAGAACCAGGAGAGGGTCCATCTCACTAGTTTTTGCGGGTTCTTGTATTTGTAATTGGAAATACTTCATATTTGTCCCGTATTTATAAAAATTAGGTATAATAGTATATAAGCCCAACTAGTAAGAGCACCAATTCCCCATACCCCAACAGGCTAACAGTCATACACACCCTGGTCGTGGTCCTACCTGCTCCACTGAATTCCCGTCCCTCATTTACCAGTTTTGTATTCCCATTTATCCTGATTCTGTTTGACTTTTCTGGCCTTGATCCCATTCCCGGTGATATAATGAGGACATGAGAATTTGTGAAGGGTTTTATAACCTCTTTCCATCCGTTTTCATCTCTAATGCCATGGCAAAGCGAGAAATTAGCTTACAATGCTTCATAATACTTTGCCATCCTGTTGGAACTGTGTTTCAAAAAGAATAACTCCACTTTAGAAAGCATGTATGTAGTTATTGTTATTATTTCCGTTTTTGTAGCATGTTGCTGCCAGTAGGGGTATCTGTGATCTCAACTATTATTTAGAAGTTTAGACTTGATGTTTATATAGTCATAGTGGGCTTGGATGGGTATTGTGAAAGAGAATACAGATAATTAGATATCATGGAAGGGAATAAAGTATCTTGTTTTGCTAACAAAAATAAAAGTAGCTAAGAATAAAGTCTGCCATGAATTTACGTTGCATCTGTTCTCAACATTTGGCCCTTAATTTCCCTAGATGTTCACAATAAATTTATTCTTTCTGTGAAATCTCAATGTTTTTCTATGTATAATTGCATCTACATCTAGAAAAGTTTTACCAAAGCTTTTAACATTTCCAGGTTTGCTGTCATGGGTCTGGTGACGAACTATTTTGGCCCCCCTCGCCCAGGCAGTACAAAGCGCTAATCTGTGGGTGCACACCATGTATTTGATCCTTCGTAGACCTAGCCAATCTTTTTGGTGCTACGATAAGCTTTGCCATCAATATACTGACATTTATGTACGTCCATTTTGAGCAAACGATAGGTACGGACATCAATTTTTGAGCCGATACATGCATGTGATGCTCGATTTATTTGTGCAGTACGCCCAGATATTATTTCCTTTGTCACTATTATCAACGTATAGACTGTTCAAAAGAGTTTTTGGTGCCCCCCGGCATGTTGATCAATGCTTCTTTGACTCTGGGTCTCTGCTTCATCTCCCCTCCCAATTATGTTCTTCTGGCTCGTTCCTCGGTTGGCCATACATGCTGGGATATGTTACTCCTGATCTTTATCTTCCTTGACATTCGTGCGCTCGTGACCAGTGTATTTCATTCAAAAAGACCGACCCTGAGGCTCCTCATTTTTAAATTGACTGGTTAATGAGTTGTATTTTGTTTTATTTCTTTCCTTTTCATTCACCGCATTGGACCAGCAAACGCTTTTGCTCTCATCCAATACGACGGCCCCTCAATTTTGTTTGCTTTACATGCATTCTTTATCGCGCGCCATCTCATTACAAAACGAAGACCTTCCTGTCTTTGCACGATCTGATTCGCCCCTCAGCTGCTTGGACTTGGAGGGAGCATGGAGCAAATATTGCATGAAAGATCCACCTTAAGAGGCTGTTTTCTCCGGCCAGATACTCGTGAGGTCACAAGATAACATGACGTCCATTAACCGAGATGTCGCCTATCAACAAAGAGCAATGTACAGCATGGGATTTTTTTTTTTTTTTCATTCCTACCATTTTCCTGTGAGCTGATTTCTGTACACGATTTCTTTAAATTCTTGCGTTCCAAAGAGGACATGAATATTTGTGACTTCTTGCATTCCAAACAGGCTCTGAACGTTTGTAACGCGTGCTCTTCTGGCTAGGGCACATCAGTTTAATCGGGACCACATCATAACGTGATAACGCCATGTCCTTTCTCGTTTTGTTTTTCAGCGGATGTTGCGTGGCAGAACACCACCACTACCTACGATCAAGACGAGCCTTTTTTTTTTTTTTTTCAGAACGTCTTCGCGCATATTTCATTAATTATTAGTGATAGATATAGAGGAAAACGACCACCAAGATGAGCTGTTTGTATTGCAGGGATGATTGCATCGAGAGGGGAAGGGGACCATGAGACTGCGATGCCGGCAGAAGATCTTGCTTGGGGCATCCTCAACAACGTGGATAAATCGATAGCTGGTAAACAACGTGCATAAAAGCTGGTAACAACGTGTATAAATCGCTAGCTGACATGGTCTGGTATAAGTATAGTACTTGCTAGCGACGATTTTTTTTTTTTTTTTCTTCTCTCTCTCTCTCTCTCTCTCTCTCTCTCTCTCTCTCTCTCTCTCTCTCCTTGTAAAGTTACTATCTCCATGATCCTAAAAAAACTTGTTTTGAACGAGACATTGAACATCGGCGTGCGTTGATTATGGTGGCCGAGTCTATATTGGAAGTCGTCCACTCTCGACAGGTCGTCCTTGTTGTAATTTTGCTGCTTCTTCTCGTGGTCTGCAGCGACGATGGCAGCGGCGGCGGCCTCGTCTTCCTGCTGGCAACTGCTACAGAAGGCGCATCTGGGAAAGTGGAAGCAGCGGGCATAGTTTAGCCACACACCCACCATATAATTGATAAATGACTTTTAAGTCATTATGGAAAATATAAAAATTATACGGATAGATTTGTCTTAAATTATAAAAAGATTTATATATCACTTTTTAAAAATATTTTTATAAAAATAAGAAATCAAAGTGTATCGTTGTCCAAGACTTCTTTCTAGAACAGTGGCTCCTAGTCCATTATCGAGACACCCTTATCTAGACACAGCATATTCTTGAATGCCACTGTGTGGGGGTAGAGATTGACGTAGCGACCAGCCTTGTCTCTTGTGGCCCTTGTTTTTTTTTTTTTAGCATCACAGACTTTCTTTAATTCATCACAGGAGTACAATCAGCGGCCGCTAATCTCGTGAGCCACTCAGGGATATCGTCCAGCCAGAACCGAGAGCGCTCAGTGGCGGAAACCATGTGATATTGGAAATTAAGTGGCCTTATTTGGCACCTTCGTACGTTTCCGCCAATATCTTTGTACTCCAATTTCTTTCATTTTCTAGCGACGAAGACCGCAAAATCCACCAGCCCACGGCCCAAGAGCGCAATCAGCCAATGGTACCCATCCACCTGCACAGACGTGCTATCTTTACAGTACGAATGATCTCTATGATAACGTAGGCAAGGTACGCTACAAGGCTACAACGACCGGTGGTTTGCACGTTTTCTCCGTCCGCAGGTAGATTTATTTATGACACATATCAGCACTATTTATCTTCAGGAACTAATTTAATTTTAACCACCTGTGCTTACTTATATGAAAAAGTAAAAAGAACCTATAAAACTGATATATTACTCCTCTATAAAATGTCCTGTGTCCATACGGCTGGATGGGTCCGATTGCGTTTGACTCTCGGGCGGTTTGAACGGTGGATTCTGAGAGCAACCATTCAAGATTTTTTTTTGAATCAAGATTTTGAGAGCAAGCAAACCATTCAAGGGCTCCACCAAATCTATTTTTCTAGATCTAGAGCGGGTGGAATTTATTTTATAGGGAGGTGGAGAAGATTTTTTTTTTTTGTTATGGAGTGAATCAGTACTAGCTGCGTCAACTCGATCAGTGCGAGCGATGTTGACTTACCGTGTCCGTGCACGCAACAAACGAACTCGCACTCACAACCTGACTTTTTCACAAGACACCAAACACAGCACGCGCATTATCTCGGAAGCCCTTGGGTTCCGGCGGCGCAGACTGACCGCGCCGGGTGGAGGAGCGAGAGAGAAGGCGGACGGCCGCTGCTGTATGCCGCCGACTGGGGCAGCGCGGAGGCAAAGTCAGCAGGTGGCGGCGGTGTCTAGGGTGTGGAGGGGAAGCGTTGGGACTGAGATACCTGCTCTTGTTCCACAACCTACAAAGGTGATGACCATAGCAGATAAGGTCCTCCAATGCATTTGTTGTGGTTCCCTGTTGTCTTACATACATGCAGCATATTTAAAGGTATCCATCACCTTCTTTGGTAGAGGAAGCAAATAAAATCTTGCAAATAAAGAAAAGGTAGGATACATAGTGTAGGAAGAATTAGCTCCAACAACACCTAGCAGCTATTCATGTAATATTAATCAGATGATAGCACACAAGACACAAGGATTATACTAGTTTAGATGGTAGCACGCAGGACACAAGGATTATAGTGGTTCGGCCACGTGGTGCCCATGTCTAGTATGAAGGCGGATTATACTAGTTCGGCCACGTGGTGCCCATGTCTAGTATGAAGGCGAGTCTCATTTGTACTCATATATATATGTCCCGTTACAAGAGCTACTGCTCTAAGTTATACACTAGAATGTAACACAGATGGTGGATTCCGAAAGCTCTTACCCCTCCTTATATACATCTAGGGGTAGAATTACCACCCGACTTTTTCGCAAAGAATTACAACGAACTTGTGCTCACCACCCGACTGGTTCAGGCACGTGCGGTGTTATGTACGTCCGGACGTGCACGTAACAACGAACTCGTGCTCACCAACCGACTTTTTCACAAGGCGCCACCCAAACACAGCACGCGCATCGGAAGTTGGAAACCCGGCCGGATAAGCACTTCACTGATCCGTATCGCTTGTTGCGTTCCGCGGCGGGTCCTAGTCAATGTGCCATTATGTTGACCCATTGCCACTGTAAAAATCTATGCGGTGCTAGCAGCCGGTGACTGGGTGAGACAGCAGCGGCAGATTACTGTAAACTACAAGTGGTTGCCAGATAAAACGGCCGCGAGAAATACTAGTGGTTGCCGGCCGGATCGCCACTGCACCTTCTCGTGTGTGTGCATGCTCAGCACGGCTGCTTCGATTTGATTTCTTCTATTTTGCAGCAGATCGATCGCGTAGTCGCTTTCATTCGTGCGTACCAAACTATTCTAGTGTGCTGGCAACGTCAACATATAAAGGATCTTGTATTTCTATTCTGGCTGCTAACCTTTAGTTTTAAAATAGCGATAATGACGACGTGGCAAATTAGAACGTGTGAGGAAAGCTAGCTTTTACAAGGCTAATCTATCAAAGCCATGTATTATTATTATTATAGGTATATATGGGTTCATTCGTCTGCAAACGTACCACGCGTGTCGAATTTCACCCTGATGGCTCCGGCGAGGGTGCCACACCGAGACCAAGCACGAGTCACGAGTGGAGGCCGGCGAGGGCGGCACACGATGACACGGAACACGATGAACAGGCACTAGAGAGAGAGGAAGAAGAGAAAAGCAACACCATATCTATATTCGATATATAAAGATATGCGTGCCGACTGAATCAAACACGGTCTGCAGTCACCTGTTATATATAACTTCATTCACGCCTAAACTCTGACCTAGTAGACGAGACAAGAGCTTCTCTCTTGTTTCTTTTGATTTGACTCAGAATCATCCGAGCAAAGCCGGGAAGCACTAACACATAAAAACCGGCCCATTTTGGACTTTAGGGGGTCGTGACTATGTAGCTAGCTGAAGATAAAAAAAGAAATCGCTACTCCTCCATTCTAAATTGTAGATCATTATTATGAATTTTTTAAATTGATATAGCATCTTAAATTTAATCAAAATTATATAGAAAATTATAAAAATTTACAGCGTTATATAATTATTTATAAAAAAATAATTAATAGAAAATATAATAATACTCATTTGGTATTTATTTTTTTTATTAATATAAATTTGGTCAAATTTAATAAGATGTTTTAGTTCTCAAAAAAAAAATGAAATGATATGATTTGAGACTCGCTCAAAAATCGACACTGCTTTTCCTATTTCTCCCTCTCACCACGCCAAAGTTCCCTTGGTTGGTTGGCTGGTTGTGGTTCCACGATGATACTAAATAAAAACTCTTACATAGGCTATATTGATGAATTGGCATTAAAATAGCTAGCAGGACACTCTTTTTTATTATTATTATTATTTTTTTTTGCAAATTACACCGTACTAGAACATATTAAACATGGTTGCGATTCTCAATAGATGACGTTGTTTTTGCAAAGTTTTATTATGATCACCTGAAAGATACTCCGATCTCTATGGCTCCAGTTACGTTCCATGGATCTTCCTAGTCTCCGTTTGAAAGAGACTCCGATCTCAATGGCTCCAGTTACTTTCCATGGACTTTCCTGATCTCTGTTGTTGTACATGAACCTCATTCAGACAGTCATTATTTGGTTCAGTGTGTACACTGTCTGCATCTGGCTCAGTACACAACTGAATTCTTTATTGCCACTGCACGTGAACTGCTGAAGAGTGGTCGATCTATCTTATTGATCTTTTGTCTGCTTGTGTAGTTGTATAGGACAGCTCGAGAGGCCGGTGCAACGTCGAAGTGTTGGCCGGCGAACCAGAAAAATTCCGTGCTCATATTACCATATATCATATCTCCTCCGGCCGGCTTGCCCATACCATAAAGCCAGTGCGTCGTGCTTGACCTTCTTGTAGCAGTGGACTGACTGCCAACTCGCTTCTTCCTCATCATCAACGAGCGAGCGAGCGAGCGAGAGAGAAAGAAGGCTAGTTAGACGACGACGACGACATGGCCAATAAGGCTCACGTCCTGGTGCTGCCGATGCCGTGCCAGGGCCACGTGACGCCGATGATGGAGCTCTCCCACCGCCTGGTCGACCAAGGCTTCGAGGTCACCTTCATCAACACCGACGTGGACCACGCGCTGGTGGTCGCCGCGCTGGAGGCCTCCTCCGGCGGCGGCTTGGCGGCGCTAGGCGACGGCATCCACCTGGCGTCCATCCCGGACGGGCTGGCCGACGACGAGGACCGCAAGGACATCAACAAGCTCGTCGACGCCTACTCGCGCCACATGCCGGGGTACCTGGAGACCCTCCTCGCCGACATGGAGGCCGCCGGGCGGCCCAGGGCCAAGTGGCTCGTCGGCGACGTCAACATGGGCTGGTCCTTCGAGGTCGCCAAGAAGTTCGGCATCCGCGTCGTGTCCTTCTGGCCGGCGGCCACGGCGTGCCTCGCCTTCATGCTCAAGATCCCCAAGCTGGTCGAGGACGGACTCCTCAACGACAAGGGTAAATAAAGCTCGTCTTTTTTTTTTCTTTTTCCTGCCGCTCGTTAGATCTCTCTAGTATCTATCGATGATAAGAGATCCACATACCTTCTGGGCGGCGGCCACGGCGTGCTTGGCCTTCATGATCAAGATTCCCAGGCTGATAGTACAGTACACTTTTTAGTTCTGGTACTATAAAATAATATGGATTAGATCCACGTAGTACACCTAGTCAACGCGCAGAGATGAGAAATCGAAGGCAGATCAAGCTAAGATAGTCTCTGTTTAAGGTTTCTTTTTTTAGAGTCTTGACAGCAACCAATGGCAGACTAGCTTAGCTACATGCATGTGGTGATGTGGATCCAACACCAAGCAACTTGATGAGCTCGTTCGATCCCTAGCAGCCTGAGAAAGAGAACATGGCCACGTTTCTATGTCCCACGTTCTACGTTTCTGGAACGTCCATTTACGTTGTTAAGATTTTTTTTTTTTTTTGACTTCATGACTGCTAAGATTTGATCCAGTCCCCCCTTCTGTCGTGCCAACGCGCGTGCGTTGTCCTTGCAGGGTTGCCAGTCCGGCAGGAGACGTTCCAGCTGGCCCCGGGGATGCCGCCGCTGCACTCGTCGCAGCTGTCGTGGAACAACGCCGGCGAGCCGGAGGGGCAGCACATCATCTTCGAGCTGGTGACCCGGAACAACGAGCTGAACGAGGCGCACGCGGAGATGGTGGTGAGCAACTCCTTCCACGAGGCGGAGGCCGGCGCGTTCAAGCTCTTCCCGGGCATCCTGCCCATCGGCCCGCTGTCCGCCGACGACGACCCGGCGTCCCGGAAGCCCGTGGGCCACTTCCTGCCGGAGGACGCGCGGTGCGTCAAGTGGCTGGACGCGCAGCCGGACGCGTCCGTCGTGTACGTGGCCTTCGGCAGCATCACCATCTTCGACGCGCGCCAGTTCGAGGAGCTCGCCGAGGGGCTGGACCTCACCGGCCGCCCGTTCCTGTGGGTGGTCCGCCCGGACTTCACCCCCGGCCTCGGCAAGGCGTGGCTCGCCGAGTTCCGGCACCGCGTCGCCGGCAAGGGCTTGATCGTCAGCTGGTGCTCCCAGCAGCAGGTCGATCACGCACCTAGCTAATTATTCAATCGATTGATCGATCATTCGAGCTATTGTTTGTTTTCCTGTTGGCCAGCATACACGACAGTCGATCAATCAGACTAGCTAATCTCCGTTTCGTTTTCGATCGACAGGTGCTGGCGCACCGTGCGGTGGCGTGCTTCGTGTCGCACTGCGGGTGGAACTCGGCGATGGAGGGGGTGAGGAACGGCGTGCCGTTCCTGTGCTGGCCCTACTTCTGCGACCAGTACCTGAACCGGAGCTACATCGTCAACGTGTGGAGGACCGGCCTGGCGGTGACGCCCGACGCCGGCGGGATCGTGACGAGGGAGGAGGTGAGGAGCAAGGTGGAGCAGGTGGTCGGCGACGCCGAGATCAAGGAGAGGGCGCGGCTGTTCAGGGACGCAGCCCGAAGGTGCGTCGCCGAAGGGGGTTCCTCGGACGGCAACTTCAAAAAGCTCGTGAACCTGCTCAGTGAATGATCCGAGGACCGCGACTTGCATTGTGGTCTGTGTAAAGTACTACTACTACGCATACGCATGTGTATCGGGCAGATCCATCCAAATTATGTGTACGAACGACGTAATTAACACATTAGTAGCTCATCTATCGTTTCTTCAACAAAACGTACGATATCATTTTTCTCTTAGTACCTGCTAATATACTTGTTCTATTTACTTGTCTTATCAGTCAGTTTATAAGGCCAGCCAATATACCGACTACTCTAGAAAAGTTTTCACGATTGATCAAGGTATGCTGCGAACGTTGTTGCGTCCTGTTTGTCACAGAGCCGGAACGGAGGAAGGCAGGCCCGAGGTCACATCCGTGACTGTGAGGAGGATTCCGAGTCCGAGGGTGAATCCATCGAGTGTTGCTGCTGCCGTCGTGCTCGATGTGCATCGGGATTCCTAACGTGTCGTGCCGTGGGCCGTGGCTCCTGTCACTGCCGTGGGGGCAGTACTGAGTGTATGGCTGTCTGTCGCCTCCGGGCAGGAATGCGACGCAATCAGCACACTGTGAACCGTTTGAGCCTGTGGTCATCCGGCCGGCTCGCGACGCACGTGCATTTCCAAAAACCTTGACAGACTTGGGCATTTTTTCTCCATTTTTTAAAAATATTCTCAAGATATTTTCAGACCAAGTTTGTTGCATCGCGTCATATGTCTTGGCGCCACAAATCAGGCTAGAGGTCAAGAGGTGTATTCTATGGCACCGGTGGAAAGTAGCGGTGTATTTTAATTCTAACGAAATTCGACATGTGCCATAAAGAATAAATGCCAAATATTTTGAAATATCTAGTCGCAAAGTAGAGCATGTACTAATGCATTATATATGGATCGAGGTTGAATCATTTTCTTTCTTAGGCCTCGTTTGAACCCACCCAATTGACTATTAGTTGTGTTAGCAAGAAAAACAGACGGTTAATAGCTGATTGTTAGCTGAATAACATGATATTATATTAGCTGACTTTAGTAACGAAGGATCAACGCATACCCTCAGCTATTTTTTAATGCTTAGTTGTTAGTCGCATGGGACCAATTGAATAATGCTTATTGTTGGTTTCAAGATATGATGAGTTAAGCATGGCTCGATAGGGTGAAGATAGCAAGAAAATGGTTTCGAAGAATGAAGCAAGGATAAAAGACAAGTGAGTGTTTACTGGGTGTCGGTGCACCACGACTTTGATGAAGAAGAAGAGAGTACTAGTGAGTCGAAGTACTAATCGAGCCATGAGAAATCGTGTCATGTGGTAAATCAAATCATTGTTGAATTATAAGTGAAACTAACTTGAAGCCATAAATAGAACTCGCATTGGTCAAAATGGTTCAAATCACAGGCAGGCTGAATGTGGTTTGCTCAAAGGATTGTGACAAAAGTGGTTGCAACCCTTATGAAGAGGCGCATTGTGCAGAAGTGGCATATGAAGACATATCAGTACTTGAAACAAACATAGTTTTTTGATCTTGAGTATAGATATGGTGTAATATCGAGGGAATGCAACACGAAACTAGATAAGTCTCAAGTGTTCAAACTAACCGAACTCTAAGTGCTATGAGAGACAATTGCAACAACACTTGCGCTTGTAGATCTTGGGCCTTGTTCTTGGTTGGATTGGAAAGCTTTTTGAAAAGTCCAAAATTATAAAAACAGAGTTCGGAGTAAAAACATATATACGCGTAAAAAAAGAAACATATATAGAGCAATAATTAATAGGTTTATTACATCTGGATAGAGATGACTAAACATTGAGATGACTAAATATTTATACCTCTGTTGTGTTAGGAAATAAAAAAAATGAAAAATATGCAAAGTAGTTGTATTAGTTCTAGCTATTAAGCTTTAATATCTAACGTATATTGTCTCATAAGATTGCAACAACAAGTGCGGAAGCGGAAGTATGGGATGATAGACTACTAGACAAAAACTAGTATCAAATGAAACAGTTTGTTATCCAAACCGGAGCAACACCCGTGACACAGGTTTCTTATCTTCCTTTGCAACATGACAAAATCATTCCTGCTCGAATGATTGAGTCGCTGGGGCAGCTAGCTGCTACCCTCCTGTCCACCTCGAGTGTCCTGCTCGAGCGATTGAGGTGGCTGGAGATGGGCTGCATCCTGTCAGGAGCTGATGGGCTGTAGCCCAAGGAAGCCATGGGCCATGTCGGTTTAGAGTTTAAACCCTACAAATTGGAATCCACTCCTGGATAGAACCACCGGCCACGTCGCCCAGAAATAGCGCTGGCCGTCTGATTTTGGCGTTAGCGGCTCAGATTCATCGAAGCCGCTTCTGTCCGAAGCCGCTTCTCATTCGATCTTCGAACAAATTCTGACCGAAGCGGCTTCTCGTCTAACTTCACCGGCTTCTGATCCGAATCTACCGAACCAATATATAATACGGGCTTCGGCTTCAGCTTCAGGTCCACCGGCTTCAGCTTGAGGTCCACCGGCTTAGATAAAAAAAAATCTCCACCTCCCTCTCGAAATCTCCCGGAGCGGCGGCAGCGACGCGGCGGCGGACCTCGGGCCGGCGCACCGGCACTTTGCTCCCCGCTCCCCCCCTCGTGTCCCCGCGCAGGTGGCTCTCCGTACTCTCTTTTCTTCCCTACCGTCTCCCTTCCTCGCTCTCGTCCGACTTGCTGAATCTCGCGGCGTCACCGGATCCCCATGGTGGCCAGCCGTCGGCACTGCGCCCGCCGCTCAGCTCCTCCCCTGTGCCAGCCTCGGGCCACACGGGTGGCGCAAGGGTTGACCCCAAGCGCTGCGGAGGTGCTGGACTTGGGTGTCGCTGCTCCGTCACCACCCGTGCTCCAGCGCTGACGAAACCCTACTTGCTTGTCTTCGTCTCTTCCACACAGGTCGTAGTATAGAAGCGTATATAGTAGGTTCGGTAACCTTCAAGGTACCACCTCCTATGGCCTCACACTACACAGCAGCACGCATTAGTTGTGCACCGTGCCTCTGGCCCCTGTTGTCTGCCGCCTGTTGGCTTCATGGCCCTCATGGCCTGTTCATGGTGTGCTGATTTTATTAGGATTTTAAGTTTTTGGGTTAAGCAAAGAATCTGTACTGCGGCAATTTTTCCCTTGCTACCTTGGTTTGTGATCTATCTTACTTACAATGAGGCTGGCATTATTTCTTTCAGATTAGTAGGTGTGCAGCCGTCCTCCGATTCGTGGGGAACATCGAAGGCAAGAGCTTGTAGAGTCAGCTTTGTCATAAAAACATCTGGAAACAAAGGTAGTATTGGAGTCCCGTGAGTCGTTGTCCTGGTACAGAACCCTGTCTCCGCCTATGTTCCTGCTCTCTCAACATTTACAATCTTCTACAGCCCAAGAGGTTTCCCCTTCACAGATCCAGCACTACTGACCTAGACAAGCTCCGCTCCAATTGGACCCGCCTCAGCCGTATAAAATTTCCTGGCTGGCAGGTGTAGATGGGCGGCTAAATCAGGGTGCCCTTTCTCCGGGGGCTACGGTTCGTGTTGGTAGCGTCTGAAGATCCACGATGCAAGCTCACTTACGGTAAGTACAGTTCTTTAATTTTTCTCCTAAGACAATGATTGCTTCAAGCTTTCATCAATTTCATTGTACAGGTAGCAGTTCCCGTTCCCTCCTGTCTCCTCGGTTTTCCTACCTGTTCCATGCTTATCCAGTTCCCTTAGCTTCGTGCATAAAGTTCTGTCAAGGTAAAACCTACACCTGAGCTATATATTTCAGATCTATAGCGACTACTCCATGTCTAATACCATTTACATTAACTAGAATTGCAGACTGCAGATTAACTAGAATTGCAGATTGGAGTGTGTCAAAAAGGAAAACGGCACTTATCTAGCTACATCTATCTAATCTGCACTACACTTCGAGGTATTACCATGATATAGCACTACTAAATGAAAGATTAAATTATGGTTATTGCTTTATTTTGCTGATGCACAAATATATTGACCCCTCATTGTTGACCTTGCTTTATTGTTTATTCCTTAAAATTTTAAATTCTAACCAGCAAAAAAAAAAAGGGAATTGTTCAGGCAACAGGAGCAGGACAGGCTCAAAGTGTTCTTATTTGCGATTTTTGTTCACTGCCTCTACAACTTTTGATCAAATGTTTACCCTGCGTATTCCTTTACTACCAGTTTTGTTTGCTGTTGCAACACATTGCCGTTTGACATATTTATCGACTGTTCATGAAATTGCTGCTGACGGAAGAAACATTTACGGTGTTGAGCTTGAATTGCCTACATTATTTGCTGGGGACATGGGTCGCACCATTTTTTTCTGGAGCCAAAACTCCACTGATTCATATATAGCCTATGAAGATGCTGCTCAGCAGGCATTAGCTTTTCTTCAAGAACTGTACGGCTTTGCCATTCACGACTACAATGATCAGAATCTTTCCATATACCGAAATTTCTCACACCATTTATTTCGTTTGGCTAATAGAGGAGCACATCTTGCTCGCCTCATAACCACAGCTTCTGTACAAGGCTCTTTCCTATCACCCACTATTCTAGCTTGTGCTGAAGACCTATTATATGACATGGATAACATGCCAACACTTTGAATGGTTATTGCTGCAACAGTTTCATTGATTTATAGAATTGTTCGTTGAGACATAACAATTTCGTCTTATATCTTTTCCCGTTTCTTTGTTTTGGTGTGTGTGTGTGTGCTATGATTAACTAATGCTTACATTTTTTCTTATATCTTTTCCCCTTCCTTTGTTTTGGTGTGTGTGTGTGTGTGTTATGATTAATTGATACTTACCACTGTTGTTTTCCAACCTTTTTCCCAACAAATTTTTTCTTCAAAATTTACACTCTTTTTCCCAAAAAAAAGGAGGGGTGACAAATGCCACAAGAAATATTCATGTAGTTCATGTCCAAATTTCATATATCATGAACCACAATATTACTATGAACAAACAACTGGACAGGTTCTGAGTCACTATTCCCGCATGAGCAGCCACACCTATCCTCGAGGTACACCCTCACATTCCAGCAATGAGATTTTAACAATTTACCCAGCTAATAGATAACAACAAAGGAGCTTGCAATTCAATTCTCTTTTCCTTTTAGAATTAAATGACCTTTGTATTAATGGCTTCTCTTGTTCTTGCTGTTTGCTGCTGTTTTTTCCAACAAAAAAAATGATGCCTACAATTCGCTCAAAAAAAAAAAAGTTGCCTCTTCAAGAAATGTACAAGTTGCCGGTCAGGATTCTATTACCTCGACCAATTCATCAAACTGTATGTTCACATTTCAATATAATTTCTCCCCTCAAACTATTGCCGCTCTACTATCTGAATTTTGTTCGATTCCATTGTTTTTCTTTTGTTTAAATCATGATCTTCTCGTGGGCTAACATTTTAATCTGTGATTGTGTGACACGCACATACACACACACACACACACACACACACACACACACACATATATATATATATATATATATATATATATATATATATATATATATATATATATATATGTATGTATGTAAAATACTGACATATGTTACGGCGGATTTGGAAACAGTAGATGCACGGCCCTCCACAAACCGCCGAATCAGGGACCGTAAGTCCCTAATAATGTAGCAAATACTTAAACTTACATATTTAAGTTCATAATAAAACATGTCTATGCTTTTAAAAATGGTCTTATACAGATCATATTACGGCAACTCTGGATACAGCCGTCACACGGCCTTCCAGAAATCGCCGGCCCAGGGATTGTAAGTACTTACCAACATAAATAATATCATCATTCAAATCTGTATATGAATCACCCCAAACCTTACTAAATCTTCATGCAAAACTTTTAGATGTTGGTGCCTCTTATATCCAGCCGGAAACTAATCCAACTATTTGTAGACAAAAGAGGAAAAATTTCCTTGATCAACGTCGCCTCGTAAAAAGAGGTAATTCATACCCTACAAGAATGGTTAATGAATGTTAGACACAACATCATCGCATTTTGTGCCATTTTTTTAATCTGCTGCCATCAAACTCATCACAGACCGTCATGATACATCTTCTTCATCCACAACACAAGGCAGACCACTGTTACAGTGTGGTCAATTCGACGAAGATTTCGTACAGGCACTCAAAGGTACAAGACCACTATTTGTCGTGGCTCCTGTACAAACTCTATGCAAATTCCAACTATTTCGATCCCTATAACATTGATTCCTTCAATACAAGGCTTATGTACCCACAACCTTACCATATCCCGTTCTTCTTTATTTTCAACAGCTACATATCCTGGAAGATCTTACTACGGATCTCCGGACTATGAATGCAGCCATTGTCATGCAATTTTCTGGTTTCATGAAAGATCCAAATCTGCTTCACGCAATCAGCAGAGAAAAGTAGTCTACAACAAATGTTGCCGATCTGGCAAGGTCCGGATTCCGCCATTTCTACCTCGGCCAGAGCCACTCGCTTCATTAGCCACTTTCTCTGGCGGGCCTATGTCAAACAAGTTCATGAAAAATATCAGACAATACAACTGTCTCTTTGCATTCACATCAATGGGAGCAAACATAGACCGTACCATGAATGATGGACACGGTCCTCCAGTGTTTAAAATCAGTGGGCAAATCCATCATCGCATCGGCTCATTACTTCCTCCAGATGGTAACCCACCAAAGTTCATACAACTTTATATTTATGACACTACAAATGAAGTCACCAACAGGCTCCGTTCTCTACATCCCAATGACACTCCAGAAGACAATCTAGATTCGGATATCGTGCAGTCACTTCTTGAGATGTTAGATACACACAATCCTTTTGCCAAGCAATTTAGAATTGCTAAAGAGAGATTGCAAGATCACCCTGATGAGAACTTTATCATCAGAATAGTAGCTCCAAAAGAAGGAGATCCTCCCCAATACAGTCTTCCAGCCACAGAAGAACTAGCTATGCTTGTTGTGGGTGACTTTTCTCCTGAAGCATTTGAGCGAGACATCGTTATTGAAACCCGTTCTCAGCAACTTAAACAGATATCTGCTTTACATCCACCTTTTATGCCTCTTCAGTATCCATTGTTATTTCCATTTGGCGAGCGAGGGTTCCAACCCGGAGTCTTATATCATGGTCTTACATCAGCAGATCAGACCGGATATACTAAAGTAACTATGCAAGATTACTTTTGCTACATGTTCCATTATAGACGAAATCAGCCAAATCCATATCTCTGTTATGGTACCCTATCAAGCCAGGCAAAGGTTGATGCTCGTGCATGTATTGATGAAAATAGGCTAACATATATATTAAACAATCAGAAAGACATACGTACTGAAACAATTCAAGGAATTTCAGATGCTATTAGCCAGGGCTACACTACTGGCAGTGAAATGGGAAAACTGACTATCTTGCCAGCATCTTTTACTGGAGGTCGTCGTTATATGTTGCAGAATTATTATGATGGTATAGCTATCTGCAGAGAATATGGTCCACCTGACTTCTTCATTACATTTACATGCAATCCCAAATGGCCAGAAATTGCATTAGGCATCATTGAAGCTGGACAAAAACCAAGTGATCGAGCCGATATCATTGTTAGAGTATTCAATATGAAACTAGAAGAATTACTGGATGATATCAAGAGTGGAAAGGTCTTTGGGCCCTGCACTGCAGGTTTTCCTTCGTTCACATCTCATAACCCTTCCTTTCTCTGGCACCTATACATATGTACAAATAGAAAATTGTATATACTAAATCAATATCATTGCCCTGCAGTTCTCCACACAGTTGAGTTTCAAAAACGTGGACTCCCACATGCACATATTACTATGTGGACCTCAACTGACACATCAGAACCAACACCATCCATGATTGATTCATATGTAACTGCTGAGATACCACATCCACAGGAAGACCCTCTATGTTATGCCCTTGTAGCAGAACACATGATTCATGGTCCATGTGGTAGACACAATCCAAATTGTCCCTGTATGAAGAATGGAAAATGTTCCAAACATTTCCCAAAACCATTCCAAGCAGAAACTTCGGTAGACTCAAATGGCTTTGCAGTTTACAGACGAACACAGAATGATCTATATGTAGACAAAGGTGGTACGCACATGGATAATAGATGGGTTGTCCCATACAACACCTTCCTGCTGAAGAAATATCAAGCACACATAAATGTTGAATGGTGTAACAAAACAACATTTATTAAATATTTATTCAAATATGTCACAAAAGGAGGAGCATCATCGCAAAGAAAGTCTACCTTCAGAGAGTTAGATCCGGCGAAGAAACACCATATGATGCAGAAACAAACACAAGAAATGAGATCAAAGAATATCTAGACTGTCGATACATATGTGAACAGGACGCATGTTGGAGAGTTTTGTGTTTTGACATTCACAGACACTATCCATCAGTTGAAAGAATGCCAGTCCACTTGCCAAATGAAAATTTCATAACATTTAGTGCTAAAGCTAAAATGGATAGGGTCCTTACAGAAGAATTCCTTAAGAAAACAATGCTGACTGAATGGTTTGTTACAAATCAACAATATCCACAAGGTAGAAATCTCACTTACTTGGAATTTCCTTCAAGATGGAAATGGGAAAAGAAAGACAGACTTTGGACTCATCGTCAACATGACCGTGGTAAAATAGGCGCACTTCACTATGTTCATCCCACAAACCGAGAACGATACTATTTAAGGATGTTGCTCTTGGTTGTCAGAGGAGCAACCAGTTTTGAACATCTCAAGTTTCATAATGGTATCTACCATCCAACATTTAAGGAAGCATGCAGATCTAGAGGCCTTTTAGGTGATGACCGTGAATGGTATGACACTTTTGATGAAGCTGCTAGATGGGCAACACCTATGCAACTTCGGCGATTATTTGTGACCATGGTTTTATTCTCGTGAAGTCAAAAATGAGCATGAGTTCTTTGAAAGAACATGGCGACTCCTTGCTGATGATATCCAATATCATTTTAGAAGAACTATAGGAGATCCACACTATGAAATGCCTGATCATGAACTGCGTGACCACCTTATTGATGAGCTAACAGAAATATTTGCACAAAATGGACATAACATTCGAGATCACAATCTTCCAAGACACAGTAATCCTGGCCACAGTGCACGTGCAAATCGCCTCATAGAAGAAGAACTGTCTTACCATCCCATAGACCCATTGTCTGAAAATCCGCCTCACATAGTTCTCAATCATGATCGGTTACATGCTTTCAACATCATTGTAGACCGTGTCATGAACAATCAACCCGGATTCTTCTTTGTGTCTGGATATGGTGGAACTGGAAAAACATATCTCTGGAACTGTATTGTCAATCATCTTAGGTCCCAAAACAAAATTGTACTCACAGTAGCATCATCCGGTGTAGCTTCTCTTCTACTGCCTGTGGACGTACTGCACATTCACGGTTTAAAATACCATGTGATCTAGACGATGCAACTGTTTGTGACATTAGAAGAGGAACAATGTTGGCTGAACTCATCCAGTCCACATCTCTAATAATATGGGATGAAGCACTAATGACTGATAGAAAAGCTTTTGAAGCACTTGACAGAACACTACGAGATATACAATACACTGAAAATGATGATGCTTCTACAGTACCATTTGGTGGCAAAGTTGTTGTGCTCGGAGGTGACCCACGTCAAATACTGCCAGTAATTGAAGGAGGAACCCGAGCACAAATTGTTAACTCTACCATTATAAACTCAAGACTATGGTCGCATGTCTCTATACTTACATTGACACAAAATATGAGGCTTTCAATAACAACTGCGCAAACACAAAACCAGGAAGATATCAGACAATTTAGCAAGTGGACTCTAGATATTGGTGAAGGTAGGATTGAAGCAGTAAGTAGGCAAGGTGAGGATGAGCCATCATGGATAAATATTCCAGACAATCTCCTTCTCATGACTGAGAACAACAAATTATCCTGCAAAGTCCAGTCCACTTATCCAGCTTTTACTGCAAATTATTTGAGCACACAATATATTGCAGATCGAGCTATTTTAACTCCAACAAATGAGGCTTGTGATACAGTTAACGACTACATGGTATCTTTACTGCCAGAAGAAGAGGCTGAATTCCTAAGCTCCGATTCTATAGAAAACACAGATGCTACACATGACACATACAATGCATTATATCCAGTTGAGTTTTTGAATTCTGTAAATGGGAACAATTTCCCGCAGCATAGATTGTTACTTAAAAAGGGTGTGCCAATAATATTGCTACGCAACCTAAACTAATCTGAAGGCCTTTGCAATGGAACAAGATTGATAATCACCACATTGGGACGCATGATTTTAGAAGCACGAATCATGACAGGCACCCATGCTGGTCACATTGTTCTTATACCTCGCATTTCCCTGACCCTAAGAACCAACAGATTACCATTTGCTCTTCAGAGACGCCAATATCCAATCAAAATATGCTATGCAATGACAATCAATAAGAGTCAAGGCCAAACTCTTGCATATGTAGGTGTCTATCTCAAAAGACCGGTATTCAGCCATGGCCAGTTGTATGTTGCTGTGTCACGAGTAACCTCAAGACAAGGACTGAAGATATTAATAGAGGATGAAAATGGCAAATGCACTAATCAGACAAGGAATGTGGTGTACAAAGAAGTTCTATCTTCTCTTCTATGTCCAACAATATAATAGTACCAATATCAAAAATATCATATGTACAAATAAATATTATGTGTAGCATGTAGTGGGAAAATACTTTGTAACAAATTTATATATATATCAATATTATTAGTACTTGTGATTAGCAAGAAGTTTCTGGTCCCTATATCTATAAACATTTGTTGTACCATTGCAACCGCACGCATTTTTTTTGAACCATTCTACTTTGCAACACTAAAGTGCTGCTATTTCTTGTTCTTATTGCAGGACCACAACATGATAGGTACAACCTTGGGCAAACTAGTCAAGGGTCGTCAACCAAACCCGGTCAGTATACGTGTGATGCGAAAATGGACCTTTGTCAGCACATATGGCGATCGCAAACCAGCTTTCATTGGTCTTGTCGTTGCTGACAAACAGGTATACATCACTTAGCCTATAAGCCTCTCATCTTACCCATATAACTCTGCACCAGTACAAGATTCTATAATCACTGTCTAATTCAAACATACAGGGAACAGCAATGTATGCTGAAATTCCACGAGAACTACTCCACACACACGGACCACTATTGGAACCTGGGAATACATATAACATAAGCAGGTTCCAGATAAAGAATGCTCGACCCACATACATGCCTTTCGAAGCAAATCTAATGATTGAAATTGGCTGCTACACACTCATAGATGTCGTGACAAATCCAGCAGATACATTCCCAAAATATGTCTACAACATCACACCATTTTCAAGTCTCAAAGCAATGCAAGGCTCAACCAAAACATACATAGGTAACAATCGGACTCATCATCAATCTATAGGTACATACAAATTTCATACAAAATGTAATAATACATACACTTTGCATGCCCTGAATGCAGATGTTGTCGGATATCTTTCAAAAATTGAATCTCCAACAACCAGAATCCCAAGAGGAAGAGAAACAATGACGACTCTCAGAGAAGTAATCATCAAAGACATGAGGTGAGTTACACAAACATTAGACTGCATTGTGAGTCACCCAAATTTCCAAAAAAATGCCCTTGTTCCTCAAACAAAAATGCTTTTCTCCCATATACAGTGACACTGAACTGACAATCACACTATGGGGTGAAGATGCAACAAATTTCACTATTGATCACTTATATGACAATACATCTCCCAAGATTGTCGTGGTCTTATTCCAGGGATGCGTTGCCAAAGACATGTCCTGTAAGTTAACATCACATGTCTTAATTATATTTTCATCACTTTTATTGACCTTACAGATGATACTATGTCGGGTCTTTTTTGTCTTCTACCTGTCACAGTCAAATCTACCCAGATCGGTCTTTGCAACAAGCATTTCAAGACTTCCTCAACCTGACATCCCGGGCGTAACCATTTTACAACGGGTAAGAAGAAGATTAGTAAACATACTAGCACTCTTACAATACAACCAATTTATTATGTAAAAATGCAGATTCAGAGATGAAGCACCACAAATACAGTTACCTCCACCAGAAGAAGCTCCTCATGTAATTGAAGCAAAACCACTTGAACATAAAACAGTCCGAGAGCTTAACACAAAGAACCCATATGAGCTCCCGGTAATAACCATTTCTTACATAGCTACTCTTACAGACCTTATATGTACGGATCATAACACACCTCTATTTCGTAGACCCAAGGATGCAAATGCACTGTCAGAGTGACACGCATACCTCAAAATGACGACTGGTGGTATTTATCATGTTTCAACTGCACTAAAGCAGCACAACCACCAGACTCGTGGATACTACATCGTACCAAATGCAGAACAACACAAACTCGCCCAAGGTTTGCTTACCTCTATAATTTTCTTACCCACAGTTTCCATGAATTGTACAAAAAAATAAAATATCATCATAGTACCTCTATATGCACTGTCGCACCCAGTTTTCCGAAGAATACCAAGCGCTAACTATATATGTGCCCAGGATGTCCACACAACACATATAGCAACAAAAATGGAGATTATCAAAGACAATGCTTTATTATATATCGAAACATATTTACAACAGGACTTACATCTATAACAAAGCACAATAGAAGTATTCTTAATCCTCCGTCTTTGGATCTTCATACTCCACGAGGACGGTTGATCGGGAGAGCACTCGCCTAGCGCTTGAAACTTACTTCGGAAAAACACCTCACTTGAAACGCCATCCGGTACCCATCCGGGATTTTGTTGATTGTAAAGCAAGCAAGCGTCGGCGCACCATGCTCGACAAGCATAACATGAGGGGATGCAAGGCTCAAAAGGCTAGACACGGCCGAACTGCGGTTAGCACTTTTAATTGGTCATGTTTTATTATTATACCCGACTTTCTAGGTTATGCTTAGCACCCCAAGTGAATATAATTAATTACCATCATCAAGATTAAACATCACCGGAACCATCCATCGATCCATCTATCTCGAAAAGGATCCGGGCCGCTCGTGACCGTGAGCACGGGCCGATATATCGGTTTGATCAAACTCTGCAGAGTGTGTACACTTTCACCATGAGTCATGATACCCATATGCCCGAGGCGGCCAACCTCGACTCACTTCCGAGGTAAGTCGGCGGGGTTCACTACGAGGCCTTTCCAAAGACACCCTAACAAGTTAGTAGCCGCGAGGTTTCAAAGCAGCCTAGGCGAATGGAGCCCCCTTCAAGATCGGTGCACAAATGACCGCAGCCCCGGCAACACATCTTGACAGGGCAAGAAGCCATTCTCGCAACCTAGGCCCCCTCTTGCGCCTTTCGGTAACCACTAACAAGCTAGAGAAATCTAGTTACTTAGCCAAGACCAGAGCCATATAGTCCTCATGGTTGTACGGATGTCCTGGGTGGCCGCTTTAAGATTGAGTCCTTATGGAGGGTAGACTAGAGCACCCAAGAAAGCCCAATGCTCTAGCCCCTTATGTCCATGTTACCAAAGAGCATCATCTTAACCATCGATTCCATAAGGCATCATTAATCAAAACTAACATTATAAAGATAGGTGATTGCAAGCTAAGCAAAGCTACCCATGTGCATTAACCCGTGGTATCAAGGAACAGGTACAAAAAGTACTAGGTAAAGTCCTTATGGGTTCATCATATTAGACACATGCATATGAAAATGATTATATAGTTCTTAGGTAACAAAGGAACTCATGTTACACTTGCCTTCCAAAAGCCAGACAAACTTTCCATCCTTTCCTTCTGGATCATCCTTGCATAGCTCCAACTCTAACGATAGCATCAACCAGCACAAGCATCTTAAACAAGCCTAGAAACAAGACACCAAGCATTATAAAAACAACACATAAAGGTTTGAAACACATAGGACTTGTAACTACGATCGCTTCACCACAAAATAACCAAAACAAAAGCCACGATTAAAGGATATGGAAGTTGAAAGGTATAGACGAAAACGATTGATTTTAGGTGAGCAAGGTGAAGTTGGACCGGAAGAAACATACACATCAGAACAACAAGGGTTGGATATGTGTATAGGTTACTTGGGAACATGTCATTATCAACCAATGCACTATGGTGGGTTCAAGATCAAAGGAAATCAACATTATCTTTGAAGAGTGCACCAAATGAGCATACTCGACCGGTGGATAGCGGCGGGTAGCGATGGTCGTGAACATGATAAGTCGAGAGACACATTGCACTAATTAGCTTGGATTGGAACTTGTTAGGTGATCATGTGCAACTAGGAGACGCATATTCATGTAAGAGGACTCGAGTGGGGAACGCGGCGGATCATCGAGGCATCTCGGACTTGCACATCGGTGGGCAAATGGTAGTTATGTTGAGTTGTTGCATGGTTATCGAAGGACTAAAAGGTGATCCATTTTGTGGGGTTGCTAAGCACTGTATGTACTATGTTGTGGCAACTGGACATGGTGTTTCGGCCATTGGATAGTTGGGGAACGAGATTGCAAGATTGTATGGCGTGGTTGTTGGCATTGCAAGAGCAAATGACATGATGATATTTATATATTTGGTGATGTGGTTTATATAGACAAGACAACTTTAAGATATATGTGTAAGTATATGATAAACTCTATGGTTGAAGGTCTTGATCACCGGAGTAGCGAATCATCAAGAACGCCGCATGCCAACCGGCATCAATGCGGCTGTGGGCAGCGAGGGACAGCGAGCACAAAACTGAATAATATCTCTTTTCGCATTTGATCATATGGCCATGAAACTTTGCATAGGTGTGTGCAACTATATAAGTGATATCCTAGACAAAGGGTACATGTTGGGGTTCAATGGATCAACGGGAACGCCGTTGCCAAAAAACAGGTCACCGCTGTTTGGACAACAAGGGTAGTGGGCGCTTCGGCCGATATCTCGGCCATCGGAGATTGCATAGCCAAACCAATTTGTGGGATCATGTGCAGAGATGTCATGAGCATGTGGATTCAAGGGATAGTGTATTTGGGCTGTGGATTAGCAAGGAACGCCAAAACCATTCAGGGTTGTAATCTGACAAGACACAGCAGGAGCAAGTGGGCACCGAGATGATGATATCACAAGTTTCTCAACTCCTATAGCAAAACCATTTTACAGGGGGTGTGTTCAAGGATATATTCTACATCTTCACCAAAGGGATTGATTATTGGAGTAAGGAAAACAGCGGGAACGCCGATTTAATGAATGACAGAAAATCTGCCCACGAGGACAGCAACACATACAACGGGTAATCTTCATCGGGGGATCAACCATACGTCATCTACGGCACTTGGTATGCAGCGAGGAACACAAGAACAACATGGGGATGATGAGGGAGGGTTCTCACCATGGGGATTGGTGTGATGGAGCAAGGAGAGGCATCAACGGCGGCCGGTGACGTTGATCTAGTGCATCGGGGCATCCTTCTCGCTTGCGGTTGATCGGGGCAGCCATGGGGGGAGGATGAGGAGGAGCAGGGGCGTCCCTCCTCTGTTCTTGACGTGGGGAATGAGGGGAGAGGGAGTGAGGGGGGCTGTGGGGGTGGTATATATGAAGGGATGGTGAGAGGAGGTGAAGGGGTGGGAAGGCAAAGGGTCTTGGCTTGATATTTTCATGTCTTGGTTGATATTTTTGTGGCATATTGAGAGGCTCCAAGGGGTTGACGTGGGAGAGAGGATAGGAAGAGTTAGAGGGCTGGTTGGGCTTGATGTTGGTCCACAAAAGATAGAAGGATGGTTGGGCTTTGATCCGAGGCGAGAGCTAAGGTAAGGTTTGGACCGGATTTGGCCCGAAACGACGTCCGCGGATGGAAAGAGTTGGGTTGACCCATTAGCAAAAGAGAGAAATGGGGAGGTGTGGTTTACTAATGATCTAAGTTGGTGGATTTGTCCCAAGATAAGACAAGATGGAAGGAAAGAGTTGGGCTTGATCCGCCAAGTTATCAGAGTTGCGATTAGGGTTTTCATAAAATTGGAAGCTTCAAAGAGGTGGGATTAAGGCTACAGAGATTTCAAGGATGGATCATATATAAGTTTGGCTTTGATCAAGAGGAGAAAAGGTGAAGGGAAAAAGGGCCCATGTAGATGTTTCCTAAGGTGACGAAAGAAAAGCAAGTCAAAATTGAGATTAACTTGGATACATGACACGTGATTGATTTGACTTGAACAAAATAAGATTGAATTGTGTGAGAAAGAAGAGATATAAAGATTGGTCACTTAGCATAGACTTTGGGTTTTGGAGAAGACAAAATCAAAAGAGATTAGGAGATCAAATATAAGGGAGAAAGGATGAAAGAAAAAGAGAGAGAGCAGGGCTATGACTAGTTAAGGTTTTAGAGGGCATGAGATTGGGTGCCTGGCAAGATAAAAGTGTGGGATCTATCAAGGTTCTTGAAACAAGGATTAAGATGTATGGTTTACAAGAATTTGATCATGGTTTTGAGGCCAAGGAAACATGGTCAAAGATCAAGAGAGATTTGCTTTGTTTAAAAAATGTAGGCTCATTTGAAAAGTTTTAAATTCATTTTTCATACATAAACACTATGCAATGGCATGAAGTGCAACAAACAAGTCATATTAAATTGTAAAAAAAAAAATTTAGAAAATGGTTTCTTCACTCTTTAGATTGAGAACAAACTTAACAAAAGGTTAGAAACTTTTAGAGAAACGTTAAATCATTTATTTTATTTAGTGTTTTCAAGGCACATCCCCAAAATAGAAATTTTGGGGTGTGACAAACTACCCCCTTAACAAGAATCTTGTCCCGAGATTCATGAAAGAGACACTCATTACAAAGAGCCAAAGCAAACAAGGACACAATAACAAAACAATCAATCACGCTAAGGCACACTAACATGATAGGTCCTTATGAAAACACACCATCACCACCTTAAAGACCGTTACTAACGTAAAAAGGGCTCGGGTAGAAACTTCCTAAAAGAAGGCTTAGGTTAGACAAGCTTGGACTCTTCAGGTCTTTCATAGTGTTGTCTCTTGTAGATGTAGGATCTTCAACTCGATAGGCATCTTCGTGAACTTTGAAGAAACAAGGGGTTTCGGTAAAGAGCATTTTCATTTTTCGCAAGTCATCAAGGGGTAGAAAGCCAAGGTTAGTTTTTTTTTTCAAAATAAGTTTGTAAAAACGACGGTTTCTAACTAGGGCGAAAGCGCCCTACAATCAACACCGCTCGATATCATTTTGTCACACCCGGTTTTCAAGAATACCAAGCGCTAACTATATGTGTGTCCGGGATGTCCACACAACACATATAGCAACAAAAATGGAGATTATCAAAGACAATGCTTTATTATATATCGAAACATATTTACAAATGGGACTTACATCTATAACAAAGCACAATAGAAGTATTCTTAATCCTCTGTCTTTGGATCTTCATACTCCACGGGGGCGGTTGATTTGGGAGAGCACTCGCCTAGCGCCTTGAAACAAACTTCAGAAAACACCTCACTTGAAACGCCATCCGGTACCCATCCGGGATTTTGTTGATTGTAAAGCAAGCGTCGGCCAAGCACCATGCTCGCGACAAGCATAACATGAGGGGATGCAAGGCTCAAAAGGCTAGACACGGCCGAATGCGGTTTAGCACTTTTAATTGGTCATGTTTTATTATTATACGACTTTCTAGGTTATGCTTAGCACCCCAAGTGAATATAATTAATTACCATCATCAAGATTAAACATCACCGGAACCATCCATCGATCCATCTATCTCGAAAAGGATCCAGGCCGCTCGTGACCGTGAGCACGGCGATATATCGCTTTGATCAAACTCTGCAGAGTGTGTACACTTTCACCATGAGTCATGATACCCATATGCCCGAGGCGGCCAACCTCCGACTCACTTCCGAGGTAAGTCGGCGGGGGGTTCACTACGAGGCCTTTCCAAAGACACCCTAACAAGTTAGTAGCCAGCGAGGTTTCAAAGCTAGCCTAGGCGAATGGAGCCCCCTTCAAGATCGGTGCACAAATGACCGCAGACCCGGAACACATCTTGACAGGGCAAGAAGCCATTCTCGCAACCTAGGCCCCCTCTTGCGCCTTTTTCGGAACCACTAACAAGCTAGAGAAATCTAGTTACTTAGTCAAGACCAGAGCCATATAGTCCTCATGGTTGTACGGATGTCCTGGGTGGCCGCTTTAAGATTGAGTCCTTATGGAGGGTAGACTAGAGCACCCAAGAAAGCCCAATGCTCTAGCCCCCTTATGTCCATGTTACCAAAGAGCATCATCTTAACCATCGATTCCATAAGGCATCATTAATCAAAACTAACATTATAAAGATAGGTGATTGCAAGCTAAGCAAAGCTACCCATGTGCATTAACCCAGGGTATCAAGGAACAGGGTACAAAAGTACTAGGTAAAGTCCTTATGGGTTCATCATATTAGACACATGCATATGAAAATGATTATATAGTTCTTAGGTAACAAAGGAACTCATGTTACACTTGCCTTCCAAAAAGCCGGACAAAACTTTCCATCCTTTCCCTTCGGATCATCCTTGCATAGCTCCAACTCTAACGATAGCATCAACCAAAGACAAGCATCTTAAACAAGCCTAGAAACAAGACACCAAGCATTATAAAAACAACACATAAAGGTTTGAAACACATAGGACTTGTAACTACGATCGCTTCACCACAAAATAACCAAAACAAAAGCCACGATTAAAGGATATGGAAGTTGAAAGGTATAGACGAAAACGATTGATTTTAGGTGAGCAAGGTGAAGTTGGACCGGAAGAAACATACACATCGAACAACAAGGGTTGGATATGTGTATAGGTTACTTGGGAACATGTCATTATCAACCAATGCACTATGGTGGGTTCAAGATCAAAGGAAATCAACATTATGTTTGAAGAGTGCACCAAATGAGCATACTCGACGGTGGATAGCGGCGGGTAGCGATGGTCGTGAACATGATAAGTCGAGACACATTGCACTAATTAGCTTGGATTGGAACTTGTTAGGTGATCATGTGCAACTAGGAGACGTATATTCATGTAAGAGGACTCGAGTGGGGAACGCGGGCGGATCACCGAGGCATCTCGGACTTGCACATCGGTGGGCGCGCGGTAGTTATGTTGAGTTGTTGCATGGTTATCGAAGGACTAAAAGGTGATCCATTTTGTGGGGTTGCTAAGTACTGTATGTACTATGTTGTGGCAACCGGACATGGTGTTTCGCATTGGATAGTTGGGGAACGAGATTGCAAGATTGTATGGCGTGGTTGTTGGCATTGCAAGAGCAAATGACATGATGATATTTATATATTTGGTGATGTGGTTTATATAGACAAGACAACTTTAAGATATATGTGTAAGTATATGATAAACTCTATGGTTGAAGGTCTTGATCACTTTGGAGTAGCGAATCATCAAGAACGCCGCATGCCAACCGGCATCAATGCGGCCGTGGGCAGGCAGGGGACAGCGAGCACAAAACTGAATAATATCTCTTTCGCATTTGATCATATGGCCATGAAACTTTGCATAGGTGTGTGCAACTATATAAGTGATATCCTAGACAAAGGGTACATGTTGGGGTTCAATGGATCAACGGAACGCCGTTGCCAAAAACAGGGTCACCGCTGTTTGGACAACAAGGGTAGTGGGCGCTTCGGCCGATATCTCGGCCATCGGAGATTGCATAGCCAAACCAATTTGTGGGATCATGTGCAGAGATGTCATGAGCATGTGGATTCAAGGGATAGTGTATTTGGGCTGTGGATTAGCAAGGAACGCCAAAACCATTCAGAGTCAGTAACCCGACAGACAGCAGGAACAAGTGGGCACCGAGATGATGATATCACAAGTTTCTCAACTCCTATAGCAAAACCATTTTACAGGGGTGTGTTCAAGGATATATTCTACATCTTCACCAAAGGGATTGATTATTGGAGTAAGGAAAACAGCGAGGAACGCCGATTTAAGTCAATGACAGAAATCTGCCAACGAGGACAGCAACACATACAACGGGTAATCTTCATCGGGGATCAACCATACGTCATCTACGGCACTTGGTATGCAGCGAGGAACACAAGAACAACATGGGGATGATGAGGGAGGGTTCTCACCATGGGGATTGGTGTGATGGAGCAAGGAGAGGCATCAACGGGCGGCCGGTGACGTTGATCTAGTGCATCGGGGCATCCTTCTCGCTTTGCGGTTGATCGGGGCAGCCATGGGGAGGGATGAGGAGGAGCAGGGGCGTCCCTCCTCTGTTCTTGACGTGGGGAATGAGGGGAGAGGAGTGAGGGGGCTGTGGGGGTGGTATATATGAAGGGATGGTGAGAGGAGGTGAAGGGGTGGGAAGGCAAAGGGTCTTGGCTTGATATTTTCATGTCTTGGTTGATATTTTTGTGGGATATTGAGAGGCTCCAAGGGGTTGACGTGGGAGAGGGTAGAGGAAGAGTTAGAGGGCTGGTTGGGCTTGATGTTGATCCATAGAGGATAGAAGTATGGTTGGGCTTTGATCTGAGGCGAGAGCTAAGGTAAGGTTTGGACCGGATTTGGCCCGAAACGACGTCCGCGGATGGAAAGAGTTGGGTTGACCCATTAGCAAAAGAGAGAAATGGGGAGGTGTGGTTTACTAATGATCTAAGTTGGTGGATTTGTCCCAAGATAATACGAGATGGAAGGAGACAGTTGGGCTTGATCCGCTAAATTATCAGAGTCACGATTAGGGTTTTTGGTGAAATTGGAAGCTTCAAAGAGGTGGGACCAAGGCTATAGAGATTTCAAGGATGGATCATATACAAGTTTGGATTTGATCAAGAGAAGAAAAGGTGAAGGGAAAAGGGCCCATGTAGATGTTTCCTAAGGTGACGAAAGAAAAAGCAAGTCAAAATTGAGATTAACTTGGATACATGACACGTGATTGATTTGACTTGAACAAAATAAGATTGAATTGTGTGAGAAAGAAGAGATATAAAGATTGGTCACTTAGCATAGACTTTGGGTTTTGGAGAAGACAAAAAATCAAAAGAGATTAGGAGATCAAATATAAGGGAGAAAGGATGAAAGAAAAAGAGAGAGAGAGCAAGGCTATGACTAGTTAGGGTTTTAGAGGGCATGAGATTGGGTGCCCGGCAAGATAAAAGTGTGGGATCTATCAAGGTTCTTGAAACAAGGATTAAGATGTATGGTTTACAAGAATTTGATCATGGTTTTGAGGCCAAGGAAACATGGTCAAAGATCAAGAGAGATTTGCTTTGTTTAAAAATGTAGGCTCATTTGAAAAGTTTTAAATTCATTTTTCATACATAAACACTATGCAATGGCATGAAGTGCAACAAACAAGTCATATTAAATTGTAAAAAGTTTTAGAAAATGGTTTCTTCACTCTTTAGATTGAGAACAAACTTAACAAAAGGTTAGAAACTTTTAGAGAAACGTTAAATCATTTATTTTATTTAGTGTTTTAAAGGCACATCCCCAAAATAGAAATTTTGGGGTGTGACATGCACTAACATATATATGTTCATGTTTTCAGATACAGGCTCACGTTCTTTGCAGCTGATGAAACTGATGAAGGAATGTTCTTCTGCTACGATAACATAGGCTATCAATTGATCCAAACCAGCTGCAGTGCACTCATAAATAAATAGAGAACAGTACCAGGATTCCCTGCAGAAATCATGAAGCTAATATCAAAGACATTTGTGTTTGCAATTCGTCCAACAGATGAGTCCTCCACAAAAATCAAAAAATTTCAGATCGACGTTATTGTGGACAGATCAGATAGACGAAACTCAACCCTAAGCATCATCCTGCCTACAGACAACACTCAGCAACTCTGTGCACCACAAGTCCCACTTGCCATAGCTGGATCCTCAAGCACTAGAACGGATGTTCAAGCGCAAGAATTATCAGGCCAAAGTGAAGACCCACCTCTCATTCTTGGTATGCCACACAAATACCCTGCTTTCACACTAACACAACTACAGTTCCATAATTAGAACCCATTGTTTTGGACAAAAATTTACAGACACCAGCTCCAGCTAAAGATGCACATGGATTGGCAATAAAACATGACCAGACCCAGTAAGTTCATAGTATTTGTACAACTTTTACCAACTTTTATATATATACATGCCAAATATATCTAATTCCATACACACAAACCTTCATAGGGAACTGAAAGATCCAGGACACACAAGGAGGGAGCTTTTTCCACAACATGACCAAGTCTAAAATCTTGCTTTGTTATCATATTTCATAGAGATCTATATGCTCATTTTTTATATGTTATCACCGACACCACACAAAAAAAAAAAGAGTGACATCATTCAGGAGCAAGAGAACGAAGATGAAAGTCTGAAGCTTCCAAAATCAAGACAGCAACGTCCAAAACGGTATTTATATACAAATTTATTCCGCTAAACAACACTGTACACCTCCTTAAACCAAACCTTGCCGTGACAAACTTTCATGGACAGAGTTACACATATGGAATCAGAACGACCTGCCAAAAAACCTGCGTCAACATCCTTCCCCAGCCGGGGAATAAAGGTAACCTTCCAATCCTTGTACACATAATTTATCTGCAACAACAGACTTCATTTTATTACCCAAAACACTTCCAGCAATTCCCAAATTTCAATCTCCCACATAAAAACAATTTTTGTCTCATTAAATTTCCTGTTATCCTGACAGGTCCCAAGTGAAAGGCAACCATGCCGCAAAGATTTCTCTTTAGCAACAACTTCAGCCCGCCTCTTTTGCCCAAAATATGTTCATATATGAAGACCTACACCTATGAACTATCTCAAATATGTCTTGCACGACATCAAGCACATCCCAAACTATGTACTCCATAACGTGCACTTGAATATGTCATGGTACACACGCTACAGTCAGCCATGTTTCTTTATTATAAACCTTTCATAATAATCACTTTTTTGGTACCTATCTAACGATCCCATTCAGCACGATTCTTATATACCCAGACAATTACAAATATTTTCCACAAAATACTCTAGCCCGCAAATGCCAAATCCCAGTCTTTTTGATTCTTGCTAAAAACAAAAAAAAAATAATTGGAACTCACTGCACTGCATAACATTCACGAACCAACCCACCATCGAAAAAAAAAACCATACCAACCATCACTGTTCAATAAAGGCCCATCTAATATACTCGACACCCCTCAACATAGCCGGTTATTTATTCCAAGTACAAAAACAGTAGAAGCCACAAACTAACCCCAGTCTAGAATCCTCCGCTCTCTTCTCCATTCATCTGTCCACCAACAGCTTCTCTCTCGAAGACCAAAATGGAGACCTAAACTCTCCAACCTCCCTGCACAGGTCAGATCTCTGCCTCTCCTCTCTCCATCTCTTTCTCTTTCAATGTTCTTGCCCTAATCCATTTACTTTGCTTTTTATATACCCCAACATTTCTTTCGGTTGCTTCATTTTTTCCCTTTCCTGCTTCTTTCCTTTGTACTTTTTCCATTTCTCAATTTATCGGCCAATCATTGCGGGAAAACCCGAACATACAAACCGCAGCCCACATTTGGAACAATACATCTGTTTCCCATTCGCACGCGCCAGAATCTTGTAGCCATGATCTTCTCTAAAATAGATTACATACAGGTTACAGATTTAGTTATTGCTCAGTCGTTATACAAATACACAAATCATAAATGCCTAACTTTACATTCTGCTCACTAAACCTACTTAAAATTTCAAAAATATTTCCAACTATGACTTGATGCCAGGATGCATACAACCAGACCACCAATTTAAAGTTCCACCTACAAAACTTACCCTTCCTGCATTTGTACACAGGAAAGAAACAGGCTATGTGACAAAATGACCCCAAGCATTCCAGGTTATCTTCCTTACTTTTTGTTCCATTTCACTTAAAACTTTTACAGACATAATTTCTGTTAATTTCATGCTTCTTCAAATGCAGTGTCAGAACTACGACACCTACACATTTGTTATTGGACGGCCAAGACCGTCCCGGGAACTGAAATTGACATATATAAAGTCGGTAAAGAGACCTGGGAGCACTTCCAACTATTTGGTCAGCAAAGTAACATATTCTACATAGCTCCAAACTTCATAATACACCCAGGCAATGCCCACCAACAGGCCAATATCCTTTCTCTATCACCTTTACAAACACCAAGTTTCAAGATAGATTTGGTTGCTTGGTCTAGAGAACATGAATGGGTCCAGCTTCCATGGATGACAGGTACATTTATTATATTAAATTCATCACTTCATCTATGATACTTGCCAAGACAAATACATTATTAACTATTTTTTATCACTGTGCGTATGCAGATGACAAAGAAGACAGCTCAAATATCATCATCGATCCACTTGCAATCCTACCTCTGCCGACCAAAACTACAACCTACAAAGGTACATTATAAATGCCCCCATCTATACTACATAAACTAAAATAGCACAGACATTTATAAATACCTTCCGCACACAGGGAATCCAATTATGAAAGATCACTACCTTAATGCACTAGGCTCTGATTATGATCTCAGATCCCCAGATTTCAGCTACCTAATGATCAATGAGCTCAAAGAGTACTACAACACCAAACATAGTCTCATTCACAACTGCAGACAAACCACAGCTGAAATGGGAACCTTGATCAGGAACTTTTATCCAGAACTACATAAAAAGGTCAATGCTTTTTACACTGTCATTCAGCTGCACCGAACCAATACTAACGACGGCAACTTTATCTATATATGTGATTTCGGTGAACGCATGAGGCGAGTCACACAAGCCACCTCTACACATTTACCTGAAATAAATGAGGTCATAGATCTAGCAGCCCAACAAAATGACCAACGACTCTATCTCGAAAACTTCAGGCAAATACCTACACTATTCCAGGTAAATTGACTTTGCTACACATAATACATGAAATCATTTAGTGCACCATAACTCCATAAATAATTCTATTATTACACTTTTCGCACAATACCGACATCAACATGATCAATTATGCTTGATTTTATCCTTGCAGATTCCAGTGCCACCAACATACAACGCTTGTCTCAAAACTATCCATGCAAAGAAGAACAAAGCACATTCATGGTGAACAAGCAGTGATCTCAACTCTACAAACAACTCAAGGCAAGTATGAAACCTACATTACAGTTGCTAATCAAACACACAGATACAACGAAATACCCTTCAAAACTCCAGCAACAATAGAGACGATGGCCATCTTTGAGTCACTCAGATACATGACAAATGTCCTCGGCTACAAGATAGTAGACTTAAATCATCACACCTTATCTCTACTGATGTCCGAAATAAATAGACAAAACAAAGATATCATTTTGCTACAGACCTGTGTATCAGCGATCATGGAACATACACAAACACAGTATGAAGCTTTCCTCCACGTGCAGAACGACTACAACTCGGCAATTTATTTTCAGACAGATGTCCAGTCCATAGACAATTGCATGAATGAGCTCATGACGTATATAGAGCAATATCATACAACTATCACTGCCCTCTTTCATCAGTTCATGGATTCTAAGGTTCCTTTCTTTCTAACCTTCTCAATAAATATATTCAGATACCTTTCCCACATCTAAGAACACTAATATATAACTTCATTTGCAGATGAGGTATGTCTCAACATATTTGAATACTGAGTCCCTAGTTCAAACACCGGGACGATGGATATGGACAGAATTCCCACCCAACCCAGCCGAGGCTACCAGTAGCGTATCAAGCAACCAAATCCTCAGCTAAATGACTCACGACAACACTACTGCATCACATGCACCAGGTATGAAACTTACAACAAACCCATTATGACTTGCTTCATACACAAACATTACTGACAACATCACTAACTGAATTCATACATCTTCCGTCCAGGACGTCATTTGCAGGACATAGAACCATCTCCATCTCACGAACCAACTACGAGCAACCCAAATATTCTATAATATGTAACCTTATTTAGATAGTAAGACTATGTACAGAGTCTGATCTGAACACTACCACCACAGCTCCAGACTGCTATCTATAGTGTGTATATATACATATACGCATATATATAATATATGCACATATATAAGTCTGTATCTATATGCACAAACTGACATTCATTACATTTCTGGACCAATGCACTGTATTCACATTTCAGTTAACTTCACAGCCCCTATATAATCATTATGTACATGCAACCCAACACATTAATTAACCCAAACAATAGTACCAAACACAGTGCTATGGAAATTAATATTCACATGCTCATCCAGTTCTCAACACTTTGTGATATATTTACAATAACCACAGCATACACAAAACGACAGTTCACTTTCCAAGCTCAGACCTTAAACTATCTTACAATCTTTTGCAGATTTACATAAACACTTCATAATAAAGGCACCCGGTTTACTGCTCCGCCCATATAGTAACCAACATACTCGACAATGCCCGCATGAAAATCCTCACAAAAGACCCTCACCTTCCCGCGGACAAAGAAAAATTAAACAACAATAGATGAGACACAAAGACCAAAAACAAAAAACCTGTTCAAAAACATAGACAATCACCTTGATCATTGTAGTTGCCAAAATGTTCAGCACTTTCATTATAGCGATCAAAGTTCGGAACAATCTTGCACCAATAATCGCCACACATTAGCAACAAACCGACCCTCAATCATTTTCTTAGTCCCTAAATTCAGATGACTTGGGATAGCTTCCAGATTGCTAGCACGTCCATACACCCAGCACTTGAACCCCACAAAACTAACTTGATGAATACGACATGCCTCGCCAAGAAACTCCTTGACCACCCTTTCGCTACACAAATGAGGAGGAATGCCACTAATCTCGATCTCAATATCTTCAACTCCACACGGATCAGCTACATAGTTTCTCATGCTCCAGGAAATGGCTTCAAAGTCAATAGTTTCCAGATTCCTAAACTGGCTTCCCAGATCCACTGATGTCGAACCATACTCCGGTTTCCACGGCATCACAGCCAATCTCAAACGATGAAAGTAGCCTCTTGTCAGGATTAGCACATACTCAGTAGAAGTACGCGCTCGTATCACATAATCAGAACCAAAACGCAAAATCCTGTGCGCAGGAATCATAAAACCAAACAAATCACGAAACTCAGCCTGAATTAAATCCTCCCTCACATAATCCCGACCAAAGTCTGGAACCTTTCCGATGATAGCATACTCCAAACCCATTCGCCTAATACATCCATCATCCACATCGTCAACAATCTTCAAACAAGGATACTGATACGGCTTCATCCGGCAGCACACCAACCCAAACAATGCCTCCACTACGCCCAAGAACCGCTGACCCACAAAAAAAAGCACAATCAACCGACAAAAACACGAACCATTCAAAATTACAATCTACAGTGCAAAACCCAGACAAATAAAATTCCTCCAAAAAAAAAGGCATTAGACAGCACCTGAATACACCACCGCACCCAGGAACCCGCCGCAGCCCTCACACCAGCTCCTTCCAGCACTATCACCAGGCTTATCCATACGCTTCCACCAATAAATACACAAACCCAACCATCCAGAAATATGTACGTGTATCTTCCAGGAACTTCCATCCCAACTTCTTTTTCCCTTACTGCCTCCAACTGGGCTCCAACCTCCTTACTTGGGCCAAAGCCCAGTATCGCGCAGGAGCGCGCCCCACCACTAGTAGAGAGTACAAAAGGAAAACAACTCTGCACGGGAGAGGCATCGATTCAGAAGACAAACATATCTCCATCTCTAGTTACTGTTCATCTTCTTCACTTTGCTTTTCCCATGTACCGGCCCTCGGCTTCTAGAAGCTTTTAGTATCTTCCGGATCTATTCCCTCTTGCTTCTCGATTCTACTCCCTTTGTAGCTGCTTTGCTGCTCTCTAACCTCCCTTCCCCGAGGTTGTGTACTCGATCGATATCTGAATAGTTATCTCGATAGGGTTGCTAACACACCCTCCTGTCCTGCTCCGAGTGATTGATGAGGTGCGTTCGGGGGCAGCAGCTTAGTTCGTGGTAAGTGTGCTAGGCGTTTCAGAAACCCGTGGGGGGCACTTCTTGCCGGAGGACGAGACGTGCATCAACTGGGTGGACACGCAGCTACCCATCCGCCATGGGCCATCCGTCGTGTTCGTGTGTACGCGTGTGGAGGACCGGCCTGGCGGTGACGCCAAGACGCCGATGGAATCGCCACGAAGGAGGAGCCGAGGAGCAAGGTGGCTGGAGCAGGTCTTCGGCGACGCGAGATCAAGGAGAGGGCGCGGGTGCTCAAGGAGGCAGCTAGCTCGACGGTGCATCGCCGACGGGGGGTTCCTCGGATCACAACTTCAAGAAGCTTGTGAAAAACCTGCTCCGTTAATGATGAGGACTGCAACTTTGTAAACCTGTTCTTTATTAGTATTTGTAAACCTGTTAAGAAAAATCTGGCATGTTGGTCTACTTGTGGCGAGATCCGTCTGTCGATAGATATATGATGGAGCTCGTCGTGCGCTCTCTTTGGCATTCGATGCGCTCCATGCGTTTTTTCATATATCGGGAGAAAACCAAGCGGCGATTTCATGAAAACGTCACGTCACGGCGATCGGATTCGAGACATCGACGGCTTATGGTTTCCAAACCGGCACGCCCCGGTGCTACGCAAAAATTCACGTGGGATATGCTAGCTGCAGCCAAGAAGAGCCTAATATAGTACAACATTTTCGTATAGCCCATTAATTTGTATTCCCATTGAATAATTTGTTGAGATTTGAAAAGCATGGTGTCATATTTGATGTGGACTCAACAGATTAATTTTGACCGTTAGATGATGATAAAGTCCAATCCAACGGTGGATATTCTTCTTTTTTCCTCTATTAATAATCTTGTAACTTTTAGATCTTCTTAGCGAATAATGTGAGGCTCTTTTTGAATTATTGTAAAATAATTTTGTAGTGTTTTATAGGTCTTCTCGACGAGTAATAGATTCTAAGGTCTAGACTAGATGCTAGACAAATGTGTAATCCAGTATCAAACCAGATCAGTCCACAATACTATATTGTGGTTCAAGACAGGCTAGGTTTTTTTCATTTGAGGCCTACAATGGCTCATGTTTAATAAAGTCATCAATGTATTTCTTCGCGATTTAACTTCTAGTAATTGACGTTTGTTAATGGTCACATCATGATTCATGACAATTCTTGACTTTAGTGTTTCAACTTCCCATCTAGCGCGAGTAAATATAGATGCTCTCCTCCGGTCTCTCGCATGCCATTATTCCTCTGTTGTTATTGGCTTATTGCTTTCTAGCTTCCCAATCCCGCGTACAGTACATGCGTGGGCAGTAGGTCTCTTGAAAACCATGGGTATGTGACGTGTATTCGAGAGCGCATCTTTGCGTGATTGCTCACTTGCTCTCTGTTTCTAGTGTATGGCACACGTGTTCCTAGTGATGAAGCAAGGGACGAAGGAGAATGGCTAGTACTTCCCTTGATGCTCTCGTACCGTCATGCAAGAACAACTAGTGTCGCCCACTCGTCCCTCCCTACAATTCATTGAAAACTTGATTGGCTGCACTCAAATACACTCTAATCCATACAGTTTGGAGGGGATATGTCAACTTGTAGAAGCGGCACTATTGGTGCCTCTCTGGCACCGGTCCTATCTCTTTATACACACTCAGTATTTATTGTTGTATTTATTTATTTGATCACTACGTTTAACATGCCTTTGCAGATAGATCGCATATTCACATGCACATGTCCCATGAACATTTTGCTAATTTTCTAGATTAAAATGTATCTAAATTTATCTAAATATCTAACAATCCAAAACCCTAATAGGCATTTTCATATAATTAGCTTTGTTGTTGCGCTTAACCTAAATGTTTTTTATGGCACAAACTATAAGAGGTGTTGTCCCCAGCTGCCATCATATTTTTTGTTGCCAACATTCGTCTGAACCGTATACCAGAGAGGAGTGTGCGTGCCAAACATGTAAGGTATGGCAGGGATAACAGATAACTTGAGGGTATTTATGTGCTTTTGCGTGTGCTTTTTTCTTTTTATATTTTTGCTATTTAATTTACCAATACTTAACATGGGTACAAACTAGAGGCAAATGGATGCTTCGATTTAAAATCATGTGGATAAGATCATAAATTTTAAAAAAAGAACAAAATCACAATCGCACTTATTGAGTAGTGCAGAAACTAAATTCACTTAAAAAATAAATTATCTTTGCTCTAGCTAAGGCAGCGGCCCCCAACCCTCCATGTATCCCCATATCCATTCAGCTTGGTCGTGATCGTGTCACAAACGGCGACGCCATTATTTATGGCCACAAACACAAGGTTTCAGACGCACATCTTGGTTTTGCTTCCGACTTCCCAGCTCCTGTCATGGCGGCACCTCACGTCCTGGCGCTGCCCTTCCCTGCCCAGGGCCACGTCATCCCGCTGATGCAGCTCTCCCACCGGCTGGTGGAGAATGGCATCGAGGTCACCTTCGTCAACACCGAGGCCAACCACGCGCTCGTGCTAGACGCGATGCCAGCTGACGGCACTGGCCGGTCGCTCGGCAGCATCCACCTGGTGGGCATCCCGGACGGGCTGGCCGACGGCGACGACCGCAAGGACCTCGGCAAGCTCGTCGACGCGATGTCGCGGCACATGCCGGGCTACCTGGAGGAGCTTGTCAGTAGGATCGAGGCGTCCGGGGGCACAAAGATCAGTTGGCTCATCGCCGACGAGGCCATGGGGTGGGCGTTCCAGGTCGCCAGGAAGCTCGGCATCAGGGCCGCCGGCTTCTGGCCCGCGTCGGCGGCGTTCCTCGCCACAACGTTCAGAATTCCTCAGATGATACAGGACGGCATCATCGACGAGAAAGGTGTCGTCGAACTAATACTTTTTACTGACACTCCTATTTTTGCTTTCATGTGTCATGCGCATCCCAGTAGAATTGTCAGCGCAGGACGACTAGATTCTGGAGAGGGCCAATTTTGGCATCATGCATATTTTTAGCCTGAATTCTGATTGGCGATTCGCGAAAAAGTGCAGGCTGGCCAAATCGGCAGGAGACATTCCAGTTCGCGCCCGGGATGCCGCCGCTCCACACGTCGCGGCTGGCGTGGAACAACGCCGGCCCGCCGGAGGGCCAACCGGTCATATTCCAGCTCATCGTCCGGAACAACGAGGCCAAAGACCTCGCCGAGGTCATCGTCTGCAACTCGTTCCGGGACGCGGAGCCCGGCGCGTTCAAGCTGTACCCGGACCTCCTGCCCATCGGCCCCCTGTTCGCCGACCGTCAGTTCAAGAAAGCGGTGGGGCAGTTCTTGCCGGAGGACACCGGGTGCCTCAGCTGGCTGGACGCGCAGGCCGACGGCTCCGTCGTGTACGTGGCGTTCGGCAGCTTCACCGTGTTTAGCCCGCGGCAGTTCCAGGAGCTTGCGCTGGGGCTGGAGCTCACTGGCCGGCCGTTCCTGTGGGTGGTGCGGCCCGACTTCACCGCTGGCCTGAGCAAGGCGTGGCTCGACGAGTTCCGGGACCGCGTCGGCGGCAGTGGCATGGTCGTGAGCTGGTGCTCCCAGCAGCAGGTATATCACCCGCTGTCGTGCCGTTAGATCGTGGATGTGAATGTGAAGTAACGGCTGCCGCCGGCGTGCTTCATCTACTGTATTTGACAGGTGCTGGCTCACCGTGCGGTGGCGTGCTTCGTGTCGCACTGCGGGTGGAACTCGACGATGGAAGGGGTGAGGAATGGCGTGCCGTTCCTGTGCTGGCCCTACTTCACGGACCAGTTCCAGAACGAGAGCTACATCTGCAACGTGTGGAGGACCGGCTTGCCGGTGGCGCCGGGGCCGGACGGCGTCGTGACGAAGGAGGAGCTGAGCGGCAAGGTGGAGCGAGTCCTCGGAGACGACGGGATCAGGGAGAGGGTGACCGCGCTCAGGAACGCGGCGTCCAGGTCCATCGCCGAGGGTGGGTCGTCGTATGACAACTTCAAGAAGTTTGTGGAGCTCCTGAAAGAATGACTGACGGTGCTATTTTCTCCAAAATAAAAGAGAACAGGTTTGTAACGGTGCAGCTCAGTGGACGCCAAATTAGTCTTCCTGCTCCTCTTGATCTAGGAAAAGACTAATAAAACTTTATGTATGCCAACAAACATGTAAGTATATGTGTGGCAACAACAATAGAACATATAATTTGTAGTGCAATGTTTGTACAAATAATAAAGAGCCACATTTTCTTTCGTTGTTGTGACTTTTCTAAGTATATAGTAGTTTTTTGTTATGCACATAGATATATAGAAAAACTATGCATGTGAAAAAAGATAGAGCATGTCTGTCAATTTCTAAGGCCCCATTTGGTACGACTTCTCTATTGGTTTTAGAAGATGTTTGGAGTTGTTTTATGTTAGACATAATAAAATCAAACGGTTTTACTCAGCAAGCCCCTTAAAACTTACCCTCACATGGGTTTAAGATAGAATGAATCTGAAAATAGTGGTTTCACCCAATTTCAAACCATGTCCATTAGCACCATAGTTTTTTCTTCTCTTTCGATTACCAATACCTTTAGAGTAGAAAGATGAAAAGGGAGTATCCCCTACATTTGAGGGAGAGGGTTAGATTTAACTACTAAAAGTTTGTAGGTATTGAAGCAGCCACGAGCCTACAACCTCCTTGTAAGATAAGTGATCCATTGGAGATACTTTTATAATTTCAACGGGGAAGATTGTAACGAGATATGTGTCAATACATTATTCACATATGAGATTTTTCTTCCGAACTATATTAGTCGCATACAATAGATGATTGCGCTTTCCTACTGAATTTCTTTTGCATACGGTGGGGACACAGATATATTAGAGCATCTCCAGCAGTTCCTTAATCTCATTCCTCATCCCCATAAAACTACCATATTAGGGAGATAGTATTATTTTGCTCCTCCAACAGTTCTTCAATATACTCTCTTTTTTTTGTTGATCACCAAAAACCACCTCTTCTCCCCTCAAATAAAGAGGGAGTTGGATCTCCCCCAATATAGTGGGCCCGCAATGACTGCCTCACCTTTGTCTCTGCACATCCATGGACTCGAGAAATCCGACCGAGGGCACAGTTGGGAGTGGTGCGGCGGTGACCGGGGCTGCAGCTTGGCGACGCGGTGTCCGGCGCTAGGGCCACAGCTGGCCGCGACTGGGCGACGCGGTGGCTGGTGCTGGTTAGCAGTGCCTATGCGCTCGCGCTCGCTGATGTGGTGCTTGCCGGCACGCAGTGCAGCAGCAACCTGCGTGGCCATCAGTCGGTCTCCTGCACGGTCACCAGCAACAGCAACCTGCACGGTCGGCCATCACCTGCACTGCTAGCTAGTGTAGCTGCTTGCTTGCCGTTGCTTGCTAGAGGCGACGATGCGGGAAAAGGAAGAGGCAGCTGGGAAGAGAGGAGAGGAAGAGGAAGGAGATAAATCTGACAAGTAGGTCCCACATATTGGGGAAGGTTTTCAATAATCTACTATAGCATCTCTTTCAATAACATGAAAAAAACAGTATTAGTGATCACCAATACTACTCTATTGAGAATGAAATATTAGAGAGCTGTTGGAGATGTTCTAGGACTTCAACCAAAGCTGTAAGGGAATGGTTGGGCGCCTTGGGCCTCTTGGTCCGATCCAGAATTATATAGTAAAGTAGGCCGCTTGTGTCAGGATTATTCAATTTTTTTTCACAACGGACTTGCCAAATTGCATAGTTTCCAGCAGCTTAACGCGATCCAACGAACCTAACATACCACGCTTGTGTCAGGTGTCGTTTAAATCAAGTTCTGTTTCTGTAATGTTGTCCTTTTCCATGTTAGCCAGCTTATGAGATCTGCGTATCTTCTTGCTCATTTATCTATGAGCAGAGTATGTGATCGGTGCTGTACGACATTTTTGTTTCTTTGTGTGAATCAGTATCACTCGCAGGCACAGAGCTTTCTGCCAGACTGCCACCAAGCGACATCTTCTTCCCTTTCCAAGGTCCAAGCTCCCCCATCCTTCCTCATAGTCATGGCGGCACCACGCGTCCTAGTCCTGCCTTACCCGGCGCAGGGCCATGTCATCCCTATGATGGAGCTCTCCCACTGCCTCGTCGAGCATGGCGTCAAGGTCACCTTCGTGAACACCAAGGTAAACCACAGTCTGATTCTTGGTGCCTTGGCGACCGGGGACAGCGAACTCGGCGGGGTCGACATGGTGTCCATGCCGGACGGCCTGGGCTGCGGCGAAGACCGGAAGGATCTCGCCCGTCTCACCGACTCGTTCTCGAAGGTCATGCCCGGCGAGCTGGAGAAGCTCATCGCCACCATCAATACCGACGAGCGAGAGCGCGAGAAGGTCAGCTGGTTGATCGCCGACGTGAACATGGCGTGGGCCTTCCCCGTGGCGGCGAAGCACGGCCTCCGGACCGCCGGGTTCTGCCCGTCGTCGGTGGCGATGTTCGCCACGAGGATCAAAATTCCTGAGATGATAAGCGTCGGCGTTCTCGACGAGAGAGGCTGGCCCAAGCGGCGCGGCACGTTCCAGCTGGCTCCGGCGATGCCGGCCATCGACGCGTCGGAGTTCTCGTGGAACCGCGCCGGCGACGCCAAGGGCCAGCCGATCATCTTCCAGCTGATCCTCCGGAACAACGCGGCCACGCACCTCGCCGAGATCATCGTCTGCAACTCCGTCCAGGAGCTCGAGCCCGGGGCCTTGGCGCTCTTCCCCGGCGTCCTCCCCGTGGGCCCGCTCTCGGCCTCCTCCGATAGGCCGGTCGGCAGCTTCTGGCCCCAGGACGCCTCCTGCGCCGCGTGGCTCGACGCGCAGCCGGCAGACTCCGTCGTGTACGTCGCGTTCGGCAGCCTCGCCGCCTACGACGCCGCGCAGCTAGTCGAGCTCGCCGAGGGGCTGCTGCTGACCTCTCGGCCGTTCCTGTGGGTGGTCAGGCCAGGGTCGTCGGGCGAGCCGCTCCTTGAGCAGCTGCGCCGCCGCGCGCCGCGCCGCGCGGCCGCGTGGTGAGCTGGTGCCCGCAGCAGAACGTGCTGGCGCACCCCGCGGTCGCCTGCTTCCTGACGCACTGCGGCTGGAACTCGACGATGGAGGCCGTGTGGAATGGCGTCCCGCTCCTGTGCTGGCCCTACTTCACCGACCAGTTCCTGAATCAGAGCTACATCTGCAACGTGTGGGGGACGGGGCTGAAGGTGCCATTGCCGACAGCGGCGACGGCGGCACACAGAACGGGGCTCGTCGGGAGAGACGTTGTTCGGGACAAGATCGAGGAGCTGCTCGCCGACAATGAGACGAAGGCGAGGGCGCTCACGCTGCGGGACCTCGCCCGTCGGGCAGTCGGCGACGGCGGGTCGTCGCGCCAGAATCTCAGGCGGTTCTTGGATCTTGTGCGAGGATTGGAGAGCGAAAGCTGAAATTTTGGGGCGGCGGTTGGTGTTTGGAATCGCGGCTGCTTGCAGGACACGGTAGGAGAGAATGAAACGTCGTAAAAGTCTGCATCGTGAAAAATTTCTGTTCAAAGTCTCGGAAAGAGTTAAATGCACCAAATGCACTAGAGATCTAAGCAAGTTTTAGTTAGCTTCATCAACTTAAAAAGTAATTTTTTTGGTTCATAAACTTGTGAGCAGTTTCGAATCCATCAAAGTGACGTTTTAGGTCTTTGTATATATTTTTGTCCCACTTAGTTCCATATTCTTTTACATTGGTTTTCTCGCGCTGACATAGCTTACTGACTTGTTCATCTGAAGTAATTGATTTTCATTTTATCAAACATTTTATGGGGCACACGAGCAGGCACAATCTCCACAGATGCGGGCGCGAGAACGAGCCATTGCAGTGGCCAAACGGGTGTGCGCCTGCTGCTGCGGCCACGCGGCGGCGTTGTTACCACCGCGGCCTCGGCGTCGCGAAAGCAGGCCGCCACGCCACGCAGGCATGCGAATAGGCGCCGCCGTGGCCACGTGGGGCTATCCTATATATGCACATGGATGGGCGAGTGTTCCTTATTGCTCGCGTTTGTCACAAATTCCGAGCACAGGACGACGCGTGATCGCCCACCGACCCCCACGTGGCCGTGGTGACCTGCTCGCGCACCCATGTCGATTTGGCGGCGGCAAGTGCTCGTCGGCACGTCCTCATGGTCGTGGCGTGGGGGCAGTGCTCGCCGGCGCAGCCGGGGCAACCTAGTCGCACTTCCTCACGATTGTGGTAGCGCTTGCCCGCAACCACGTGCCCGTGGTGGTTCGCTCATGCGCTCGTATCGGCAGAGGCGTCGCTTGCTCGCTCAATCACAACGTGTTTGATGAAATAAAAGGTCAACAACTGTTTCAGATGGACAAATTAGCAGGTCATGTCAGCACAAAAAAGTCCGCTGAAGAAGATATGGACCTAAGTGATACGTTATACAAAGTTTATGGACCTAAAAACTATTTTCTAAGTTGATGGATCTAACTAAAACCTTGTTTCCAAGTAGATAGACCTAAAAAGCCATTTTCTAAGTTGATAGAACTAACTAAAACTTGCTCACAAGTTAATAGACCTCTGGTACATTTAAATCTTTTAGAAATCATGACATATTTCTTCTCTGTATTATAAAATAAATAGATACGATGCTAACAATACTTATTTTTAGATGTACATTTTTAGACGTAGAGAAGAGATATGTATTATATATGTACTTGTTACAATGATAATAATACTTACTTTTTTTAGGTGTAAAGAGATATTATATATTATATATGTACACATACAAAACGCAAAAAAAAAACAAAAAAAAAGCTAAGCACATCATATAGTGTGCCACTTTTTTTGAATTTTTTGGTCTGCTATACTTTTTTTTGACTTTTTTTTGAAATATAACAAGATTCTAATTTTGCATATGATCAATATATTAATAATTGCTTACCACAGGTGCCTTGTGGTGAATCAGTAATAACAAAAGTTGGTTATCTCAACATAAATCCAACCTCAACCACGCGGTGTGGTACTAAACAAATGGAATTAAATAGACATCACCCACGCTCGTGGCCAACCGCGAAAGGCCTGCCCGAAGTTTACTGTTGGCCCAATGGCCAAGATTTCGGGGCAGGCCTTCCGTGGTTGATGCGGGCGTGGGTGGTTGTCCATGCGAGGAAGCAATCGAGTGTTGGTTCACGTGTTCCTTTGTTCTTTCTCTTCAGTCCAATCTCCAGAGTCCAGATCGCAATGGAACGCAGCTTATCCGCGAAGAAGATCGATTAACCTATTCAAATTTTCATGCGAGGAGCCTCCCTCACCGACGCATCTGCAAGCAGCGTCCTTGAGCAGCCGTGCCCTGTCTGCGATCCCCTCGTCGCCGACTACTTGATCCACCTTGCCGCTCACCTCCTCCCTGGTCACGACGCCATCTTCAACGGGCGACACCGCCAAGCCGGTCCTCCAGATGTCGCAGACGTAGCTCCGGTTCGCGAACTGGTCAGAAAAGTATGGCCAGCACAGGAAGCGCTTGCCGTTCCTCACCCCTTCCATGGTCGAGTTCCAGCCGCAGTGCGACACGAAGCACGCCACTGCGCGGTGCGCCAGGACCTTCTGCTGGGGGCACCAGCTGACCACCACGCCCCTGCCGGCGACGCGGCCCTGGAACTCGTCGAACCACGCCTTGCTGATCACGCCGCCGCCGGCCGTGAAGTCCGGTCGCACCACCCAGAGGAACGGCCTGCCGGTGAGTTCCAGCCCCAGCGCGAGCTCCTCGAACTGGCGCGCGTTGAAGATGGCGAAGCTGCCGAACGCGACGTACACGACCGTGCCGTCGGGCTGCGCGTCCAGCCACCGCAGGCACCCCGTGTCCTCGGGCAGCAGCTGCGCCACGGGCTTCAGCAGCTCCGCGTCGGCGGACAGCGGGCCGATGGGCACGATGCTGGGGAACAACTCGAACGCCGCGGCCTCGGCGTCGTGGAACGAGTTGCACACGATGATCTCGGCGTGGCTGCGGGCCGCCTCGGTGTTCTGGGTCACTAGATGGTAGATGACTTCCTGTCCTGCGACGGCGCCGTCGATGTTCCACGGCATCTGTGATGGGCAGAACGGCGGCATCCCCGGGGCGAGCTCGAACAGACCGTGACGCTTTGGGAAGCCTGCGTTTGTCATATAGATCCATGTTTAGCTTCGACATTGTTGCCAGCTGCACTGTAACAGTGTAACTTCAGCACGCACATTGTTCAAATATATGGATTTTTCCTTGTATACGTCGTACCGCACTGTAGGAGGAAAACAACTAGCAAAACTCATTCATTGTTCGAAGAAACTCATCCCTTCTTCCAATTTATAATCCATTTTGGCGTTTTGCTAATAAGTAACATTTAAAAAAACAATCAAGTTTCAGGAAAATAAATTATCATCTATGTAGTAAGCCTAGGCTTACTAGCATATCCTTGTAATGTTCAAACTCTACTTCCTCTTAATAAAAAACGTACCCTAGCATTATGGTCGAGAAAAATAGTCAGTGGTGGAAAAGTTAATGAAACTAATTTCATATTGTTGATGTTGGTATATATTTTTTATAAATTTGGTTAAAGTTAAAAAGGTTAACTTAAGACCAAGCCAAAGTATTTCTTATTGAATCAGAATTATTGTCTTAGTGTGGTTCATCTTCTTCGCACAAGAATTTGCCATTGATCATAACCCTCCCTGCATTCTCATCCAAGAGCATACTGTTATGGCTTTGCTACTTTTACAGTTCCACCTTTTTTTTTTTTTTTTTCGCGAACACGTCGATTGACGTGTGTTTCATTAAGAGGCACCCAATTTTTATCAAACACGCCGTATGCCTAGGCCTTCATCGACCCTGGCAAGCTCAGCGAAGTTGCGGTGGGAATTGGGTGTTCAAGTTTTAAGGTTGTGTTTGCAATACACGGCCTTAACAGAACTTTGGTGGTATTAGACTAGACCAACGAAGATGGTGGCAGACGCACGGCGATAAGGCAAGACTGCCTCGGCGCCTTTGGTCAGGTCAAGAAGGTTGTTCGGGTGATACTAGGCAGCGTAACAATAGCCATAATGGCAGGAGTAAGATAGGCAAGGAGAAGATTGTTGCAGCCATAGTAGGATGTGCGTTAGTTCTCTGTATTGGTTGTTGTTAAGCTCCTTCAAGGCTGACATGTGTTGAGGTGGATGACTAGAAATAACAATTAGCTTTCCATATATGAGGAGGAAGAAGAGGAAGAGCCTTGGCTACGGTCTACAAATCCTGTATTGGAGTGATAATATTTTTTCACTATTATGTGCCAAGTAAACGTAGCGAGATTACAGCAACCACACGTACCCTTATCGTCGAAGTAGCCCTCCTCTACCAGTTGGGGGACCTTGAACAGCGTCCCCAGGCACCCCGCGGAGGCGGGAAAGACGGCGGCCACCCGGACGCCGAGCTTGCAGGCAGCCTGGAAGCACATCCCCATGTTCACGTCCCCGACGAGCCACCTGACCTTGGTCTCCCTGATGAGCCCCTCCACGTAGCCCGGCACGCACCGCGACAGCCCGTCCACGAACCTGCCGAGGTCCCTGCGGTCGTCGCCGTCGGCCAGCCCATCTGGCACGGACACCAGCCGGATCCCGTCCAGATGCGCGCTGCCGCCAGCGGCCGGCAACCGCAGGGCGTCGAGCACGAGGGCGTGGATGGGCTCGGTGATCACGAAGGTGACCTGGAAGCCGCGGTCGACGAGGCGGTGCGATAGCTCCATGAGCGGCGTCACGTGGCCCTGCGCCGGGAACGGCAGGACCATGACGTGAGGCGCCGCAGTGGCCGAGCCCATGGCCATGGCCACGGCTGCTTGCTCAGCCTGGTCCGCGACTGCCACGGTGCATGTACATACGCTGATCGGTCGAGCACGCTCAAGCTTTAATTTGTTCTTTGGAGTGTGTAGCGTGAGGCGTGACAACTGGCCGGCAGATCAAGGACGAGTTGAGTACTTTGATTCTTTTTTTATGATGTTTTCTGCTTGTCGACGACGACGACAACGTTGTTTCTTACTGTTATCGTCGACAGAAACCTCAGACGAAAAAGATTCGATACTCACACATTTCTCGATCTGCATTAATTTTTGTTGTCGCGCATGGCTCGTTGCCGTTGATTTGCCACGGCCACTGGACCATCCGCCGGCCTCTGCCGGCCATATAGCATGTGTAATTGTGTTTGGGATTATTTTTAGAGTAAAATACACTGGCAATTTCTAAATTTGGAATTAGCGATGTTATTGAGGTCTTAAATTTTCACTATTTTTTATTTATTTCTAGATTTCTAAACTTATCATGGTCTCCGACATAGGTCTAAACGGATTTCGACCAGCTCTATACGCTGATGTGGCTTGAGGCCATGAATCCCTGGTAGTGGCCCATAGAGCCAAAGGGCCCATCCCTGGTAATGGCCCATAAGAGAAAACAAAGGACTCCTATTTTTCAGTTTGGCTCATAAAAGAAAATGGAGCCAAGAAGCCTATATTTTTAGTTTGGCCCCTAGGCCAATAAAATGCTAGGATCAGGCTTGGTAAGTGTCTACTACCTCCATTATCTTTTGTAGGGCGTACAAAGAAGCTCTCCAGATACCAAGAAACTCTAATAAAAATAGGAGGCAAATGGATAACGTGTAGAAATTAATGCTCTCCCTGGCCACGTTGTCGTTGGGGATTAGTTTGATTGGCATGCATGCAGTAATCTGCCGGCTCGACTGCATGCAAACGCTTGGATTAGAGTGATGAGTAATTGCTTTTAGCTTTTGATTGGACACCGTTTGGACTTCAAAGGACTAGTAACTACTGACGCCTTACAAAAGATCAAAACTGAGAAATCGTTAAAAGATAATGAGGGTAGTAACTTTTAAGTATGTAGCTTTAGATTCACAAACATGCTAATCGGGCCACATGAGATCTAAATTATTATTCTTAGAGATAAACCACCCGTGTGACTACTGGCTATGCATAGTTACTTGGAATATCAAGCCAATAAATTAGTGTAGGAGGAGCAGGAGCCATAAGAAGCTATGCCAAACAACGTAGTATCTCATACAAGCTAAACAATCCCATGCCAGATCACAACTTCAACCAATTTCACCACGAGGGATCGCTCCACCTTCTCTGACGGGCTCGTTTAAGGAAAATGCAACCAACTTTTGTTGCTAACATAAGTAATGACGTCATGTGAAATGGACGTCTGAGTCAGGCATTGCATGCTCTTGCTCTCCCGCTCAGAATTGGTAGATGGTACCATAGACACGCGCCAGACGTTAAAGGGGCCATGCGCTCAACATCTGCCGTCTGCGAGCTGCATGGACTTGTAGCCTCTGCAAATTTAGAATCATATTAGTATAGCTCGGTCAGAGATCGATGATGGTCTGTTTCTGTCAACTGCCATTGTCTCTGCCTCCACAAACTGCGTTTGTCCACCGC